>JALBUQ010000005.1:0-407456 GCA_024364755.1 Pseudohyphozyma bogoriensis
TGCCCGCGTCGCGATGGTGCTCACTGTGAAAACGTGTGTTTCGTTCGAGCGAAGGTCAAGCAGGTCCCTGGCCACAGCCCAATCATCATCCCCTCGCTCTCACATCACACCGTTATTCCATCGTGTTGACCTTTCGTCGGCGCACCACATTCCGACACCGCACGTTCGTACTGACGCCTGCGGGCGCGCCAAAAGTTGCCAGGAAGACTTGCGGGCGACATCTTCTGGGCGCCGAGGCGTCGAGGCTTCTTAAAGTGTACGATGGTAGTTTGGTGAGGAATGCTGGGGTTGGCTGGTCAATGAGAGGACGGCGATTGGTTGACGAGGTTCGTCGGGTGGGAGGCCGTATATTGTATGTATGGGGGGTGGGGGCGGAGCTAGCGTGACTTGAAGCCCAAATCAGGTAGGAAACAGTGCACCAACTTTCCCTGTCTGAGACAGAGCACGGGTGCTGGGGCCACGTCAACCTGATAACAAAGATAAGCACCTCGAGACTGGGTCTCCCGATACGGAGGACCGTCGACGCTTTGAACCTCGACTTTCCCTATGAAGTCCCACTCTCTTGAAACACCTCAAATCTCCCTTCACATATTCCTAGAGCACCTGTGAGCAGAACGTGTTGCTTTGCAGTTCATCACCAGCCGACTGCTCCCCGGCGGCACAGCGCCAGGCAGGCCAGCATTCCTCACTTTCAGTCTGTCACATCCCAGCATTCCACAAGTCGATCAGAGGCTGGGCTTTTAGTGCTGTTTTCGGCTCCGCCGGCGGGACCAAGCTCGAACCACGTTGCTGGAGCGATTACTTTCAGCGCGTTTTGATTCGCCTGTGAGGCACGAACGTGGCCCGTTCTCGCTGCCCGCCCGCCCGCGAAGTGATCGAAGGCTTGGACGCCGGGACTGCGTATACGCGCCGTGAAAGTGGATTGATCAACATTGAAGGCTTCGGCAGAGTGGATATTTCAGTCGGCTTGGCGAACTCCCTCCCCTCTTCTCTTTCTACTTCGTCTTTCGCCCTCACCCCTCCCGCCTATACTAACCATGGTCAGCGCCAAGTTACTGGCTCTTGCCGGACTCGTGTCCCTCGCTGTTGCCTATGTTGAGGATCAGTACGATGCCGGAAACGGTGTCCACGTCCCTGGTCCGTTCAACCTCTTGCTCCTGTCTTGTCTTTTGACGCGACCACAACATGGCTGACTGGCTTTCTATGCGTTCGTAAACATAAGGCCAGATCCCATTGAATCCGCAAGAGTTTTCTCGAGTTGAGCCGCCAGAGAAACGAGTATATCCTGACGCCGTACCCGACCAACAGCTACGACCCCCTTGAGCACCGTCTCGCCTTCGCCGGCCCTGGTGCCATGACCGTTTCGTGGTCCACCTTCGAGCAGTACGTCCGCCGGAGCCCGACGCGCTAGAAGTTTCCTAGTCTGACTTTTCTGACTTTCTTTAAAGCCTCGAGGACGTCTACGTTCACTACGGAAGCGACCCCTTGAACCTCGACAAGGTTGCCGGCGGTGGAACCTCGACCACCTACCCCACGTACGTCCACGTGGCTGTGTTTAAGCGACGCGGTACGGTGCTAATCCCGCTCCTTCTCAGCTCGCGTACTTGGCAGAACCACGTCGAGCTTACTGGGCTCACTCCTGGCTCGACTGTCTACTACCAGGTGTGTCGCATTCTTCCTACTTCAGCAGGAGAGCACACTTTGCGGAAACTAACGCGCGTTGCTCCCCTAGGTCGTCAACACCAACTGCTTCGCTTGCTCCTACCAGCCCACCTACTCTTTCAAGGTTGCCCTCAGCAAGGGAGACATGACCCCCTTCACCATGGCCGTCTTCTCCGACCTTGGACTTATGGGACAGGACGGTCTCTACACCCTCGAGGGCAAGTCGTACACCCGCCCTCTCGGGTCCAACGAGGTAAGCCACGGCTCCTTGACCGCGTAAAAACTAAGTAAGGTAGCTAACAAGATCCTTTCTTTAGACCAACACGATCCAGTCCTTGATTGCCCACAAGGACTCATTCGACTGGATGCTTCACCCTGTAAGTCGTTTTCCAATGTGACGCAATCAAGGCGCGTACTGAATTATCTCTTCGATAGGGAGATATCGGTTATGCCGACTACGTTGGTGATTTCCTGGCTGTCGGAACAGATCAATGGCTGATTATACTCGTTTTAACGCCGACAGTTCATCAAGGAGAGCGTCGCAGGCGTCTTCGGCCCCAACAACACCAAGCCCACCATGGAGCAGGTCACCAAACGCTACGAGTCGATGAACGAACAATTCTTTGACCAAATGACGCCCCTGTCCGCCAACAAGCCCTGGATGGTCGCTCCCGGAAACCACGAGGCGTGCGCGCGCTTCCTCCTTCTCGCCTTACGAGCCGCGCTGACATTGTTGTTGGGATTCTCAGCAACTGCGACAATGGTCTTTCTGGCTACGGTGATTCTTACTGTGTCGTTGGCCAGACCAACTTCACCGGTAAGTCTCCTTCTTTCTCTCACTCTACGCCCAGACTGAGGTCCTGACGCTTTCGTTCAATTTCGCAGGTTACAGTTCGTACTCTCACCTATCATTTATATGCTCTCGTCAGGGTACTAATGCGTTTTGTCTGTCTAAACCTGCAGTTGAGCACTGGAGGATGCCTCAGCAGAAGTCCCACAAGACCAACAACTTCTGGTACAGGTTCGTCGTCTTTCCCTGTGACATACCTCACAAACTTTATCTCACCAAATTTTTTCGATCTAGTTTCGACTACGGAATGGTGCGTTGAATCGCGCCTCTACCTGCCTCCAGAGCGTTGCCCTAACGCGACACGTGTCTTTTTTTAGGCCCACTTTGTCTCCCTCGACACCGAGACCGACCTCGGCCACGGACTCCAGGGACCCATCCAGAACATCTCTACCAACCACAGTAAGCACAGGATTTCTCACCGTCACACGCAGCGCATGAAGCTGACGTGGGTGCCTTCCTAGACGGACCTTTCGGTGGCCTCAACGAGCAGGTCGACTGGCTTGTCGAGGACCTCAAGTCCGTTGACAGGACCGTCACTCCCTGGCTCATCGTCCAGCTTCACCGTCCCTGGTACACCCAGGTCTCGCCCCCCACCTGGCCCGCGTGGCAGGAGGCCTTCGAGAAGATCTTCTTCGATTACGGCGTCGTTAGTCTCCCTAATCGCGACGACATTTCCTTTGGTATGGTGTGTTGACCCATTCAACTTTGCAGGACGTCTACGTCCAAGGACACGTTCACACTTACGAGCGTATCGGCCCCATCTTTAACGGAACGGTCGACCCCAACGGACTCAAGTGCGTCTACAGTGCTTGCAAGGGGACAAACGCGTAGCTGACCCTCCAGTTTTATTTTAGCAACCCCCGTGCTCCTTTGATGCTTCTTGTCGGAAACGCCGGTCATTACGACGGTCTCGACACCTTCAGCGTCCCCAACAACTACACTGGATTCGGCGACGGTGCGCAATCCTCCTCAGCGCGGTTTCTGGGCACGTAGGCTGATCCATTTCTGGCTTCAATAGACACTGGCTTCGGATGGGGCCGTATGACTTTCGACAAGTAAGTCTAAACCGCCCTTGGATTCACAACCGCGCAGAGCTAACCTGTGCCTGCCCTCGACAGCTGCTCGTCGCTCTCGTGGGAGTTCCGCAACGCCTCCAACAGCCAGGTCATCGACTCGATCTCCCTCTTCAAGGAGCACGCCGGCTGTGTCGACCTCCCCAAGAACACCACCGTCACCCCCTCATGCCCGTCCGGCACTTCCACCACCTCGCCTTCGAGCCCTTCGGTCACTCGCCGTGCGCACACTTACACCTCGAAGGCCCGCCGCGCTCAGGACGCCGATAAGGCCGTTGAGGAGGCCAAGAGGGCTCTCAAGCGTGCTGAGGAGGATGCTGAGAAGGCGAAGCGTGACCTCGCCAACTCTGAGACCACCGCCGGCTCGAAGCGCGCCAAGGAGTTTGTTTACTGAATAGACCATTCACAAAAAGCTGTCGGGCGTTGTTAGAGCTACTGGAACAGTTGAGATTTGGCTGCTGCCGGTCGAGGACCTGGCGCGCAATCTTTCATTACTCGGGCTTGAGTGTAGAGAGGAGAGCGAACGATCCACACCGACCACCACGTGTTTTTTTGAACCGGCAACGAAGCGCCTTCTTGCGCTCTTGCAGCACCTGCAGCGACCTGACCAGCTCTAAACATCTCCTATCAGTAGAGTGTTTCTGTATAGACTATCATTTGCAGCCGGGTTTCACTCTGTAGAGATGAAATGCCTCCATACGACCCGGTACCAGCGTCGGACGGGTCGGATTAATGACGTGGCACTATCTCAACGTTTGTCAAAGTGACAAGCTGCTATATTGCCTTTCTCATCGTTTTCTTAAAGACGATGCGAGTCTGCGAAGCGCCAACGACACAGCTCCAAAGCCGCGCGTCGCCGTGTTGACGTCCAGCGCGCCCAAACTTGGGCTCGCTTGCGCTCCGCCCACACCTTGCGCGCACGACGACGGCGGCGACGACGACGACGGGGAGCGATGGCGTCGACATCCACGCCCTCAGCCCTGCCAGAGCACTTGCTGCAGCTGGCGACGCTGCAGCTCGTCACCCAGGCCGCGCCGTTCACGCACTGCCGAACGCTGCCCTTGCACACCCTCACCGACCTCGTCGCGGACTACCTCCAGCTGCTCGCAAAGGCGGCCAAGGACAGCGCAGAGCTCGCTGGGAGGGACAAGGTCTCCGTCTGGGACCTCGGCAACGCGCTCGGCGAGTTTGGCGTCGGCGGACTCGCGGACTTGAGGGACGAGCTCGACAAAGGCAACGGCGCATCCGAGGAAGCAGAGAGGATCAGAGATCTCGCTGGAGGCCTCAAGGGTGAGTACACTATTCCACCAGTGCAAGTCATGCAGGTGGAGCGTGGGCAGCTGACGACGTTCGGTGCCCAGAGCTGCTCGACCCTCCCCCAATACCGGATCCAGCCTACCGCCTCACCTACGACGCCCTCCTCCCCCAAGAGATCCTCGCCCTGAACGAAGTCTATGCCCTTTCACCACCGAAAGAGGAAGAGTCCGACTCTGGCTCCTCGGACGACGAGCCCGAGCTCAAGTCACCCGAACCGCTCAGTCCTGCCGCCGTTCGCATCAAGCCGGAGGAGCCTCAGTTCAACCTCGTGGCGTTTGATGGTTTAGTGGGAGGAGATGAGGTGGTGATTCAGCCCATGTCGGCGTGGAGGGACCCGACGTTGATCCCCGCGTACGTTCACGAGTTCCTGCCCCCGTTCCCGGGCATGGAGCGCGAGTCGGACGTGCCGGACAACGTGCGACGGCGGCGGGAGCGAGAAAAGGAACGAGAAGCAGCGGCTGAGGCATGGGCTGGCGCGAACGGTACCACATCGAGTGACCCTTGGGTCGGCGCGATCCCATACTCGAGCTCGACCATCGCCGAAATCAACGCCGTACCCGTCCTTCCGCCCGTCTCTCCTCCACCCTCTCCATCAGCAAGGAAGCGTCGGCGATCCCTATCTCCTCCATCGGCAACGTCTCTAGCGTTCTTCAAGATTGCGTCGTCAGAAATCGCCTCCGTGCCCACCTGGTCTCGCGTCAACCCCAAGCGACGAGCTGCCGCTGCTGCCATTTCCATCTCCTCCGACCTCTCCCTATCCAACGACTCTCTCTTCGGTAACATCCCAGTGCCCACCTTCCGTTCCGCTTCCCTCGTCCCTGGCTTCCTCACCGACAACGCGCTCAACGCTGTTCACCCATTCTCGACCAACCTTCCTCACACCATTGCCACGCCCGTCCCCGCCCGCCCTTCACCTCACGCCAGGCTCATGGCGCCCCCAACTCACCCTCGAGTACCCACCATCATCGGCTCAATCGCGTCTCAACTGGCCCAGCCCGCGACTCCTCAGAACCTACAACTCTTCTCGCGTTTGACTCGCATGGGTCCTCCAGGACCTCTCGGAGCGCAGGGCGAAGCGAACTACTACGAATACGTCGGCAACACGAACATCATCGCTACAAATGTCGAATGGCCGCAGAGGAGTCACCGGGATCGGTTACCGAAGATCGGAAAGGAGGGGGAGGAAGGAGCGGGAGAGACGGGCATCAAGCTCAACCTCAGGATCGGAAGGAGCGACAGTGCGTCGAACCTTGGGAGTCCAGCACCTCCTGGTACGACTTGGGGTGGATTCATCGCTGGAGATCCAGGTGCGACGCCGATTGACCCGGCCGCGACACCTGCCGCGACGCCAGGTGGAGGATGGGGCTCTTACGGCGGTCCCGACTACTTGTTGAACGGTGGAGCCGAAGCTTCAGGCTCAGGAGCACGAGACCTCCAGCTTGGACCTTTCGATCCGTACTCGTACGCGACGCCAGGAACGGGCATCGACACTCCTCAACTCTCACTCGACCTCGACGCCGTACTCAAGGAGTCGTACATCCCCATTCCTACGCCCAACACGGAGGCCACACTCCCCGAGATGCTCGCTCAGCTCGAGCAGCTCGTTACGCCGCAAGTCGACGGCCAGCAGTTTGATTTCCAGTCAATATCGGCTCCGCCGCCGCTCCTCAACGATTACGAGATGGCTCCGCCGCCGGCGCCTTCCACGTCTTCGCAACCTCCGCCTACGTCGACTGTCGAAGCTCCGATTTCAATCTCGGAGGTTGCACCTGCCGAGCCAATACCTTCTTCGGTCGATCAGACAACGACTTTGGTCGAGCCTCAGGCCTCGGGGTCGGCGCCAGTCGAAGCGACACCAGCTCCAGCTCCCGACTCTGCGCCCGTTCAGATTCCACCGGCGCCCGCACCCGATTCAACGCCAGCGCCTTCAGTGGAACCTGCATCAGCACCTGAAGCGACACGTCTCATCGACCCGTCCCTCGACCCTTCCCTCGACCCTTCCCGCGACCCCTCGCTGAGCGCACCTCCAGAGTCGATGCCGGCCCCCGCCCCAACACCGGCTCCAGCAGTCGATCCGTCGCTCGACCCTAGTTTGGGAGTGGCGGACCCACCCACGACGACTGCAGTCGATCCATCACTTATGTCTCCGTCAACGGAAGCAGCTCCTCCTTCGATGAGTTAGGTGCGGGAGCGAGGGAGAGCTTAGGTGGACCTGGGTCGTAACAGTGTAGGTTTGAGGTAAATCAAAACAAGCGAAGAAGTTGTTGTGGTAAAGAAGAGCATATCCAAGCTCGAATAAATGTGTGATGACAATAACTACAAGCAACAAGATGAATGGGTTGTTTCTATCAACTCTCGAGAGCACAAATTGGCGACACGTCACCCCCTCCCGCTTCTGTCTAGACACTCGGCTTCTCCTCTACTCCCTCGAAATCCTCCGGCTTCAGATCCCCCAACTCCACCATCTCGACCTTGATCACCGGTACTTGGATCGGTGGAGCAGGCGTCGCGATCTCGAGTCCTACGAGATCTTCGGCTCGGAACTCGCCCAACCCTTCTGGGATTTTGGGCGTCGCAGAGCCGGCTTTGCTGGCGTCGACTTGGTCCTTCAGTTCCTTCCAGATCTTGATCTTGTCCTCGATCTAACACCACCGCCTAGTCAGCCTTACGTGGAAAAAATGGAGGGAAGAGGGGAGCAGAACGGCACCTGATAAGCCACGACCCTGGCGCTCGTCGAAGGCAACGCGAAGAAGTACATCGTTTCCCGCTCTTCTCCTTCCACTTTCGGTGGCAGGGTCACGACGAAAGGCTGGACCCCGCACTTTATTTTGATCGCTTTCGCGCGTTTCTTTGGTGATGTGGAAGGCGAGGAGGAGGAGGAGGGAGGAGGTGGTGTCGCGGACGTCGAGGCCTCGCTGGTGGACGAAGCAAAGTCCCGGAGGTAGCCCGCTACGATCTCGCAGATCCCCATGCCTACGAACGCGACCCATTGAGGTCGAGCGACGATGAGTTTCTGCAGGAGGGCGGGGACGCATTGCTTCATCTCTGCTTTCGAGAGTTCTGACATCTGCTCTCGCGCAAAGGGCGTCAGCGGTGCGGGAGGTAGAGTAGAGGGGGAAAGGGCGGACCTCGGCGGAAGGACGAGGGACGAGGTTGGTGCTCCCTATGTTGTAGTCTTGTGGGAGGAGGTACCCTTCCGAGGGGAGCAGCCTTCGTTCGGTGAACCCTGCGCCGTGGAGCGCTTTCCAGAAGTGATTCGTCGGGGACGCGTCTGTCGATCGTCCAGTGGTCAGCCATCTTTGATCTTCTTCACAAACAGCAATAAACGCACAATGGTTGCCCGTCTGGGCGCTCGTCACGCCCGGATTAATGCCCACCAACACGAGATCGAGCGCTGGACCCCACAAGTCGCTCACGCCGTCGAGGTGCGCGTACACCGTCGGGTCGGCGTAACCCCTCGCGGGCTTCTTCTTCTTCTTGGCGGGCTTGACGTCTTCCTCTGTCCCTTCCGTGCTCTCGCCTTCCTCAGTAAAGTAGCGACTCTCGCCATCGCGCGTCGCCGTGGTCGGGCAAGAGCGTTTCGCGCTCGTTCGTTTCGGCGACGGCGACGACGACGGCGACGACGCTGGCGACGCAGACCCCGACAGCCGCCGCTTCCGAGTCGGGCTAGGGGTCCTCGGTGCCGGTGCTGCTGCTGCTGAAGCGAGGGAGGCGGGCACGCCGGCGACAGGGAGGTCGCGAGCTGGAGGCGAAGCTGAGGCTTTCGGGGACGGTGCGGGGAAGCGGAAGCGCGAGAGGAGGGTCTGGAAATCGAGTGGCGTCGACGGCGGCGGCGTGTTGGCCTTTGCGACGGACGAGGTCGCCATCGTGCGAGTTGTGCAACAGAAACGGAGAGACACTGAAGGGGAGGGAGCTCCCGAGGGGTTCCTTTTTTTCATTGTGCGCTATCGCCCCCTTTTTTGGGCGCTAGTTTGAAGCTTGGAGGCAATTGCTGCGAGCTATCCCGCTGGGAC
Source organism: Pseudohyphozyma bogoriensis (assembly GCA_024364755.1). Lineage (NCBI taxonomy): Eukaryota > Fungi > Basidiomycota > Microbotryomycetes > Chrysozymaceae > Pseudohyphozyma > Pseudohyphozyma bogoriensis. Next base: position 8,916 of record JALBUQ010000005.1, read on the forward strand.
AATCAGTCGCTCGGTAGAACAGAACAAAGGCCTACTGTGAAGTATCTCCCTAAGAAATGATGCATAACTGTTTGAGTATCCCCATCAGACGAGACCAACAATCCATATCCTCACACGATCCAGCAAGCGAGCAAAGGAGCACAGCCTCGGCGAACGTCCCGGATGTCCGTCGAGAGCGAATTCTACCCTTTTTGGAGCAGGCACGGTCAAAGGCCTCCTCAACCGTTGACCTCCAGCAGCTCAGAACTTTTGCTTCGAACCCCTGTTGTCCACCAATAGGCGTAGTTACGATGGTCAGCAACCCTCTTGGCGAACATGGTCGGCAGCCCATCCTCGTGAGGCTGGCGACCGAGTGTCGACACAAGGAACCCGGTTGCATATAGTGCTTTGCTAGCAAACTTCCACTGATTAGCTACTAAGCTCGAGATTCACCTGCATTGGTGTTGTCGCCAAAGCCGACCACGACGGAGGGAGAGTGCTCGAAAAAGAATTGTACCACGTGTTGTCCCTGTTGAACCTCGTCTAGCGGATGGGCAGTGCCGACATTCAGCAAACTAGCCCGCTTTAGAGCCTTTTAGTTGTGCTTAGCAACATGATTGGGGTCACCTTCCATGGAACCGCCGTCGGCATTCTGTTTGGTAGCGGTGAATCACGGGCACCACGTCGCGCGGACAGGCAACGAAGAGGACTAAGAGTAGATCTGTGTGGGGGTTCAGGCCTATGTAGAGCTATACATATGGAATTTAGCCTCATACCTACGAGCCAGGGGTCTACCCACACCGGATAACTGAGTTGTCATAGTTGGGACGCGTGGCTCTACAGCTCAGGAAGTCAGTCTGAGTGCAGTCTCCTGCAAACTCTCTTGGATGGTTAGGATGATTGACATTAGTGAATGGAGAAAGCTCAAGTTTATATTTCAAGAAAGGAAGAAGCCCGGGAAGCCACGCAACGTCGTGCGAGCTTTCGCAGGCAGAAGAGCCCGCTTACTAAGCAGATTTCCTCCCTCCCCTCCGCCTCTATCCCTTCGCGCCCTCGCCTCCCTCCACCCCTTCCGACGCCCCTCCAAAACTTGCATCAAAGAAAAAATGATCTGCCCCACGCTCCGCCTCCTCTCTACGCGCCCGATCCCAGTCAAGCACCTCTCGCCCGAAGCCGTTCGCCTCCCGCCTGCCTCGTCCTCCTCTGCTGCCTCGCCGTCGTCGTCCTCGTCGTCGTCCAAATCCTCGTCACCGACGATGGACCGCCTCCTCACGTCCCTCCGCACAAAACATCGTCAAGCTCTCCGAGCTGCCGCCAACACCGAGGCTGCCGTCACTGGAGCCGCTGGACTCGGAGGAGACGGGAGGGGAGCGACAAATTTGAATGTCGCCGCTGCTGGAGAGGAGGGCGAGGTGGAGGCCAAGGTGACAGAGGCGAAGGAGGGAGAGGAGAAGTTGGAGGATTTGTTGCCACCGAACTTGAGGTTTGACGAGTATGTGCCGAAGAAGGTCGAGTATGAGGGCGTGAGCCAGGTGCATAGGAGGATGGTAGGTCTCGTTTGGCTCTGCTTTCGTGCTGCTCGCGGGGGGATAGCCATAGTGAGAGTGAGGTATGCTGACTGTCATCTTTGGTTTGCTTGTAGCTTCAACGACTCAGAAGGGAGGCATAAGCCGCGTTCGGCGGGATTGAGGAGGAGGAGGATTCGTGTGTACATCAGCGGCCGGGCTCGGGAGCAGGGTGCATGGTGCAGGTTCGGAATGCACACCTTTATACCAAGAAGGTTATCTGTCTGGAGGTCCTTTCGGGGATGATAGTGGGGAGCAGGGTGCGACGGCGTGGGCTCGTGTGGTGTGGGAAGCCAGTCGGTTCACGTGTCGACAAGATCGGCGACCAAACACTGCGGACCGAAAGATGCGAACAGCTAGGTTCATTACGCTTCCATACCATGACACTCCATCCACTACTCCAAGTAATCCTGCAAACTCTCTCCGAGGTGCTCCTCGATCCTCTTGATGAGCCTCCTCGTAACGAACTCGACCTGTCCCTCCGTCTCCTCCATAGTCTCGGCAAGGAACGGTGTCGTCTCCGGCACGAGTCCCAACATCCCGTCTCCCAGAGTCTCCCAGAGCTGCTCCAACGCCTCGAGCGCACCTCGCTTGACGCGCAAGTCGTCCAAACGCGTGAGCATGAGGAGCGAGGTGTTGAACGTCTTGAGAAGGTTCTCGTGGGGGAGAAGAGCTTGAGCGTAGACGGCCACCATCGGGTGGTAGTGACTGGCGATGAGGGACGACGGAGGAGGGTGGGCGGCCTCGAGCTGGTTCGCGATGACCTCGCTGAGCTTGCCAAGTCGGACGGGCGTCCAGAAGCCTGTCATGAAGGTCACGTGTCAGAAAAGTAAAACGGCCTCCTAGAGAAAGCAGGCTCACCACTCTCGTCGTACTCGATAGCCTTGGTCAAAGCCGACGAGACGGCAGTCCAGAGGTTCAAGTCGCGAAGGTCGCCCTTGGCGAACGCATCGAACAACTCGATCGTCTGGTCCAGCATGAACGAATAGTAGGGAACGAAGATCGACTGGAGGACAGAAAGGGGTTAACCAAAAACCCAAACACTAATCCGAGAAACAGAACGGAAGCTCACCTTGAGCTGAACGAGAAGACGGTCCACAAGCTTGTAAAGCACAGTCCTGCGAGCGGGCGACGTGATCTTCGCATCCGACTCCTCCGCGAGATCGATGACGGCCCAGTCGTAGGTGCGAAGGAATAGCGGCCTGAAGGTCTGCTCGTTGAGCTTGAGGATGAACTGCACAAACGCGCCAAGAGCGTTCTCCTCGATGTCCTCGACGTCCTGCATCACTGGGTCAACACCCGGCGCCGTTGCCATCTTATTAGATTGAGTGACGAGACTCACGTCAAGCGAGATGGAGTCAAGGTGCTCGCGGCGGAGATCGAAGACCGAGAGGAACAGCTTGAAGACGGGACGGTAGTTCTCGGCCACGTCAGCAGTCTTGCCCTGCCTCAAAGCACGGTTGAGAAGGTCGAGAAGACCAAGCAGGGGCTGTAGAACGATCGAATCGAGATCAGAATTAGATCAAGTCAGGAACGTAACAAAACAACTCACCTCCTTGCGACTAAGATCAAGTCCAGCATGCAAGCGAACGATCGCAGGGTAGAGAGTCTTCGCAGGGATCTTCTTCGCGGCAGTCGACAAGAGCGAAGCCCTCGCCTTTCCAGAAGAGGCGGAGTAGAGGCTGAGACCAACGAATTCGGGCGAGAGGACAGCGGTGAACACCTTGTCGAGCTGAGCGCCGATGAAGGTGGGGATAGAGGTGAAGAGGCCCTCCAAAATGCTGTACGCGGCCGAGACGAGGGAAGCTGACGAAGTAGCGGCATCTAGATTTGATGAAGGTCAGCCAAAATCATCTATGGGCTATTGGAAAGAACGACTTACGACTGGCTTCCGCACCGAGAAGAGCGATGGAGAAGGGCACAATCTTGGCGACCAACGGGATAAGTCGAGGGCCGAGACGGGTCCTGTCAAAGGTGTTTCGTAGTCAGCATTGTCTTCAAATGGATGTATATGGAGAGAAAACGAACGTGAGCTGGCGGACAATGTCGAGCGCGGTGAGGCGAGCCGACTTGCTCGTCGAAGACGATCCGGCAAGAGTAAGGAGCTCGGGCAAGGTCTTGGAAAGCACGAGGTCTTCCTCTCCATGGGGCGAGGCGACGATAGCCTCCAGCGTAGCCAAAACACCATCGTGATCGGCACTCGGGTCGGCAATGGCCACACGAATGTGCTCGACGACGGAGATGACCGCTGGGGAAATGTCGGCGCGACGACCGACCTTGATGGTCGGAAGACGGACGCGGAGGAGGTTGAGCGCGCTGCTTTGGACCGACACGTCGGAGGGCTCGAGCAGCCAAAGAATGGCTTCCGAGAAGGACTGGGTCGACATGAGTCGCACGGCGGCCTGGACGCCATCGTTGGCGACGCTGACCAGCTCGTCCGAGTCGGTCGAGAGGCTTGAGAGGTCGAGCAAGGCGCGAACAATCTGAGTGAGCGACGAGTCGAGGTCCTCAAGCTCAGCGGCGCGACCAGCATCAACCTTGGCACCGAACTGCTTCGACTCGAGCGTCGAGGTGAGGAAGCGAAGGATGGCGACGGAGCGCTCGTGTCCCTCCTCTTCATCGTCGGACTCGGCCCTGACAAAAACAAACGTCAGAAACTCTTCACGTTGGAGCGATGGTACAAGGTTTGCTCACAAGAAGGACTTTTCGACACCGGGATCACCACGTTGGGCAAGGCGGGACGCTTCCTCGATGACTTGTTTGAGGGCCTGTGGGAAGGAAATTAGACATCTGCAGTGCAAACCTTTGCAGACTCCATCTTACCATAAGCTGAATCTCGACCGTGAAAGTCTCGAAGAGGGAAAGAGGGAGAGCTTCGCCATCGGCGTTGCCGTCGAGGAGAAGCATCGCGACAGCGGAGAGGAACTCGCGAGGGCCGAGAGTCTCCACAAAGCGAACGAAAAGCCTGCATCAAAAAACAAGTGAGCTCTAAGTATTGGTGACCAGCTAGCTGTAAGAGGTGACTCACTTGACACGACGGTGACGAGGGACGTGAGCGGCGGCATCGGTGAAGACTCGCATGAGGTCTTGGAGCTCTGATAGGGGGGAAGCCAGTGAGAAACAATATTCGTTTTGAAGATCACCAAAAACTCACGAGACACGAGAGAGTCGCGTCCAGAGGCCGTACGCTTCATCGACTTGACCAAAGATGGAATGATGCTGGCGAGCGTCCGCTCGACGACACGCAGACTGTAGGCATCATCACGCTGGAGAACGTTCGCGCCCATAAATGTGAAGATCGGCATGACGTTGTGAACGAGCTGATCGGGAACAAGAGGGCCGAGTTGGGCGAGCAGGAGAAGACACTGGTGAGAGGTCTGAGGGTTCGTCGAAGCTGGAAAAATACACGAAGTCAGCTCGTTAAACTTGGAAGTCAAGCTGCGGCCTTACCTCGCATGAAGTCCAAAACGGGTGCCATCCTAATAGAATCATTGGTGATGCCGGAAGCAGGCTGAGAGAAAAGGGGTCAGCAAGGCCTGAATATCTAGTTAAACACCAACTCACCTGCACTCGGCCGACAATCTTCGACAAGGTCGCGAGGATGAGCTGGCCAGAGTACTGAATGTCGACCTGAGCGGAGGTCGAAATCTCGATCAAAGAAGACAACAAGTCGAACAAGCCAAGAACGAGGGTGTGCGAAGGCGTGACGAAGTCGAAGTTGACCGACTCGAGCGCAATAACGAGTTCGGGAAGACGTTCGGCACGAGGCGAGGCACCACTGCAAGGTTGGATGATAAGGAACAAGCGAGCAAAGTGGAGGAGGAGAAGCGTACCCCAAAGAAACCCTTCCCCTCTTGGCACCCTTGCTGACAGGCGAGGCGATGGACGAGCGGATCTCCTGAAGGAAGGAGGTGATGGTCTCCGTGTCGACCTTGACAGCACGAAGGCACTCGAGGACTTCGGCAGCAGTGCGCTGAAGCAGTAAAGTAGTTAGCTTGGATCAAATCATGCTATGGCGGAAGCGAACGTACAGCCTCGGAGGTGGTAGCCAAACGAACGAGGCGCTTGAACAAGTCGAGACGGCCTTCGCCCTTGACCTGACCGAACAGCGATACCCTCGTAGCCTCAAGCGCACGCTTCCTGAGACTGCTTCCAGCGCCTATGAGGAAGAAAGAATCAGTCAACAAACTATCGGCATGGAACGAGAAAGCAAAATGCTCACCAGCCTCGTCGGTGATTTCCAAAGCCGACACGATCGTTGCCAAAGCCTCATTCTCCGCCGCCTCGATCCACTTCCTCGAAGCCCCAATGAAAGGCTGCGTCAGAAGACGAACATACTCGTCGTCTCCTTCTCGGTTCTTAATCGCCTCCTGCAAGAGCGAGACCGTAGCAGCGGCCTTAGCCCCGTCCTTGACGCCGTCCAAGGCCTGAAGGATGATGCCGCGCGCGTGAAGGTCGGTCCAGGTTTCAAGGTGCGAAACGAGGAAGACAACGGCCTTGAAAGTGAGGCTAGCCTTCTTCTTGCCCTCGGGCTCGCCGGCGGCCAGGAGGGTCGAGTGGATGGTCGAGAGGAAGGAGCCGTCCATCGCGAGCTCCACGCAAGAGTCGAGGAGCTTGATGGTGTACTTCGCCACGTCGGCAACGTCGAGGTATTTGAGACCTGAATTTTATCAATGTCAGCACGGGACTTTAATCGGAAGCGCACACGTGTACTCACTCGAGTGACCAACGCCGTAGAAAACAGCCTTGCCGTACACCGGCGCAGAAGTCTTGGGAGCGACCTTGACGAGCACCTCCAAGAAGGAGATGGCCTGCGTCCTGACCTTCTTCTCCTTATCGCCAAGAGCAACAACGACAGCAGGAACGACGACCTGGAAATCGACGTCGCCCTTGACGTCCTTCAACGCCTCGACAAACGCCGCTCCATCCCTGAGAGCAATAGTCCTCAACGCGACGACGACAGCCTTGTCGGTCCACACTGAAGCGAGGAAAGCCAAGGCGTCGTCGGCGAGGACCGCTCCAAAAAGCTTCTCGAGCACCCAGGCAGCGAGCTGGGACGATCCCGCGTTGCTGCCAGTGTGGGCGAGCTTGTAAACCTCTCCAACGAGAGCCTTATACTTCGTCGAGTCAGCCGAGTCGGTCTTGGGAGACGAGAGCCAGCTCCACTCGGCGCCCTCGGGAGGAGCGATGGCGCCAACAGCCGCGATGAGGAGGGCAGCTCGGGCGCGCTGGAGGGTCCTGGGAGAGGAAGGACGAGAGAAGACGGACGTCGAAAGAAGGGGAGCGAGTCCGGTGGCAAGGAGGAGAGGCGCAGACTCGGCCTGAGGAGAGGTGAGGGAGTCAAGAGCTGCTGGGAGGGCGGCGAGGATGCGGGAAACGAGGTCGAGGCGGAGGGGTGCGGCGATCTTGCTGACGAGGGCGAGAAGAACAAGCGTCGAGAGAAGCGCGGCGTGGACGTCCTGCGACGACGCAGACGAGTTGAGGAGGAACTCGATGGCGTGACCCAGCTCCTCGGCTTCGAGAGACGCGATGTTGGTAGCAAGAGCCTGGACGACAGCCTCGTTGGCCTCGGCGGTCGAGGCAAACTTCGCAGAAACGCCCTTGAGCCACGAGTGCGCGTCGACGGCGGTTCCCTTGAGCTTCTTGGCGAGAGCACGATCCTCCGTCTCGCCCTTGACACCCAACAACCTTCCCCAAACAACCTGCTCGACAACATTCTGCAGTCCTCCGGGCGAGTTCTTGAAGAGGTAGGCGAAGACGGGCTCCTCGGCACTCTTGTTGACGGCGACGACGGCCTTGAGGGCAGCGAGGGTCTCGTCTCCAGAAACCGACTGGGACCAAACGGCAACAGCCTGCTTCTGGAACAAGACATCGAGGATCTCGGTCTCGGCCTCTCCGATCCTGGCGAGGACAGTGTCCCTGACGAACGTCGAGTCCAATCCCTCACTAGCGAGGAGCTCCTTCAACGCCATGGCGCGAACAGTAGGGTCGGAGGAGATGGAGGAAAGGGCGAGGTTGGATCCGATTCCGCTTCCACCGGAGAGCACGAGCGAGACGATCTGGTAGAGGTCGGCCTTCTCCTGGTCATTGGACGACGCGGACAGCGCCTTCGTGGCGGAGTCCCAGACGGTCGCGTAGCGCTGGTAAATTTTGGAGAGGATGGGAAGGAAGGGCTTGGCGGAGGTGGAAGGGTTCTCGGCGGCGAGAAGCGAGAGCAAGACGGTGGTCAAAGTAAGGGAGGTGATCGAGGCGGGGAGGGTGAGCGGCTCGTCGTCGTCCTCGGATACGACGGGCGTGAGGAGCGACGATAGAAGAATGAGAGACTCGGGAGTAGCGGAACTGTATGTAAGAGAGATGATGTTCGAAAATCAGCGCAATTCCAGGCTTTCGAACACAAAACCGAGTGACACGTACGCCTCAGCAACGAGAGTGGCGAGGAAAGGCTTCATGAACCTCTCGGCGTTGTACTGGTTGCAGAGCTTGACGAGGAGTTCTCCAAGGTTCCTGTGAATGGTAAAGTCAGTTTCCGTCCTGTCTAACAAAGGGCAAGCACAGCCACTCACTCGACCTTCATGAGCGCCTTCCAACCACTTCCACCGAGGAACGCCTTGCCCTCCCTGCCCTCAATATCACCCTTGCCCAACATGCTGACAACAAAGAGGGTCGTGACGAACGCCTCGTCGGTCTCCGAGTCCTGGATCTCCCTGCTCGCCCTGCCCGAGACGATGGCCTTGAGCACGACCCTGAGCTGATCGCCCTCGAGCGGGTGGTGGAGCGAGAACCTCGCGAGGAGGATGTAGGACGCCATCAACGAGTCGGGGTGGGACCTCGAAAGTCGAAGAGTCTCGAGGATGGTCGAGAGGACCAACGCCTGCTCGCCTACGGGCAGAGCCGACGCGCCCTCGAGGTACGAGGCGATCGTCTGCAGCCAGAAGCTGGTGAGGGCGCGGTGCGGGTTCTCGTCGTTCTCGAGGTAGCTGAGAGGAAGGCGAAGGAGGAGCGTGAGGAGCTCAGAGGAGGTCGGGTGGGCGTTGTGCGGCGGGAGGAGGGCGAGGAGCGAGTGGAGCGGGAGGGGCTGCAGCGAGGACTGGGCGTGCACGAGGAGCGGGAACGACTCCTTGAGCGTCGCGGCTGGGACGAGGGCGAGGGCTGAAGGGAAGTGGGAGGTGGTGTGGTACGGCAGGAAGAGGGCGAGCAAGGCGGCGACGTTGAGGTCGTTGATCCTGTGCGCCACAAGAAGTCAATCATCAGCTCCACGACTTCGTACGGCTCAGACACGAGCACACGACCAGCAATTAAGACATACCTGAACCTCCTGACAAGCCATTCCAGCACAACTCCGGCCGGCTTGAGCAGCATGTGCTTCCCGAGCGCGCGCATGACTTTCTCGAGCACTTTGTCGAGCTTCTCGTTCTCGTCCTTGGTCAGCGCGGACCTGTCCGTGCCCCTCGCCTGTTCTCCAAAGATGTGATTCTGGTATCTCTCGAAGAACGGGTCGATCGAGGCGAGCGAGTCCCACGCGGTGGCCGCGATGTCGGCGAGTTGCGCCGTCGAGATGGCGGCCGCATGGCGCGGCGTGTAGATGAACGACGGCGGGTGCTTGAGCGACTGGGCCGACGCGAGACGACTGGAATCTAGTGTCGTCCGCTGGGCGAGCTGGCTGGCCAGGGAGCTCGACATCGTTGCAGGTCGTGCCGGGAGCGGGTGCAGCAGAAAGGCGAAGGCGGAGGCGCGCAAAAAATCATTGTGGCCCTTGCTCAACGCTCTTCTCCGCGGACTTCTTTTTCACTTCGTCAAAGTGTGTTCAGATGCGATATGGTGACAAATTCCAAGAACAAGACTACGAGACTACGATGAAGTGACTCTACAAGTGACTTTCGACGAACGCGCCCTTCGTGCCCAGCCCCAGTACACCCTCCCCAAACGCCGCCTCGAGCGCCTGCCAAACATTCCTCACCAGCACAAACTTCATCTCCTCTCGCACCGCCTTGGGAAGGTCGTCCAAATCCTTCTCATTCTTGTGTGGAAGGATGATGGTCCTCACTCCCGCGCGATGAGCTCCGAGCACCTGCAACGAACAGCCCACGTCAGCGTAGTTCTCCAGTGACAGTGGCCAATCTCGTCGAAGTGTGCCCCAGGGTATCAGACGGAAAGAAAATACAGCACTCACCTTCTCCTTGATCCCACCCACCGGATTCACCATGCCCCGGAGCGTCACCTCCCCCGTCATGGCCGTTGCCTTCTTGCTCGGGATTCCCCTCATCAAGCTAACGACCGCAACAACGAACGCAACTCCAGCGCTCGGCCCGTCCTTGCGTATCGATCCAGCAGGAAGATGGATGTGTACGTCAATATCGCGGAAGACATCCTCCTCGCGCGACGTCGAGATCCCGAGGTCGAACGCATGCGACTTCATCCACGCGAACGCGAGCTGCGCCGACTCGGAGATGACTTCTCCGAGCTGACCGGTGAGGTGGAACTGGCCAGTACCAGGCATCGTCGTCGACTCGATGTGGAGGATCCCGCCGTTCCCGCTTCCCTGATACGCGAGTCCCGTCGAAACGCCGACCATGACCTCGCCGTCGAGCCCTTCCGGCTCATACCGCTCCCTTCCCAAAATCCTCCTCAAGTCATCCTTCGTCACGTCCGACTTGTACGCCTCCTCGCCCGTCTTGTCCCTCCTCTCGCTCCACTCAACAGCCTTGGCGCGCACGACGCCCCCAATCTCGCGCTCCGTCGTTCGGACGCCGGCTTCGCGAGTGTAAGAGGTGATGAGGTGGAGGAGAACGTCGTCGGAGATCTCGAAGCGGCCTTCGGGGAGCATGTTTTCGCGCATCTGCTTCGGAATGAGGTACTTGCGGGCGATGTGAAGCTTCTCCTCGTGGACGTAGCCGGCGAGCTCGATGATTTCCATGCGGTCGTAGAGAGGATCGGAGATCGTCTGGAGTGAGTTGGCGGTAGCAATGAAGAGGACGTTCGAGAGGTCGAGGCTGCAAAGAGATCAACCACGTCAGTCCAAACTTAACACAGCATCGACAGAATTGACCTACGGGACACTCAAGTAGTGATCAACGAAACTGTTGTTCTGCTCTGGGTCCAGACTGTTAGAAATAGTTGGAGCATCAGCTCAGACGTCCGTGTTGCGCAGGGCCACGTGTCGCGCAAGAGAGAGCGACCGCCTTACATCTCAAGCAAAGCAGCAGCAGGGTCTCCGTGAGTGTTGCTCATGCCAAGCTTATCAATCTCGTCACTGTACACCCAACCTCGTCAGCATTCGTAGACGAAATCGCCACACACAGAAACGTAGACGAACAGCAAGATGACTGGATTCTTTACCCCAGTCTTCCTCATCGCCATAGCAATCGCACCGGGCAGCGCAGCGACGTAAGTCCTACGATGACCCCTAAGCTCTGCCTCGTCCCTCACACCACCCAACGAGATCCTGTGAAACTTCCTCCCCATCGACTCGGCGAGCGAGCGCGCGATCGACGTCTTGCCCGTTCCTGGAGGTCCGCAAAGGAGGAGGATGGGAGCTTTGTTGTTCGGCTTGACGGGAGCTGGGGCCGATGAGTCGGACTTGGCGTCGGAGGGGACGACCTCCGTCGATGCGGTGGGCGATGAAATGGCTTCCCAGTGCTCTTGCTTGAGGCGCAGGACAGCAAGCCACTCTAGCAGACGCTTCTTAATTTTCTCTGCAAAACCGAAACGTAAGCGATAGTTCAAGCTAGCTACAAGGCAAGAAACGCACCGAGACCGTAGTGATCATCGTCGAGCTTCTTCCTCGCGAGCTCGATGAAGTCCTTCTCGAGAACGAGCTTCGACTCCTCCGTCCAGGGCATCGACAGAAGCCAGTCGAGATAGTTGCCTGAAGCACGGGTAGTCTGGGTTGTCAGATCAAACGACGGAACTCGGTAACAATTAACTCACGGATCACGCCGTACTCGGCACCCTGAGGCGGCGTCTTCTTCAACCTCTTGAACTCCTTCTTTGCCGCCTTCCCAGCCTCCTCAGTCCAGACCTTCGCCTTGATCTTCTTATCCAACTCCGACATGTCGTCGTCCTCGTCTTCTTCCTCCTCCTCCTGCGCGCTCCTCGGCAGCCCTGGCGCCCCCTTCGACGGCGGCAACTTGCCTCGCAGCGGACTACTCGGATCGTTCGCCGCCAGCTCCTCCAACTCGGTCCTGATCGCCTGAAGCTGCTGGAGCAGCAAAAACTCTCTCTGCCTTCTCCCGAGACTCGCGTCGACTTTCTCTCCGATCGACTTCTGGACCGAGAACGTCTGGTTGACCTTGGTGAGGATCTCGGTAGCCCTCTTGATCCTCTCCGCTGGGTCGGTCAACTGGAGGATATCCAGCTTGTCGTTAAAAGTGAGGTTGAGGGTGGAGGTGAGAGGGATATGGCCGAATAAAACGTCGACGAGGACAGGCGCTGTCGTGGCGTTGAGAGCTCGGACGAAAGCACGAACACGTCGAGCAACCAAGCTCGGCAGCTTGACTCCCATCTCGGTAGCATGCTCGAGAATCGATTCAGCCTCCTTGCCGAGGTCGTCGAACTTGAGCTTGCGGGTATCGACGTCGGCAGGGAAGGCGGCGGACAGAGGTGTGATCGAGCCCTCGTGGAAGGGAGCGTCGGGGGCCGAGGTAAAGTCGGTGATCTGGATGCGCTGCAACCCTTCAACGAGGGCGAGGAACCCTCCCGAGGTGGATCGCTCGAGCCTGATGATACGCGCGCCGACGCCGACTAGATACCCGCCAGGTACCCCCGGAGTCGTCAGCTTATCTGCAATGCAGCCTCCCCGCACGCGCCCAACAGGACACTCACATTCAAACAAGTCCTCCTGCAGCACTTTCCCGAGACTCGGACGGAACGGGACGATGGCCTTTGTGCGAGGTATAGCGGGGTCGTCGTTGTCGGACTCGGACGACGGTGGCGTGACGACGACGGTGAGCTTCCTCGCCGAGTTCTTCGCGGGAGCGGGGGGTGCCGATGGTTTGGAATCTCCTCGTAACGGAACGCAGGCGATCAGCAACGGCGGGTTCCCAGGGCGTTCCTCAGCGTCCTGCATCGGACGAAGCGCATCGCGTGAGCTCGGCGGCAGAGGCGCGCGGCAGGAGGCGAGCCAGGACTCACTCGGAGGACATCCTTGATCAGTGCGACACTTTCTGGTCGTGCAATCTGCAGCGAGAGGACCACTCCAGGGTACAGGACCTGGTTCACGGGGAGGCTGCCAGGCGCGAGTTGTCGCCGACGTGAGCGGAGTGGCTAACGCGGGGGGGCCGGAGGCGCAACTCACGGGAGGATGGGCAGCACTGGCGGCAGCTGATGGTTCGTCATGATTTGATGTAACTTTTGGGCAGATACTCTACTCGACACGAGCGAGGCCGAGTGTCACGCTTGACTGCTGAAAGCGAACCCTTCCCCCGGCTGCTCGCCCAGAGGCCGGCCAACTCGCAAACGGATGGGGCCGGCCTCTGCAATCGCGCTGACGTGGCTGGATAAGGGAGCCGAGTTAGACTCACCCCTGGTTTTGGCTCAACCTTTTGAAGCGCACAAGTACAAATGTGATGGCTATTTGTTTGAGGTGCTGAATCTACAGCTAGCTGCTAGCTGGTGGGATACCGATCACCGTCGTATTCGCAAAACAGACACTACCTACGTGGCTCAAACACTGCGGTTCCAGTACAGATCGGGACTGACCAACTATTTCACAGAGGTCCTATAAGACTACAAAGACAGTGAGAGCACCTGCTGATTACGAGGGAAGTTGCACAATTGGTGATAAACGCGCACGACCCTCCGTTTCGGAGCTGCGGGGAGGCAGTGCTCAACTCGCCCATGTAGGCCTGATTCAGCTGCTCAGCCTGTGCCCAATTCTTTCTATTTATATCTTCAGCTCTAGATGCTTCGAGGTTTCGTACTTGAGTTTGCCACTCGGGTGCCCGGTCCCGTGGGTCTGGTTCTGAATTCTGAACGGGACTTCCGTCGCGTGTGTTTGCGGGGAGCGGCTCTCTCGCTCAGACTCCTACGTTCCTTCTCTTTGGACTCGCTCAACTCTTGGACAGAGAGGCCTTGATACATCCTCGCATTGCTCCATGCATCGCCTACTTGTGCTGGCGCCCCTCTGGGCTGCCCTTGTCCCTGGTACTAGCGCGCAAAACACCATTTCCTCGCCAATCATCTCTGGCGGTACGTGCGCCTGCTTGGCCCTAAGCAGTTCTGACAGCTGATGCAACCTCCTCCCCAGACGGCCCTCGCCCTCCCACGCTTTCAGCACCCGCCCCAACAGGCACATGGACGGCCCCAGCCTCAAGCGTGACGGTCAGCGGAACGGCGTACCCACCCCCCTCAATGACCGGCATCGGGAAACAGGCTCAGATCATTTCAGCCGACAACTTCTGCTTGTTCATGCCTCCCGACACAACGACTCAGAACCGTACGTGGCCCCCATCCCCATTGTTTTGGCGCGGAGTGGAATGGAGATACCGCGCCGGCGGAATGTGGCCCACACTTCTAGAGGTTTCGTTGCGCTCTTGGCTGTCGCTAATTCCGGACTAAACATGTGATAGTGGTGGACGCTGAGGCAATAGCGGTGGCTTATTGCTTCAATCCTTATAATGATACCCGGCCTATGCCGGATGGTTTCGTTCAGACGGCCCACTTTGTGAGTGTCGGTGTGCGCTGTTCCCAAGTGGTCACTGATTTCTGACAAGCGCTTTAGAGGAACACGTCGGATTATGTTCAGATCAGTGGCACTTTTGACTGGACCAAGATGAATCTGAATCCGTATGACTGTGGAGGAGAGGTATGTTCACTCAAAAAAACGAGCCGTCTCGCGCTAACCTGAGTGCGGGCACGAAGTATGACAATCATGGGGCAGAAGGCCTAGGGAATCCAATTGGAGCTCATGTAGATGGTGGAGATGTGAGTGGTCAACATTAACGTCCCACGAGTTGTTCCTGATCCCTCACGCCATTCTGAGCAGAACTGGTAAGACGCCCCACGTGTCCGTCAAGTCAGTGGCGTTCTAACCTGCAGTCGTTTCAAGGATGGAGTTCATCGGAAGCTGCGACTCTCCCGGGATCGGACAGTTTTGTTTCCGTTCCTGTCACGGACCAGTGAGTGTTGTTTCTCGCGAACAGCGGCGACGTTGAGCTGAGCCTGAGCGACGTGGTTCATTAGGATTCGTACCCCTACTGTCGAAACACGTTTGATTTGGTTAGTGTTCCTTTGTGACTATCTCAGTCAACAAGTCAATCGAACCTGACTTTCTATTCGAAGATGGGCTGCCTTTGGGTGATGGTGAGTCTGTTCCAGATCTCCCATGCCGACGCTCTTGCTAATTTTCTTTTCCCCTAGCCCGGCGATTACCAAGAGCCAGGTAGGCCTTGCATAGAAGGAAAGCTTCTTTTTCGCGGGTCAAAGATAACCTATTTGCTCGACAGGCTTCACCAACTGCCAAGCGGACCTCGACCTCCCCGTCGGGGTCTACAACGCGTCCTACACCTTCGCCCAAGGCGCGAGCTACACCCCTCCCGCTGTCACCGCTCCAGCATCCTCATCTTGTACTACCGTCGTTTCTCCTACACCTTCTGGCGTCACGTACTCGTGGGCCCAGTTCGGGTATTCGACGACGGCGGCCCCGACTGCCACAGGCACTGGCACTGGCACAGCGCAGAGTACGGCCACAGCAGCTCCTACTTCTCAGGCGAGTGGGACTAAGGCTAGTGGTGCGGAGGGTTTGAGCAACAAATGGGGCCTGGTTGGCCTGGTCGGTGCCACGTGGTTCCTGTTTATTCAGTAGACACTCTAGGTCTCTGCCTTGCCGCTTGCCTTATGTTTGATGACTAGTTGTATGCTCATGCTGCACTAAACGGACTTCTCTAGTACGCTCAGCACCCCTCGTCCCTTCTGCTGCTTCTCGACCAGCTGGATCCCTTGCGCCTCCAACTCCTCCAAAAGCGGTCGCCACACCTCCTCGCTGCTCGGAGAGACGATGCCACGGCTCTTGATCTTGCCGTCAAGGCAGAGAAGGGCGCCGAGTGCGATGGGCTGTTGCGGATCCGTTAGAAGGAAAGGATGGGGAAGGGGGGGCGACGATGAGAGAAGGAACGCACCACACCGACGGTCGTGGCCATCGCGGAATCACCGTTTGGCACTCCGTACTGCAAGACGTTCAAATCCTTTTAGCTTTGTCACACCCTATGAGCGGTGCGAAACTATTCTCACCTGCACCAACGTTGACGTGAACAGCTGGTCCTCTCCGTCTGGCGAAACCGTGCCCAGCTCGTGGTGGAGGATCACCGCATCCTTCTCGCCCGACTCGTAGCGAAGATGGTGAGCCAGAAGTGTCGACAAAAGGTCGATAGGAGATTGCGGTGTCGAGGGGAGGGCGGGAAGGCTGTTGGTGCTGGCAGGCGTGGCGCTCGGGATGAGGGAGAGGCTGTGCAGACTCGTCAGCACTCGGCGGGCGATCGGAACAAAGGTGATCAACGAACCTTTCCAGAGTATCGATGAGCGTGTCCAACGCCGCTCCATCCACTTCAGCCTTCGATCGAAGCGCATTCGTCCTCTCCTGCACTTTCGGCGACTTGAGTCCCAAACAAACGTCCGTGAGATCCTCCCAGCGCTCCAAACGCTCTGACAGGACCGTCTGGTCCAGCAGTCCGATCCGCTTGAAAGCGTCGACGGTGTTGGCAAAAGTCGGGTACCTGAGCGTGCCTCTCAGAATGGTCGGAAGGTCGGCGGGCAAGCCGTACTCCTCAAGGTAGCCGACCGAGTTGCTGGAAAGATTTAGTCAGCTATCGCTTGATTGGGCGAGGATGAGAAAAGACGTACCGGTTCGCAACACCCTCAAAGTTGAAGCCTTTGATAATAGGGACGTTTGAGAAGCTCGAGCGGAGCAAGTCCTTCCCTGGAATCGAGACCTCCTTCGAGTTGACGCGAAACTTGGCGTCGTTGAGCGCCGCCGTGAGCACCCCTCGAGGCGACCAACTAATCGCCGTTGAGAGCATCAGTGACTATCAAGCGAAATAACCAGGAAAATTCACTGACGAGAACTTGTAACCCAACAACCCGTTGCTGTCCTCCGGACTCGGCAGCCCTCCGCAGAAGCTGATGAAGGACTTGATCTGCAGTGCGCGACACCTCGTCAATGGCCGGTCTTCGAACTGAATTGAAAAAATGGTGCTCACCTCGTTTCCACCTTTCCTAGCATCCTCAATCATCTTCATTGCGCTAAGGTGGTCAATTCCGGGGTCCTGAACAGTGGGAGGAACACATTAGCCCCCGCATACTTGCCTCAAGAAGTGTCCAACCCACCAAACCCAGCTCGTTGAGCAGAACAACATCGCCAGATTTCGCACTGTAGACACTTTTGTCAGTAACAACCTTTCGTGCCTGCTGGGACATTTACGTACGCCGCGCTGAGCTCGTGCATCGCCGGAGACGTGTACGAAGCGGTAACGAGCGACGTGTTGCTGTCGATGCACAGCTTGGCGACTTCGACGTGGAGAGTAGCGGGAAGCAGACTGCAGCATCTAACGCTTGTGAGTACACGACTCTCCAAGCCTCGTATCACCGCGTACTCACCTGAGGACGACGTCGTGGTCCTTCACTAACGAAGCGAGCGTCGCCTTGTCGCCCGCGTCGAGGAAGACTGCCGTCGCGGACGAGTAAGGCTCCGCGAGCGTCTTGGCTGCCTCGAGCGAGTTGCTCGCGATGGTGACTTCGACGTCTGAGCGAGAGCAGAGGACTTTGATGGCCGGGCCGGCGACGAGTCTGTTCCCCGGAGCTCCACGTCAGTCTCCTTGCTTTAAACAGAAAACGGGAAACGACGTACCCAGATCCCAAAACCAGAGCCTTCTTCTTCAAAGCTGGCGTACCTTTCACACCATCCAGGAGAGAGTAGAGCCCCTCGTGCTCCTTCGCCAACTTGCCATTCTCAACCACCGTCGCCCTCCGCAAAGCCTTCGACAAGTGATCCTGTCCAGCCGACTTGGGGTCCTTGAGGAGCGACTCGACGTAAGGAAGGATCGAGTCGGAGAAGTGTGTCGAAGCATCGAGGGGGAGCTCAGAGGGGAGGATCTCGATGCTGCTGATTTGGGTCGAGAGGAGGTTCGACGCGCTGGGTCGGTTTGGCAGTGGTCAGCTTAGTGCGGCGCGTTGTAAAGATGGGCCAAGAAAGTCGCTCACTCGCGGTGGAAGCGGTCGGTGAACACATCGTACTGAATAACTGGATCATCAATCTTTGTCGCGGCCGTGACAAACTCGAGCCCGCCCTGCAGAACCCCCCACCATCAGCTCTCATTCCCGGTATGCCGTGAAACGGGGTGACGCCTCACGCCAAAGTCACATGACACGTCGATGATGCTCAACAACGCGTCCGGGTGAGCAGACTTGAGATCCTTGAGCTGGTCTTTGGTCAGGATCCTCGGGCAGCCTTCAGACCAGAAAGCGCCGTTGAGCATGATGGTCGTCCATGGCGCGACCTGCGAGAGAAAAGCCACGTGTTTTAGCGTCGAGCGCGTGCGGGGCAGGGGGAGGCGGGGACTGGACCTTGGTGTCAAAGTGGGACTCGTAGAGTTCCGGAGACTTGAAGTATTCCTCCCTGTTGAACGGGGTCGTGCCATCGACGTGGGAGAGGTAGTCCTCCGGCGCGAGCTGACAAGCGTATACCGTCGACGAATCGGCTTCTGTCGGCAACCTCGTTCAGCCAGGAAACGGAACAGAAGAGGACCACAAAGAAAGGAGTATGAACAGACCTGAGCTCTCCTTGACCCTCCTCATCTCGTCCACTGTCACCCACTTGGCCCCCACCTTGTCCAGCACCCACCTCGCGCCCGTCCCAACCCTCCCCTTGCCCAGCACCGCAACCGTCACCGGCCCCAACCTCCTCCCTACACCCCACTCCCTAACCTCCCTCCCTACCTCCTCCAACCTCCTCCCCAACTCCTCCTGATCCCTACACATCAACGGCCTCGCGAGTCCCAAGAACGGCGTCGCGACGCCCTTCGCGGCCAACGCCTTGACCCCAAACCCGACCAAGCCGTCGGCCATGCCCGCCACTCCTGCGAGTTGTCCAAACGCGGTCGTACGAGCTCCGTGGTCGTCCGTGAGGAGTTCCCAGTCGACGACTCGGGCGTTGGACGCGAGGAGCGAGGCCAGGAGCGGGAGGTTGTACGCCTGGCCCTTGTGCGTGTGGCTGAAGAAGCAAGCCGTTGACGAGGGGTGCAGGGCGTCCTTGATCTCTTTGATGCCCAACACGATCTCCTCGTCCGTGACTCTGTCGACAATCTTTGCTCCTGCCTGAGAACGGGACGAGGAGGGCACGCCACTCGGAATGAGCAGTCTGGGTCCGGAGGAGCGAGGACGACGACGCACCTTCTCGTACTCCCTGTCCCTGAACACCCTCTTGTCGCTACTCTCGACATTGACGACGACGCCTTTGCTCGTGAGCTGCTGGACCGACTTGGGCGAGAGGGGCGCCCTCCGCTCCCAGACTCGCGCCTGGTCCTCCGCCTTGACGCCGATCCGAGCGAGTGTCGTCGTCCTGCTCGCCGACGACGAAAAGTTCCTCGATAGTCTCCTCAACATTGATGCAAGAAAATTCGATGTAGAATAAAACAGGAGGGAAGAGGTGGCAGAAAGTCAAGAGCCCCTCGAGGAGGGCGAAGGAATGCGCGCGCGCGCGTGCATCGCCCCTCGAGCAGAGCGAGCGGAACGCTGCAACCCCGCAAGTAGCCGTGTCGCGCTTGGCTTATAGCTCCCTTCCACCTGACCTCCTTGCTCTGAGCGGACCACGTTTCAGGTCTGCTCCCTCTGATCCGCTTGACGCGTCAGGAGACCCCCGTTTGTGTCTTGAATCGCGACGCGAAGCGACGGCGGCGAGCACGAGCGCTACGTGTCGTCGCATCGTGTCGCTCGCGCCAACCGCACCCAGACCAACTCCAGACGAAACGCATAGACAGCTTCGGTGGACAGCCCGTTTGTATTGGCAACCCACTGTTCAACTCTTCTTTTTTGGACTGTAATCGTTACGAGGTTGACGTGAGGGGGGGTAAACAATTGGGAAAGGCAAACGAGGGGAAAAGACGGAGAAAAGACATCCGGAAGGAACGGGGAGTGCAAGGGGGTGGGTGATGAGGGAGGACGGAAGTCAAACGGGGAGAAGAGGGGGGCAAATCCACACAGAAAAATGAATGAAGATGGAGAAAGGAAAGGGACCGAGAGAATATGTGCAAAAGGAGAAACGTCTGTAGAGTGCGAGGAGAGAAGCGAGCCGAGGGAGGGTGATGCTCAGGTAGATGCTGAAAAAGAGTCAACACATTTACGCCGCCACGGGTTGCTCTGTCATCCCAGCAAACCGTCAGCATGCAATGCCCCCTTCTGTTAGAGAACCGTAGACACTCACCGGTTCCAGTGGGAACCTGACCAGCGACGGGTCCTTCGCTCACTCCTTCCGACGACGCGCCGTCTGCATCCGCCAAAGCAAAAACAATCAGCACAAAATGCAGAAGGCATCACGAAGAAACATTGACGAACGGAAGTCGAGGATCTCGGCGTACATCATGATCTACAATTACCGTGGAAAGAGACCACCGTCAGCAACCCAATCCAACAGCTTCCACGGCCCTTCAGCAGGCCACCGACACCCCTCCAGAAAACGCACCTTCCACGTATCCACAGGCAAGTCCGCATCGTTGAAGCTCCAATCGAACGGCTCGGGCGCGACAGGCTCGTCCGAAGGGTCGTGGTACGGCGCGAGGTACTCGTGCGAAAGCGCCTGAGTCGCGTCGATACGCTTGCGAGGGTCAAACACGAGCATCTTCTCCAACAGGTCGAGGGCTACGTTTGGAGGTTTGAAAGGTGAGTGAACAAGCCGATGGGAGGACGAGAGCGAAGAGGCGCACCTAACGGGTCGGCACCACGGAACTTCTGAGCAAAGGGCACTCGCTCCCGCTTAGGCAGACTCTGGACAAATCTCAGCGTCTGGAGATCCAGAAAAGCGCCAAATCAGCCTCCCCGCTCCAATACCCATAGAGCCAACCGAAAACAACGCACGTTCTCCGAGCAAATGGTCTGGATGACATCCTCTGGCGGTGTACCAAGCAGCTCGGTGATGATCGAGAACTGGTTCACGTCTGTCGGGTCACCACGGACATCAGCAAGATGCCCTATCTTGAACACACAAACGCATGGATGCGCAGGGACTCACGGTCCTTTCCTGGGAACAAAGGTCGGCCCTCCAACATCTCCGCAAAGATACACCCAGCACTCCAGATATCAACTGCGACAAAGCAAGACCACAATATCCAGTCAGTTGAGCGTTCCTTGACCCATCATACGCAGCCTCTCCTCATGTCCATCACGGCTTTCACCCCCCTCTTCTCGGCCACCCCCCGAAGCACCCACTCCCCCACCCGCATCGTCGTACATCACCGTACGCCCATCTCTTTCCTCCTAACAAACCTTCCTCCCAAGCAAAGACAGAACTCACCAGCCACATCGTACTTCTGCCACGTCAACATGATCTCGGGCGCCCTGTAATACCGTGTCGAGACGTATCCCGTCATCTGGGGATCGGCCAATCGTGCGAGTCCAAAGTCACAGATCTTGAGGTCGCAGTTCTCGTTCACGAGGATGTTGGAGGGTTTCTGTGCATCGTTGTCGGGAGTTGTGGAACAAATGTGGGTGGAGTGGTGAGCCAGGGAAGGAAAGAAGAGGTGGCGCGGGGGGTGGCGGGCGTTCGGATGGGGTTTGCGGGGACGAAAAAAGGTCGTCGAGGGGTGCAGATTGAGCAAAAAGGTGGTAGCAAAAGTAGACAGAGGATGGTGGATGCGCGAGGGGTTGAAGAGTGATGAAAGAAGCGGGTCGAACGTTCAGTCAGCGGAGCGAACGCGAGCGACGCGAAGGACGTGGGGGGAGGACGCACGAGATCACGGTGGACGACTCCTGCCGAGTGCACGTACTTGAGACCACGCTGTGAATGGCAAGTAACAGTGTCAGGAGCTGGTTTTCGATCGTATTCGATGGCACTCAAAGAGGCCGATCGCGCGCGCAACGAGGCGAGAAGGAACGAAGGTACTGACGAGGATCTGGTACAAAAAGTACTGGATGAACTGCTTCTCGAGGGGCCTCGAGGTGAGGAGTCGATGCAGGTCTGTGCCGAGGAGCTCGGTGACAAAGTAAATGTCCTCGAGCGGGGAGATGAAGATGTCGGAGAGGGAGATGATGTTCTCGTGCTGGATGTGTTTGAGCAGCTTGAGCTCGCGGTAGGTTCGTTTCGCGAGCACGGGAGTGCCTGGAGCGAGTCGTGGTTAGCCGATAGTGTTCGTATATGGACAGTGATCAATGGGAATAGGTGTGCTCACTGAACGGCTTCATGCTGTTGTGCCGCGACGGGACCAAGGGTTGCTGATCAGCGTCACCGCTCTCGCGGGCTGGTCTCGACCGGAGCGCGGGAGCCTCGGTCGCCACGGCGGGGGTGGTGGAGCAGCAAGCTAGAAGGACAGAGCACGTACATCTTCTTGATGGCAGCAGCGGTTCCGGTGAGCTGAGCGGGAGGGACGCGCGGACAGGTCAGCAACGGGCGAGGCGCGGGCAGGGGGGGTGGGACGGAGGAGGGACGACGACGACGCACCTCGTCTTTGGCGGAGCAGACGAGGCCAAAGGCGCCCATGCCGACGGGCTGGAGGTCATCGTACCTGGTCGTGACCTCGAACTGGGTGCCAAAGATGGACAGCTTCTTGAACTCGCAGGTCACTGGTGCGAGCAGGTTCGGGGCAGACACGGGGAGGAGGAGGAGCCAGCGGGGGGTCAGACGGGTGCTCGTGGGCAGGAGGAGGTGGCAGTGCTCACTTGTCGCTACAGTGACTTTCTCGAACGGACGGCGAGTGTCGGAGGAACGGGGCGAAGCGAGGCGAGGCGAGGCGGGCGGAGGAGGAAGGAGAGAGGAGGGCGGCGGCGGGCACGCACGCTCAGCTTTGGCTCGCTCGCTCGATCGTGCCCTCGCCGTCCGCTCGCCGGCGTCTTTTCTCTCGCTCTTTCGTGACTTTGGAGCCAACCAATTGTCACCTATTTTTTTGCAAGTATTTCTTTGACACTACTGCAGTCCACCAGGACCCTTGCCTGCCTGGCTCTGTGCTCTCATGCCAGCTGGCACCAAGCGAGTGCGACGCCGAGTTTCTGCTCGGGTCCAGACCGCTCCCAAACAAACATCTTCCAGGCCCAGTGAGGTAAAATACGTCATTGCGAGTCTGAACGGGGAATATCTTGCTCGTAGACACGGCCACCTCCTGTCCCGAGTGTCAGAAAGATACTGCAATTTCTGGATACAGTTGTAGCAGAATTACCCTGCTGTCCAACTGCCGAGCGTAGACACTTGCGAAGGACGCCACTTGGCCGCGCGGAGAGTGCCGACGCGCCCGACCAGAGCTCGACGTTGCAACGCTCCCAAAGCTACAGCTTCGCAAAGCGTTGCGAACCAATATGGTCACTAAACGCATACATTCATCTCACTCCATCACCGCCTTTTGACACTGCCCCGAGCTCAAACTCGCCTCGACGAACCTGGATCGCGCGTAGCTAGTCAACCACGTGGCGCCGTGCTCCCGGGACAGGTGTTCTTCCTTTTACCGGTGCTAGCATCTTATAGTTCGAAACAACTCCCATCTTTGCGGTACTCACAGGTTGAACGAGATGTCGGATCAGGTTCGTCGGTGCCCAGGTCCTCTGGCCGTCGGTCGTCGTCGTTCCCGTTTCGTATCGCTGACTGTGCCCCAACGTCAACGAGACCCTGCTTCACTTTTTACTATAGATAGAACTATATAGGGTATTTCATCAAGCGCAGGACACAGAGTGAGCGATGAGATTCGTCGGCTGGAGGTCCGAACGAGGAGGCGAGGCGCACGTGGCACGGCGTGGAGGCTGTTGATCAGAGAAGGGGGCGTGGGCGTGAGCAGAGATGTAGTGCTCTGCAAGGCAGATAATGCCCCTTCGGTGGAGTCTCCACGCAGAGCGGTGCTGCCTGCAGGTTTGACCGTACCGGCGCCTGTCATGACTCTCGCCACGTCTTGCGCCTTGATCCTTTCGAGCAGAGACGCTGGGCAGCACTCCAGGCTTGGTTCACCGGCGTACTGAATGATGAAAGAATATATTGAACTTCTGAGGCCTGACTTGGTCCCGTTTGAAATACAAAGGCTATCAGACGTCGACGCAGTGATGCATCAGCGCGATCAAGCCTCCGGATACGATGGAAGCTTTGTGCTCGAGTTCCATAGGCGCGTCGTAGACGAGCGTCAAGAGGTTCCCTCAGAAAAATCTCATCCATTTATTTCTCTAGATACGTACTCCTTCAAGTCGGAATTTTGCAGCACAGCAACCAGCAATGGACGGATTGAGGAAGCGTGGCGGGGCGCTGTCGCCCAGTTCAGGAGAGGACGTCCGAAGTCCACGGGCGCTGGCGCGGTCAGTCCTCGTCCTGAGGGGGTTCGTATCAGGTGTTGCTTGATAGGGAAATAGTGTGAAGAAAGTAGTGCAAATTGTGTGAGCGAAGAGAAGAAGAGAGGCCCCTGAGACGGATCCACAGCAGAGAGCGAGCGAGCGAGACATTTTTAGTCGAAAGTGTCCCGCCCGTAAGCAGAGGCTCGGGTCTCACTCACAACAAACATCGAGCGAGTGACCACCAGGACCGAGCCAGCAGCAATGCCCCCGCCGCCACCGATCTCGGACGGGGAGGACGACATCGTCGACAGTCCTCGCACCAGCGGCAGGAAGAGGAGGAAGCCCAAGCGGGCAGAGGACGACGACGACGGCGTCCACTCAGGTGAGCACACCAGCTGCCGTTTCTGTCGCCCAGCCTCCCCCTCCCTACGCGCGCTCCTCGACCCCAGACTCGCCGAGCACGGTCAAATATTGATGTAATACGTTTTTACGACACCTGTGCTGACCCACCTCCACTCGTCGTGCGCTCTCCACCCGGTTCCATCTCTCGCCGTCACTCAACCAACCATCCCCCGGCACCCCTCGACTGTGACCTTCCATCGCCTCGCCTGCTCCCACCCACCCCTCCCACAACTCTCTACACCCTCAAAACTAAATTCTCCACCCTCGCCCACCCTCCCTGACCCTCCTCTGCGCCCGTTCGGACACCATGTCTCAGCCGATCCTCCCTCCCGCCCTTCGAGTTCCTCCGCCGCCGCCGCCCCTTCCAAGCCCTCCCTCAACCAGCCCGCTTCCCTCACTGAAGCCAACCTTGCTGGAGCGGCAGTTCTGAGGGGACTAGGCCTCACGAGCGCAAAAGGCAAGGGCAAGAAGAAGGAGAAGGAGAGGGATCCCAAGGAACGACCTGGCTCCGGTCAGCGAAGCGCCAGCGTCAGCTCTTCTGGCACCAGCAAGTCTCCCTTTCTATCTTTCTCATTCACAACTACCTATTAATCAGTCAACTCCGCGCATCAGACGTCCCCCTCCTCCTCGCCCCTTCGTACACGCTCAACCCGGCCGGTCCAGCCTCCTCCGCGACGACTTCCTTCTCGTGTGGTCAACCTGGATGCGCGAAAGTCTACAAGGGGAAGCATGCGAGGAGTATCTGGCGGAGACATCTCCAGGATAAGCACGGCATCCTGCTCAAGGACCAGCCCCGTCGAAGCAGATGGGATAATGGTGAGTCAACCCTTTCCCGCGGTTTACGTTCGGTGATGCCTTGAAGCGGTGGATCCGCCTGATCTGCTGGCCCTTGGACGATGGAAAGAATGCCAGTGACTAACTCGTCACCCTCACCAATCTACAGATGCAAATCGACCAAAATCGGAGGAGGAGCGGCGCGCCCGAACGCTCGATTCGAAACGACGTTGGGCTCGCAAGAACCGCGCCGAGCGATCCGGCACGAACGGCTCCTTGGACGGCGAGGAGGGCGACGAGTATTACGATGAAGATGATGGAGAAGAAGGCTGGGTGGACGAGAAGAGTGCTTCGCCCGCACCGCCAGAGGAGAAGCCTGCGCCACGCGCGAAACCGAAGCCGCGACGCGCGCCGACGAAGGAAGTCGTGCCGAAACTCGAGCCTGAACCGGAGCCATTGAGGGCAGAGTCGGAACAGGAGGAGGAGGAAGATGAGAGCTTCGACGACGACCTCAGTCAGTCGCCTGGGAGCGATCGACATCTCCGCCTGCCACGCGCGACCAACGGTGGCGCAAGCCTCGCCCGTCCTTCGACAAACTACGCGAGAGCATACAACTTCCAGCCTCACGTCTCCGCTCGTTCGCCGACTCACATGTACCCACCTCCACCAGCTTCCTTCCACTACCAACGATCTCCTCAAGGCTCACGAGCGCCGTCCGCCCCACCAGAAGCCAAGTTTTACGCCGGCTCGCCAGTGTCCACGTCGCTCTCCACCGTCGCAGGCCGCGCCGCGCTGGTCCAGTCCTCGCCATACGCAAGAGTCCCATATCACCCCCCATCCAGGCCCACACTTCCAGAGTCGAACGAGGATGCCGCGGCAGTCCTCATGGCACTCAAGAGGGCGAGCAGTCCCGTCAGTCCGGTCGTCCCTCCACCGCCGGATCACTACGAACGAGGAGGCGACACGAGCCTCGAGTCGGGCGAGACGAGCTTTGGGTTCTCGAACCACGACCCGGACGTCACGTCGCCGCCGTCGGATGAGGAAGGTCCGATCAAGGAGGAGGAGGAGGTCCATCAGTTGCAGATCCGGGCGCTGAAGCGCGTCCCGACGCTCTCGAGTGTGGTGGAGGAGAGTGCGAGGAGACACGCGTTTGAGCACTCGACGTCGATTGTGAGGACGCCGACTCGGCGGACGGGGAGTGCGCAGGGGTTCTCGGCGGTGAGAGGGGGTGATGATGAGGACGATGAGGACGACGAGGACGACGATGGGAGGAAGCGGGCCTATGGGAGGTCGAGGAAACGCGCGAGGGACGACGACGAGGAGGAGATGCTTGACCACTCGTCGTCGGCGGCACGACCTCGGCAGACGGGCCTATCGTCCGAGCTGCGTGGGTTCGGTCTCGGGTCTCCTCATCGTCGTAACCACCACGGGCACGGCGAGATGCTTCCTCCGCACCCGTCCTCGTCCACGTCAACGCACTTCAACATGCTCTCGACTCCTGTCAACCCCTCGACCCGCAACTTTTTCCCTTCCTCCGCCATCGCCTCCGACTTCTACTCTTCCGCTCAACAGCCCCACACGACGAGATACGCTCCTCAGGGGCTGTCGTCGCCGCCTGCGGCTGGGTTGTTGTTCTCCAGTCCCGCGCATCCCGGGTTCTCGAAGACGTTGGGGTTGACGGCGGCGCCAGGGCCCGGGGTGTTGAGTGTTGTTGAGGCTACGCCGGGGAGGAGTGTGGAGGGGAGTGATGAGGAGAGGAGGTGGGATGCTGGGAAGGACGGGGAGAGCGACGAGAGCCAGACTCCGCCTGAGGGTGGAGAGGGAGGGCAAGGGCCGACGACGACGGGCGCGAGAGTTGTGGTGCTCGAGCAGGAGAGCGAGTGATTGGGTTCTTCTTATGTTGTCGGTAGAGATGAGATATAAAAGGAGAGGCACACGTTGTAACAATGCTCTCGGGTGAAATTGGATTCCCCCCCACTACTCTCTTCTCTCGTGTTTGCGCTTGAAGCGAAGCAAAATTTCGGCCAACAACAGAATCATCTCATTCCCAGCTAGCACCCTACCGGCCACCACCTTCCTTCACTCATCTTCCTCTGACCTCCTCACGAGAACAGCTGTAGTAGGCACAAAGTTGTGGTCAGCATTCTATACACGACGTTCATCATCTCCCAGACTGAGAGCGTTCCGGACGCGTTCAAACATGCCGCCCCTCCGATACGAAGGCTACTCTTGCATCGTTCTATCTTGCCTCGTTTGCCTCTCATCCCTAGGGAAGAAAAAACAAAGAGACGAGCCTCACCAATCCCCGTCGTGAGAGAGCAGGAGGGGATGGCGGCTCGAACTTGCGGGTTTTGTGGGTGGGGTGTAGCTCTAGGGGGACTTGTGGGTGGGAAGAAGGGCGGGAGATGGTGCTTACAGGAGTAGTGCAAGTGCTGAAAATGGTGTGTGGGACGTGGTCAAAGGCAGAGGGCTGGCGGCGAGCCAACGCGTTCATCCAAGTTTTTCGAGGAAACAGGGGGCCACCACGAGGTCCCTCCGCCATGTTGACTCGTGGGCTTCCCAGCGCCTTTGACCTTGAACTCTTTTTGTTTACGGTGCTGCTTTTTTCCATCACATACTTTTCTAACAAGAAGTAACAATGTGCGTGGCTCTTGCTCGACATGTGCACGAACGCGCTCCCTCCCCCTCCCAATCACACGCTAACCATTCATCTCGGCCCGATTCTCTCGATTGTTGTTTGCTCGACTCGCAGGGTCAGGAACGCCGGCAAATTCGGAAAGGCCAAGCGTGGTGGAGGACGACAGTGAGCTCCTTCCCCTTTCCTTCAGTCTAAAAGTCGCACGACAGCTCACACCCTGCCCTCGTGACGCACTTCCAGCTTCTCGCGCGACCTCTCTCGTCTCGACGACCGCTCGGGCAAGCCGTCCGACTCTGACGAGGACAGCAGCGAGGAGGAGAGCGAGGAAGAGAGCGACGAGGAAGTCGCTCAAGCGGGCGAGCTCCCTCCTATCGCCGACGATTCGGGCGACGAGGAGCAGGAGGAGGAGCTAGTGGCGAACCTCGGCTCGACGTCCATCACGACTGGCGCTGCTGCCGAGGGGAGGAACTTTGGCAACACGACCGAGGTGACGAGGGGGGAGAGGTTGACGGCCGAGCAGGTCGCCGAGGCGAGGAAGGCGAAGAAGGCGGGCAAGAAGGGCCAGAAGGTCGAGAACGCCAGTGACGGCGACAGTGACCTCGAGAACGCCAACAAGACGAAAGGGAAGAGCGTCAAGCTGTCGGACTTGGGAGGCCAGGCGATGAACAGGAGGGATAGGTGCGTGTCCTTTGTTCTGGTGGGAGAGGCAGAGGGTCCGGGGGCTGATGTGGTCTCTGTGGTGCAGGGAGGCGGCTGAGAAGAAGGCTGCCAAGGAGCGGTACGACAGGCTCCACGCTGCTGGCAAGGCTCGTTGTCGTCCTTCCCTCTTTGTGCGACGAGGAGCTGATTTCTCATCCTGATCGCAGACTGATGAGGCCAAGGCCGACTTGGGACGATTGGCCGAGATCCGGAAACAGAGGGAGTTGGCCGCTGCGAGACGAAAGGCCGAGGCTGAGGGTAGGTCTGACCAGCTGTTCAATTTTAAGAAGAGTTGCTGATGATCTGCACTTTCCGTAGCCAAGGAGACGGCGAACAAGGCAGCCCTCGAGAAGAGCGGCAAGAAGGTGCCAGGCAGGAAGTGAGGATTTGGTTGGAATTCTGTGCTGCTATACAACTCTACCCGCTGTCAGCAAGACATGTTTATCAAAGTCTTGCTGTCTTGGATCGCTATCGCTTTTGTGCGCCCGGTCCGAACGGATTGCCGTGCTGCAGCTGCACCGCCACGTTTCGCCTCCTTTTCTTCGGGGTTCCGTACTGACCGGGCCTGTTTCCCATCCTGCATCCATCGAGGGAAGTTGCATAGCAGAAGAGTGTTGCTTCATCAGTCCCGTCACCATCAACAGATAGAAATGTTTGGACGAGGAGCATCAACCGCCCGGCCGCGCTTTGTTCATGGGACATCGCTTCCGCCGCCCTCGCTCAACCGCAACCCTTCCTCGTCTTCCTCTGTCACACAAGTGAGTAAGGAGCTTCTATTTTTGATTCTACTACAACTGATCATCGCCAACTTGCACCAGTCCTCCACTCTCGATCCGACGCCACCGACTCTCTCGACGCTCGAGTCACTGTCTCGTCGTGCGCTCCCACAAGCGCTGCCCCCGTTACTCAACTACCTCGACACGACCCTCCTCTCAATCTTGCACAACCTCTCGACGATCCTCGTGACCCTGATCTCCTACCACTCGACCATCATCCGCCAGTCCTCGCCCGGCGAAGTCGTCCTCCTCTGGATCGACAAGATCATCGTCGTCACTCGCGCCGTGTCCTACCTCGTCGACGAGACGAAAGGTGTCGGAGAGCGAGCGGTCAAGTTGTTGGAAGCGATGAAAGTCAAGGATGCGGCGGTGACGAAGAGGAGGAGTGCCGAGTACTTTCAGACGAGGGTCGAGCATTCCGAAAAGTGGAGGGTTTGTAGAGAGGAGGTGTGGGATTGGATGACGGTGTTTGAGCAGGGTGTAGGGGAAGTTCACTACGCCCTGACTGGTGAGTCTAGAGATTTTCTTTGGGACAGTGGGCGACGGGGAGGGAAGGAAGAGCTGACGTGTCGTCGACCTCTTGGTGCGGGTAGACGAAGCGTCGCAGTGTCCCATCCTGGTGAACCTCAAAGAGACCACCAAAACTCTTCTATCGATCCTTCAAACCATCAACCACCTCTGGCTGACCGAGACGCCCGCGCTCTACGCCTCGTACCTCCCCACTCGACCCTCGAGCACCACAGCAGCGACGTTTGTCTCTGCGTCGCTCAAGCTGCACCAGACCGAGTCGGCGTGGCGCACGATGATTGGATGCAAGCAGATGAGTGTAGGGAGGGACATGAGGAGCGAGTGTGCGAGTTTCGTCGGACTTGCGGGCGATCGGGGGTTCCTGAAGCGCGACGAGATGGCCGACGGCGTGAGGAGCTTGTGGAGCCCTTTTGGGTGGAGTGTGAAGCAAGCCGAGGAGGGAGGGAAGCAGAAATGAGTAGCGTTCGAATGATTACGTGTCAAGGAAAATAAATGGAAGTTCCGATGAGGTCCGATCCAGGAAGCAGAGCCCGGACGCCACTCTGAGTTGGCGGGCCTTGTGCGAGCATCACGAGCGAGTGTGGTCACTGGTCTTGGCCTCCCCTCCTTCTCTCCGTTCTTGCTTTCTCTCTCTACTTTCCACCAACAACGTCGAGCAAAGATGGCGATAGCAGTTCTGGATGGGTTCAACCTCGCCATCACGTTCCTCATCTCCCTTGGGTACGTCCACAATCCACACCACACCTCGTCCGATCGCGATCAACAACTCCGCCGATGGTCGCACGAGAGCTGACGCCGAACTCGGGCCCATCCCCTCCTACGAACGACACAGGATCCAGGCAACAGCATTCATCATCTCCTTCACCCTCCAGACCGACAAACTCACAGACTTCAGTCCGTCCTGCGTTGCTCCTGACCCCGCCTCCCAGCTCGCCACCCTCAACTAACCTACCTACCCCCACCACATCCAGGCGGATCTCTAAACTTTCTCGTCCTCGCCATCTACTCCCTCGTCTGCACAGAGTTCTATGACAGGAACCTCGTGGCCACGTACGTAATCTCCACACTTGCTTGGAGTTTACACTCGAAACCACAAGCTTGGGGCTGGGCTTGGGCTTGGAACAACGCGCGCGGAAGCGGAAGCGGAAGCTAAATCTCTCTCTACTCGGTGCACACAGGGTCCTCGTCATGGGCTGGGCAGTCAGGCTAGGGGGGTTCCTGCTCTTCAGGGTCCTCAAAACTGGCAAGGACGGGAGGTTTGACGAGATGAGGGTATGTCCGCGAATCTTTTTGGACCTGGACCTCGAAGCGACGAAGCTGACGTGGTCGGTATTTTCCAGGCCCACTTCTTCAAGTTTATGGGGTTCTGGGTCTTCCAACTCATGTGGTGCTGGACTGTCTCGCTGCCAGTCACCATCATGTGCTCGCCCAACATCTCGGATCCTTATGAACATGGCGGGCTCTTCGTCGAGTGGGGGACGGCCAAGGTGCGTTCTGCTGTGGTTGTTGCTGATGGTGAGCAGGAGGGGCTTACAGAGGTGTGCACGCAGGACTATGCTGGACTGGTGATGTTTGCTATCGGCTTCATCTGCGAGGTCGTCGCCGACCAGCAAAAGTACCTCTTCAAATCTAGGAAGCCGTCAAAGAGCACCATCAACGACAAGGGGATCTGGGTGCGCTCCTTCCTCGCTAATCCCTCCACCTGTGACCCCTTACTGATAGGCTCAGACGTCTATAGCACTACTCGAGGCATCCCAACTTCTTTGGCGAGATCCTGCTCTGGTGGGGCATCTACCTGATCTGCATCTCCCCCGCCGGCCCATCCGCGTCCTACAGCCGCCTGAGTGGGAACAGGAAGGCCGCGCTCTACGCGTCTATCGTTGGACCTCTATTCATCACCTGTAAGAAAGCTTTACTCCCACTCAGGCGTTCTTTTGGCGTCCGCGGAAAGCTAAAGCAATGGCGGCGCGCAGTGCTGCTCTTCTTCGTCTCGGGACTTCCTTTGGCTGAGAAGCCCACGGCAAAGAAGTACTACCTTCTCAGTCATGGACAGAAGCCTGTAGAAAGTGGCGATCCCTGGTCCGAGTACAAGGTCTGTCGTTGTGTCTCTTTGCATCGTCGTCGCATACCGTCTACTGACACGTGATCGATCTCTCGTCTTCCTTCTCGCCCAATTGCCTACGCCGCGTACCCCTCCAAATTTCTCCTTCCTAATTCGTAGAAATACCTCAGTCGCACCTCGATCCTCGTCCCCCTCCCGCCTTTCCTGTACGCCGGCCTCCCCCGCGCGATCAAGAAAACGCTCCTGCTCGACTTCCCGATGTTTGAGTTCTCGGAGCACAAGGACGGTCCGGCCGCGGTGGAGGAGGAGAGGAAGAAGAACGACGATAGTGTTTGAGGAGCGCTTAATAAGCTAGTAGCTAGTAACACCGTACTGTCTAAATGTACTCTACGTTTCATGAGAACGGATCACGGGTGTCGGTCGGCCAGAGTGAGGGACACTGATGATTGATGGTAACTTAGACTCTCTATGTGGGTAACAATTACGATTCAAAACGGTTGCCGGTCGAGTTAATAGACATTCCTGCGCAGGATGGATTCTTGTGATTCTAGAAACACAACCTCGATGGAGCCTGGCACTCGCAAAAGACAGAGGACATCCCTTGTCTCAGCAACCGAACCTCCCTCATAGATCTTCAGGGTTCATAAAGAATCACCGCTACCAGCGCAGTCCAACGTCCACTTCTTGCCATTTCACCATGAATGGAGGTGGCCACGTACTGCCTTGCCGTTGCAACTCCCGTCGGCGGTGTGAAGCGTGCGAAAGGCGTCAAGGGCGGTACAGCGGGCTTCTTCCATATTTCAGTGTCCCTGTGAGGCTCACAAATCTCTTTCATGCCTATAGCTCTCAAACCAAAACCATTCGACCCAACGCCCAGTTGTCCCCCTCCTCAGCCTCACTCGCCCTCTTCAACACGGCGCTCTCGTCCTCCTTGACGGCCCACCTGCTGTTTGTTGCCGGCGGGGATACGCCCACAGCAGAACCTCGGACCATAGTGAATGTGTATGCTTTTTACCAGCTGCACAAGGATCACTGGCTTCGCGGGAAGGCTCTTGGTCAAAGGGATCAGGTGCTTTGTCAGCTTGAACTGATCAGAGCCTCAATTGATGAAGGACATTCATTTTTACAGATACTACGCGCCCTTTATGTTGCCTTAGGGAGTCGCAGGTCCAACCACTCGGTACGCTACCACAGTCTCGCCCCAGAAATGAGCAGCTCACACATCGCATTGACGTGTCCTCGGCACAGGCGATCGTCGGTTCTCAACCTGCGTCTCAAGAACCTCACGGAGTATCAAGGGAGAGCGTGTGCCGTATCCTCGCTGTCCGGGGCCTCGAAATGGCGGAATCATCGGGCATGCTTGAGCAGATCGGACTCGCCAACCTCGAAATGCTGCTAGTCGTGCGGGCGGTGTTTGCAGGTACGCGACTCTTTCACCCCCTTTCACCTCTTCCTCGCTCACTAACTGAAGTGAGCTCTCAGCCGTGCTCCCACGTCACCCTTTTTGCCAGCGAGCAGCCAAGTTGCTGCACCGCCAGCGGCGAGAACTGCTCCGAGCGGGCAGCCTGCCACGCGAATCCCTGGAATGGATTAGAGATTTCATCGGGATTGCGGTGATTGGGTACGATGCGTCGGCCTGCTGTAGGGTCGGGAGTCGTCCCTTCCTGTGAGTTGGCCGCTTCTTTGTCGTACACAGTCCTCGCGCCCAACGATTCCTGACGAGTTGCGCCCCATCTTTGGCCAAGATCGGAGGAGGTGCTGTCTCGGGAGTACGGCTGGACTGAGATGACCCCGGCGGAGACCATGAATCGGTTCAACGTGGACTATGAGCTTGGGTGCGCACCAAACTCTGCCGAGGTGGAAGTGTGGACCAGGGACTTGGCGATCCAAATCTATCGGAACGCGCTCGAATGGGGGGACGACATTTCCGGTGAGCTCTTTCATTGTCGTTCGTGATAGACACATTTTGATAGTCTTTGCTTTCACAACGCGATGCGTGCAACCTCTTTACTTGCTCCAGTGTGCGGGTCCCTCGACTCGGCGAGCGGGTACTTCAACGCCGCGTGGCTCGCTCTTGACTTTGTCGAGTCGTGGCTCGTCCGCAACCACCCACCCGATGCGCAAGGCTGGGAGCCGAGACTTTTGATGATTGTCAGTGCCAACGAGACGAGGCTTCTTTTGGCACTCCAGGCGGCTAGGGACGCGAGATGGGCTCGGCTCGAAAGGGTTCGAGATGACGTGGCGACGTCCGGAGCTTCGACTTTACGGAAGGAGAGAAACGAGGATGAGGTGAAGGAGGAGAAGGAAGAGCTAGCGCTGCTAGACGACATGGTGCGGACTGCTCGAAGCCGTATGGTCCGCTCCCTCCCATGGATGATCTCCGCGATTCACGCCAGAGTGAGTCTACAGACACTTCCTGATGAATGCCGACACGTGGGAGGTTTTTAGGGCGGGACTCACACCATTCTACAGGCCAGCTCCTTCACGGATGAAGGTATTCATGCATATTGCGTGTTGTTTGAGGCGTTGGAGATCTGCCCGACGCCGTGGCCTGCGTTGCTGGTGGATGCCGCTTACGATTCAGCGGGTGCGGAACGACCTGTGACCTTTGAGGATATCGAGCGGTACGGGTTTTTTCAATTAAATGAAGCTCAAGCTAAGCCCGCCTTTCTTTCTAGCGTACGCTACCTGCTCGAGCAAGGGACCGGGATGTTTGCGTTCATGACGACGACGCTCTCGACGTTGCAGCGCCGTGTAGAGTGGTGGGAGGAACGACGCATTCAAGAGGATCTGGCGAGGATAGCGGTGGAAGCAGCTTTGGGGGAGCTCTCGCTCGATTGTGGGGCTGAGAGGTGTGTGAACGGGGCGTTGAGGGAGTTGGCTGCAGCTGCAGAGCAACGAGCTTGATTGCTGAGAGTGCAATGAATGTGACCTGGTGCTGCTCTGACTTTCTCCTCAACTGGTGCGAGTATTGTGAAGACTGAACTGAAACTGCCAGTCATCCAACGAAAACGTAGAGTGCGTCCGACGGGCATGAAGAGCTGCTCAGCATCTTTGGGCCAACACGTGGCGTCACTGCAATGGCTTGACGGCCCAAGTGTATGAAGAGAGACTCAGAAACAAACGCGAGACTTTTCTGACTATTTCCCAGTATATTCCGGGTCACAAACTGCAAGAAAGTGGACGCAAAGTATGGATCGGATTGTTTCTGAGCCACAGCTTGGGGCTGTCGACGGGCGCAGCAGGAAATGGCTCCAGCCCCTCGCCTTTGAAGCGAGTGCGCGACGGGCCTGTACTCCTCCACTTCCGCCTCGCTCGTTCCTCGTTCAAAACTCACACGATGGTGCGTCAACTTGCACGAATTGATGGTAAACTCGAGACCATGCTGACCTTGACCGCTGCTGCCGTCTCCCACCATCGCCGCTCTGCTTGATCCATCTTCCACGCGTCCCACTCTCGCGTCCATCCCAACCCGTCAACAGGTCGTCCTCGCCGCTTCCGTCGTCACAAAAGGCGGCAAACGTGAGTTCCTCTACATATCATTTGGTGGAGCAACATGTTCAGGCCAGCGACGCGCGCCGCGAGCTCGTTCACGTTCCCGACGTGGCATGAGCCGCCAGCTCGACGCCCACCCTCGCACGAACACGAGCTGACTGTATCTTCGCCACAACCAGCACTGCTCTCCCGGCAGTTCCTCGGCCTCCCACGCTCTCGCCTCGAATCGCTTCTCTCGTCGTTCCCCCGTCTCGTCTCGCCCGCGTCTGAGCACACCGTGCTCGAGGCGTCCGGCGTGCGCTTCGTTTACACCCCGCTCGAGGACCTCTACGTGCTCCTCATCACCAACACCCAGTCCAACATCCTCCTCGACCTCTCCACCCTCTCGCTCGTCACGCGCATCGTCACAGAGCTGGCCTCGGGCGGCAGGGGCGGCGCCGTTGGCGAGCCAGACGTCCTGCGCGTCTCGTTCGAGATCCTCAGCGCGTGGGACGAGGTCATCACCCTTGGCCACAGGGAGAACGTCAACCTCCAGCAGGTCAGGAGCATATTGGAGATGGAGAGTCACGAGGAGAAGATCCAGGAGATTATCGCTCGCGTAAGTTCGCCCCCGGCGCCTCTCCGCTCTCTCGCTGGCGTGGGGCTGCTGTAGCTGACAAATTGTGGCCCACGATGATACAGAACAAGGAGCACGAGGCCAAGGAGGAGCTCAAGCGACGAGCAAAGCAGCTCGAGATGCAGCGTCGCGACATGACGCGCAGGGGCCAGGACCCCTACGCGAGGAACTCGTCGTCCGGCTTCGCCCAAAACAACTCTTACGTCCCCTCGACCCCTTCCTACGACACACCTCGCATCCCATCCTACGACGCGCCTGCTCCCTCGGCCAAGCCGTTCAAGACCAAGGGCATGCAGTTGGGCGCCAAGGGCAAGAAGGATACGGGATTGGCGGCCGCGCTCGGTGGATTGGATGTCGGGGAGGACGAGCTGTTGATGGCGAGTGTGCAGCAGCAGCAGATCAGGGCGGAGGAGGTTGCGACGCCTGTTACGGCACCACCCGCCAAGGACGTCAACCCGTTCGGCGCGGTCGAGGAGCAGGAGTACGTACTGCCCTTCGTCAAACCTCCTTAGATCCGAGCTAACACGCCTTTTTGCTTCTTCAGCGTTCACCTTGTCATCAGAGAAACCCTTTCCCTCGAGCTCAACCGCGACGGAGGACTCGACTCGCTCTCGCTCAAGGGAGATCTTGACCTCCGAATCCAGGACCCCGCCAAGGGCGCCGTCGTCATCACCCTCCCCCCTCCCTCCACCTACGCTTCCAACTCTGGCGGCAACGACCTTCAGTTCAAGACGCATCCCAACGTCGACAAGAAGGCATGGAGCGACAGGGGCGAGGTCAAGCTGAAGGAGGGCAAGAAGGGCTTCCCCATCGGCCAGGGTCTCGGAGTTTTGAAATGGAGGATGACCGGGAAGGACGAGAGCATCGTTCCTATTTCCAGTAAGCTAATTTCCCGTGTTTGAGAACAATGGCTTGTTCCTAACGCGCTTGTCTCTCCTTAGTCAACTGCTGGCCATCATCCGACAACGGCGTCAGCACCGTCAACCTCGAGTACGAGCTCGAAAAGACCCATCTCTCCCTCCACAACGTCTACATCTCCGTCTCTCTCCCCGGCGGCGCCGAGCCCACCATCTCTGAGGCTCCCACAGTCGGAAACTTCGCCTTCAACCCCGACGTGCCGTCCCTGGATTGGACGATCGACGAGGTTTCGGAGGCGGCGGGTACCACGACGGGTAGTTTGGAGTTCGAGGTGCCTGGCGACGACGTTGATGCGTTCTTCCCCGTGGCGGTCAACTTTGTCAGTCAGAGGACGATGTGCGGCGTTGAGGTGCGTCCCTTGTTGATTTCTGTGACGACGCCCAGGCCCAGCGGCTGACACGTTTTCTCCACAGGTCTTGTCAATCACCAACCCGGCGGCCGGTGGAGAGCCTGTCGACTTCTCTGTCGACACCCTTCTCTCTGCCGAGGATTACTCGGTCGTGTAAAAGGGTAGACGGAGTGTGCGAGGATAAAAGTGTGACCGTCAATACCCGGCTTTAAGGAGACATGCTTCTTCTGCCAATCCATTCATCGTTCTGTATGGTACAGTTTTGAAACCCATTTCCGAACCAAAACACGAGAGCGAAGCCACAGCGAGAAGAAAGTCCCCAAAATGAAACAACAGATTTCCCTTCCAACTAAGCCAAGCTCTAATGCATTAAGATCCCTTCTTCCCACCCCCGCCCTTTTTCTTCGCCGGCTTCTTCTTCTTCCCGCCACCACCAAGCAACGCTGCTTTCCTCTTCGCCTCGCCTTCCGGATCGCTCGTCCAGACTTTATAAATAGGGAGTTCGGCCACGTGGTCCGCATGCTCTTCGGGGTCCTCTTCTGCCTCTTCGTCGTCCTCCTCCGATGATGCCGGCGCACCTCCAGCCAATAGTGCTTCCAGCCCTTCTTCGCCGGTGACCATATCGTGACCGCCGTGAGCGATGTTGGGCTGGTCCAAGACTTGCTGCTTCAGCTCGTCCTCGAGAGTCGGCACGACGACCACTTCGTCGGGGTCTTCTTCGATCGGTTCCCAATGTCTCCTGGCCATGGCCATGTCGTACACCCGTAC
Source organism: Pseudohyphozyma bogoriensis (assembly GCA_024364755.1). Lineage (NCBI taxonomy): Eukaryota > Fungi > Basidiomycota > Microbotryomycetes > Chrysozymaceae > Pseudohyphozyma > Pseudohyphozyma bogoriensis. The sequence goes on from JALBUQ010000005.1 coordinate 46,925, forward strand.
GTACTGCAAATCTACGATTAGTTTAACGAAAAGAGAAAGAGGAAAGACTCAAACACACCTCCTCAATCGGCCCCTTCTCACGACTCCACTTGAGCTTCAGTGCATCGGCAACCATCCTCCTCACGAACAGCTCCCTCTCGACCCACCCAGTCGTCTCCGCGTCATTCCTCTTCTTCCATGACCGGATCGCATTGACGAGCGTCGCGTTGGCCGAAGCGATAGCTGGCTCCAGCTCCTTGAGCGACATCCTCGAGTTCTCCGCCGACACGCCGTAATCCGCCACGTCGACTCCTTCCGCATCAAGATCCGGCCGGAGAGAGAAGAGGAAAGCGTTTCCTTTCTTCCCGTCCTCCGAGAGGGGCTCGAGGAACTCTGCGAGTCCGCCGATCCCAGTGCTCACGACGGGCATCCCAAACAGCAGTCCCTCGGCCGCGACGAGGCCGAACGCTTCCGAGAAGCTCGGGACGTAGGCAAAGTCGGACGCCATGCGGATGATGGTCCCCCAACTCTCTTGGAACGCGAGGTCGTCGATGAATGTGAAGTGTCGAGGGTATTTCTTCTGGAGTGCGAGGAGCGAAGCGTGAGGGTAGTTGTTGCGAGCGCCCATGACGATGAGACGAGCGTCGAGGGGGATGGTGCCGGCTTCTGGGGCCGAGGAGATTAGCTTGAGGAACGGTTCGAAGAATTGACAGCCTTTGTTGTACTGAAAGCGGCCGATGAAGAGGAAGAAAGGGCGGCGGAGGTCCTCCTGGGAGAAGAAGCCGGGGAGGTTCTCGATGAGGTATTCCTTGGCTTTCTCTTTCGAGTGGGAGAAGGAAACGGCGGTAAGACCGCTATCGCCACTTCGGCCGGACTGCTTCGATGCCGTCCAGAGCGTGCGAGAGTCGGACACGTTGGGACCGACACGAGGGAAGGTGAGGTGTCGAGCTAGGAGAACGGGACTGGCGAAAGGGTTTCTTGACAGCTCGGTGAAATCGAGGCCGTTGGTGATGCCGACGAAAGCACCGTCGCTGGCGCGTGCGGCGATGGACGGCATAACCAGGTCGCGGAGAGAGAAGTTGAAGCGGCCCTCGACGATGGAAGCGGCGATGGATTCGGAGACGAAGGTGACCATGTTGGAGAGGTCGATGCCGATCGCTGAGGTAAAGACTTGTTTGCCGTACGTGTAGGTGGAAAGATCGTGGAGGTTGTGGACCGTGGGTGTTGTGAAGCGTTTCGTGTTGACGAGGAGGTTCGAGTATTCGACTTCGTCGAGCGAGTCATGTAGGGTGTAAACGATTGCCGGCGGATCCTCGCCAAAGACGTCGAAGTCGTCCATTTCGCGGAGGTAGAAGGCGACCATCGCGTTCGTCGCGCCGTGAAGGTGGACCACGTCAACACCTCCCTTTCGAGGGTCTGTCGGCGTGAATGACGAGTGGTGCGCCTCGCTCGTCTCCTCGGCCGTCAGGTCGTCTGCAACTCCCCGATCGAAGATGGTGGCCGAGTCGGAATAGCTGAGAAAAGCGACGAGCTCGGCAGCGGCTTTCGCGAACCAGAGGTCCTTCCACTCCTGCTTCAATGGGCGGTACGCCGAGTAGATGTCGCCAGCGTCGGTCGCCTTGAACGCATTCTTGAACGGATACTGGTCGCCAGGCCCGATGAGGAAGATGTTGATCGACTGCTTCTCGACTGGCGCGTCGAGGTCGACGTCTGGGTCGAGGAAGTCGGCCGCTGGGGTGTACTCCCACCGGAGGAGACTGACGCGGCAGTTGATCCGCTCGCGTTGGTCGCTCTTTGGGGAGTGGAGGTACACTGGCAGCTGTGTGAACGTCTCGAGCTTGTCCGCGTATTCGGGGTGGTCGCGAAGGAAGGAGTATCGCGGGAGGATGACCTCGACGGACAAGTACGGCGACTCGGACTGGGCGATGGCGAGCGCGGTGAGCATGACGCCGAGGCCGCCCATCGTCGCGGGCCCAAACTCTTTCGTAACATGAATGACACGTGTTGCCGGAGCGAGGGAGATGGGTGCCGAAAAGTCGAGGTGATGGTACGGTTGCGTGTGGAACGGCCGGTGGGCTGCAGCGACGTCCACTTAGCTGCTACACCGGATTCCACCACTGGAATGGAGACTTACGTATTCTGAGAGTATCCTTGGACATCATCCACCCAGCAAAGCTCCCCGCCGCTCCGACCAGCACGACAAGCAACACGACAGCGGCGACGCGCAACGCGCCCGACACTGTGACTCGCCACGGCTGCTCCCACCCGCCATCCTCGCGCCTCCTGCCGTCAAACTGGATGTACTTTGCCCTCGGCGTGTCGGGCTCGCGTTCGGGCGAGCGCGTGTTACGCCGTTGAGGCCCGCGAAGCCGTGGTCCGCCCTTGAGGCTCAGGCTGCTCTTCGGCGACAGCTGGATCTGCGACGAGATGCTGTCGCCCTGCTTGTGCGGCGTAGATTCATGCCGTGCTGTTCCTCACCACGTCAGCCTACCTTCGACCCCCCGTGCTGACGCGCATAACTCACACATTCGAGCCCGACGAGAACGGAGAGCAGAGCGCGTCGCGAACGGGCGCAGAGCAGAGGCTACCCCGGGCGTACCAGTGATCCCAGCAGCCGACCCGAGCCACCTGGTGCAGACTAGCCGGAAGGTCGTGCGAGGAACAGCAAAGGTCGATATACGCGTCGTTCCCAGAGGACGAGAGCCCGTTGGCCCAGCCGTTCGGCTGCGCCGCCTGCGACATTCTGGCACGATCCCAAAACCGCCCTTGTTCGAAAGCATTCAGTATCTCAAGCTCAAGCTCAAGCTAAAGATAGACTGCCACTTATCCAAGTCAGAAACTTGCCCTTGGCGCTTATTTTCTTTCGAGCGACAGACACGCGGCGAAACACGTGACGGCTCACATCACAATGAGACGAGCTTTCGATATAAGGACCAAAAAAACGTAACACTGTCTTACAAGGCACTCGAGATTCTACCCCTACCGCCGACTACTGTACCGGAGCACCCAGCTTCAAAAGCGGGCCATTAACCTGAACGTTTTCGAACAGCTTGACCGTGTCGGCCGCCGCGTCGCCCTCGTGACCGAGACCTTCTTTCCGGCCTTGAACTGTTGTACACAAAGAGAGGAATGTAAATAGACGAAGGGAGGGGTAAGGAGGAGAACCGGACGCACTGTAGACGAGCGTGTTGCGGAAGTGCGCGATCACAGCCTCGGCCGTGTTGACGCCCTCAATGAGACCAGATGTCGCTCCAGCCGACGGGTGAACGTCGGGAGAGTGGATGTTGTCGATCTGAGAAGTGATGAGCTCGATCAACGAGTTGATGTGCTTAGCGCTGATCTGGGGACGGGAAGAGGAGAGTGTCAGCGAGAGAGCGATGCGTGGAGACAAGTATAATTGACAAACAGCTTCCACGCCGCGCTCAAAGTAGTAGAGGTACTGGTCGAGAGCATCGCAGTACAGCTGCACGCTCGTGAGCTCGTCGATCGACGACGTGGCGATCCTTAGCGACTTCTGGAGGCATTCGAGTACTCGCTTGCCATCCCGGTAAAGCTCCTGATCATACTTCGTGTCAGCCGGAAGACTCCCATCAAGCCCTAGAGCTAGAGAAGTACGCACCTTGGTGTCCGCCTTGCCCTCCCTGCCAACAACCTCCGTCTGCCACCACAAATGACTCGCCAAAGCGACCGCCGTCGCCTGCTGACCCTTCTTCAACAGCTTCGCCCCATGCAACGCCGCCTTGGTGATGAGCGTGTCGTAGTTGTCGCTCCCAAACACCCTCGTCGTCTGCAGCGTCCCAATGACGAGCGTAATCGCCTGCAACTGAGCCCGACTCTCCGAAATACTCTCCTCGTAGATCGTGAACGCCTGCACCGCGAACTCGTAACTGAGTTCCTCTAGTCCCGCTTCGTCGGCCGCCGAGAGTGCGAGGAGGTAGAGTCGGAGCGAGATTTCGGACGCCTCGACGGTATTGTAGAGGTGCGAGATGAGTTGGTGTATGAACTTGAACAGCGACGAGAGCTTCGGTTCCCACACGTCCGGGTCGATGTGGGCCTCGTAGTGCTTGTAACGACGAGCGAGCTTGATGGCCGCGACGATAAGAGGTGGGAAGGTCCATCGGATACGATCGCCGCCCTCGCTGAACTCTTTCCGTGCCGTTTGGAGGAGCTGCCGGAAAACGGTCTCAATCAGCAAATGAGTGAAACGTGCGAAAAGAGAACGATGCGAACCTTGTATTGGATGTCGAGGTCCTCGCTCCTGAACAAGTGCACCATCCTCGCGACCCAACCTTGCTCCTCCGCCATCTCCTCCACATCATACGCCGGCTTACCCCGTCCATTGCCGACCGAAGCACCCATCGCAGGCCTATCCTTTTGATCCTTGACCAGCACCGTGCACAGTCCCAGAAGACCCTTCACATCCTCCTCGTCCTCCACAACGGTCTCGTTCTTCAAAACGCTCGCGACGACGGCATGGGCGATGCTCCTCCTACTGGCGAAAGGCTGGGCCAGCAATAGTGCTTCATAAGTGGGGAGAGCAAGGAGGGTAAGGACGGTTGGGTAGGCTTGTGCCGGGGCGAGGAGGAGCTGAAGCAGGTTCTGGACGGTGGTGGGGTGGAGGAGGTCGGGGGAATCGGAGTACTCGTTGACTTTGGTGAGGGCAAAGGAGAGGACCATGTCGACGTAAGAGAGTTTGTCGGGGTAGCAGGAGAGAGAAAGGTTGACGAGAGAGACGAGGAGGGCGGTGACGTCCTGTATTGAGAGATCTGGTCGAGCCTGTATGACGTGTCCGCTACTATCAGCTCACTTTCGCGAGAATGAGACTATTCAGGGAGCAACGTACCTTGATGAGAGTAACCACCTGCTCCCAGAACACCTCGAAGAGTTTGACGTCCTCTGGGATTCCCCTGAACTTCATCACCTCGCCATTCGCATCCCTCCTCGGCTCCTCGTCCGAACCAGGCATTTCAGATCCCACTCTCGCCAACTCCCATCCATTCCCACCCCTTTTCCTCTCTCTCAGCTCTTGAACCTCCTCCTTCAACCTTCTCGTGGTCTCAATCTCCTCCTTCTCCCTCTCCGCGGGGTCGACGTTCTCTGCTTCCCGCGCGGCGAACGCGGCGAGTCGGTCGATGAGAGCGATGACGATCGATTTGATATTGACTTTTGGATGAAGGTGGGTGACGGCGACGAGGAATGGGGTGAGCGTGCGAAGGTGGTGCGAGTCGGTAAAGACCTGGAGGTTGTTTATCGACGCGTCAATTCCGCTGCCCACTCCCCTTTCTCGGCCCAAGAAGCAAAGGCAGAATGGAAACGTACCTGAATGACGACTTCCATCAGATACTCCTGAGCAATAACGTCCTTGCAGTTGACGACCTGCTCCAGCACGCTCGGGAGGATGATCCGCGAGTACAGGTCCAAGTCGACGCCCTCGAGCTGGCTGAGCCTGACGAGGTTGGTGCCGACGAGAATCCTGAGCTCTCTTCGCTCCAGCTCCCTCCGTTCACGGTCTCGAGAGAGTCCACTGTGCTGAAGTCGGACCCAGAGTTTGTTCATCTCGATGAAGTTGGTGAGGACGAAGCCGATCGAGTCGGACAGGTTGCCTCCAGGTCTGTAGACACGACAAAACCGCGTTTAAGCCCGCAATTCTCATTAGTCCACGTCCCAGATAGCAGAAGGAGCGAAACTCACCCTGGGTCGTCTCCTACTGGCAAGTGATCCCTCGTCATTCCGCTGAGGTAGTGCCTCAGGAAGAGGCCACGCGTGGGGTGCTGAACACCTCGAGTCATTTCCATCATATCCTTCATGATCTCCTTGATCGGAGCATCGGGAATGGACATGTACACCGTGCCGACCGTAATCATGAGGTCTGTACAGGACGAGCGGCGGCGTCACGAGCGGTCAGCTGGCGGCGCTTGGGACGGCGGCACCGAGCGCGGAGAGGACAGTGAGGAGGTGGGGGGTCGACGACTCACAGAGACGGGGCACGATGTTGCCTGCATACTGGACGAGCTCGTACAAGTCTGCTAGGTGGTGTCGACCAGAGATGTGAGCGTCGTAGAGGTACGACGAGAGGTGACGGAGAGCGTCGAACACGGCCATGTCTACGCGGGAACACGCCGTCAGATCAGCATACCGCTCCATTTATACATCAAGATGAGGAGCTCACATAGCTCGTAGTACTGCTTCGGGCTGAGACTGGACGTCCTGAGCTCGGCGAGCATGGTGGACGCGCTCTTGAGGGCGTCCATCAGCTGGTCGCTGTCCAGGCATCGCCGCAAGAGCCCGAGCTGGGTTTTGACCGTAGCCAGCGACTCGGCCAGCAGCTTCCCTTCTTCAGCAGACATAGTGCCTCGTCGTGCTCGTACGGCGGGTTACGCGGAGGGACCGAGAGCGACGGCGGCGGGGTGACACGAGGTGGGGAGCGGTGGACACGCAGGAGCGGGCGGGAGTGACGAGAACGGACTCAGAGGTGGGCTGGTGTTCTTGTGCTCAAAGTTAATGCAACTTTTGTCGTCGCCGCCGCTGTCGCCGTCTGTTGATGGTGGATGGTGCGAGCCCTGGAGCGAGCCGGTACCCCCAGCTCCTTGGACTTCGCTGACTAAGCCACCCGTCGCCCTCTCGCGAGTCAGTCTGCTCGAGGCAAGCCAAAAGTACTCCGGTTTGGAAGATCAATCAAATATAGCTGTGAGTTTATTATCTAGAACCCCGACGTGCCACCTTCCAGTTCCTGAAGCGCCGAGGCAGTATCACCGCACCACGTGGCCTAGCTCGCGACATCCTCTTCCGCCCGTCAACTCCAACGCCGCCTTCTCGCCGACCTCACTCCGGCACCAACCGATTCATCTCCATCTCCCTCCACCTTGGAAAAGTAGCAATTGAAGGCTTCTTTCGCTCCTTCTGGTACTTCAAGCCTCTCTGATTCCTCCTCTCTCCGCCCCTCGAAGGCGCTTTCGGTTCACTGTTCGCGGCGACGGTATTGGAGATGAGGAGGGAGAATCAGAAGTACATGGAAAAGTTTTCGGTGCCTCATGGGAAGGTTGCGGAACCAAACGAGAGGGCAAAGGATGACAAGCTGGCGGCCACGTTGTGGGTGAGGAGCGAGAGGGTTGTTGAGGGCATTCTGGCCAGGCGTGCTTGTTTAGACACAGTGTGAAAGTGATAGATTGGGTGTAGTCATGTGAATGTATTGATCATCCGTACAAAGTGAAACCTTCCATGGCGTTAGCAAACGGCGTTCCTACGGCCGGCCTACGAGAGTTAAGCTGCGACCGGCCGTGACGAAGTTCACTGGAAACGGAGCACAGTTCTGTCAAGGAGTGTAAGCCAGACACTCTTCATCTCGTAAGCTGAGCACCTGCCTTCTCGCTCCATTTCGTGCCTTGACTTGAAAAGGGTTGCGTTTCCCGTACCTGATCATCAATGCTCTGGATCAGCAGTACGTAGCCCTGCGGGACAAGAACGCTTACGAGTGTTGCGTAGTGTCCAACGGATGTATATTTGGACTATCAACCCGAGCAACTGAGGTCAACCGAAGGCTCCGTTTCGGTTTGATGATGGCCACGTACCATTCCGCGCCGTACGGGCACGAAGCCGTCTTTTGTGTGCAGTGCTGTAGGAAACTGTTTCATACAATCGACTTAGCCTATTCTTAAGTAAAGAGCTCCGGGGAAGCTTACCAATTACGGCCGGCAATGTCGTTGGGGCACTGGCTGTCAGGAAGCGCTTCGTGCATGACGAGGAGTGAAGCAGAATGCTCAGAAAAGGTTGCCGGAGTGGAGAAAGAAGTGGCAACTACAGGCTGGTAGTTGGAAGGGCCAGTGTTTGGTGTCTGCGCATTTCGAACCTCCTGTGCAAGCGCTTGGGGTTCCGACGGCAAATCCGCAACGTAGGCCCTTTGTCGGTGTGCTACAGTTGGGGTTCTCGCACCAGGAGTACGCAGTCGGACAAGGTTCGTGTTTCTCCTGTAGTTCAGTAATTAGCTCGTTTCTCATTGGGCAGGTAGAAGATGGGCGTACCCAGCTGAGTCTGTATGCCTGTATTCACGAGATCAGTCGTTGATCACGCCCTCGAAGGCAAGGCACTCACTCTTCTAACCCCCACTTAGTGCAATACGGAACATTGGCAAAACTACCTTGCGATGATGGAGTCCAATCACACCTCCTGTTCAGACCCCGCGGGTCAGCCATTGATTACAGAAGGACAGGTCCCATTCCTCGAGACACACTGTCTGTTCTGACGACACGCCTTGCACTTGCGAATGCGAGAGTCGGGCATTCTCTTAGGGCTCCGAGCGTCTTCGTAACAGACTAGAGATACTCAGAGGTGTCAAAGTAGGAGGTGTATGTGAGGCCGAGGGGCGTCGGCGTCCGGTGAGGTTCCATTCGGAGGAGCGGAGTAAAGCTCCTTTTGGGTTGAGAAAGGTGAAAGGGAAAACACAAAGGAAACTGGATGTTTCCCAACTACCCTTATTTTGTAAGTCTATCAACTGCACTAGCGCTGCTCGGACAGGTGAACCCTTTCTTCTTTTGAACGTGACGTAGTTTCTCGATGGAGTCGTCTAACTCGCGGTCGGCAAGGCGGTGTTCACATTGGTACTCCTCCAGAAGCTCAGCGTTTGCGCAACCAACACGAGCCCGGATCTGCTCCAGATGATCTAGAAGTCGCTGACGTCGATCCGCACGAGCGTGCCCGCCGACATGGCGTCCTCTATTAGAATCGCCTACATTACGTACGTAAAGGCGCTTGACATCGTCTTCATCGTCTCCCTCGCATTGGAGTACTGGGACGCTTTTACTCATGCTCATAAAATACATCGACGCTCTTTGCGCGGAAAACGACGGCAGAGGGGAAGAACGGTCGCTCCTCCGGCCCTAGAGTGAGGTTTGGCAGAAAGGCTTTGTGGTCGATTCAGACACGCTAGTGTGTAGGAGTTTACCCCGTTGCAATTGAAAATGAAGGAAACTTGTATAATCCTCAATTCTCCAGCTCTACAATCTTCTTGGCTGCCTCTTCCAGGTCCGCACAGATCAAGTCCGGCGTTCCCCAAACCGACGTGAGCGGATCAAACTCCTCGTACGAAACCCAGCACGTCTTGAACCTGTAGTACGGCCCTCAGCAATGATCACTCTTCAAAGAACATGCCAGGAGTGCTTACCCCGCTTTCTTGGCCGCGAACAAGTCCCTGATGGATTGTAGGCGTCAGCGTCCAAGACTCGAACCACGTGGGCCTCTTTCCACAGCCTCCTCGTTTCTTTCGAAAAGGGCTCACCACGTGTGACTAGCCACGAACCATCCATGCCTTCCCTTTGACTCTGCGACACCTAACTTCTCCCACACAGCCTCGTACACCTCCTGGTCGGGCTTCGCGACCTTGATCTCGTCGCAACTAAACACGTCCCACTCCTTCGCCTCGTCCTTCAACGCTCGTTCCAACAACGACCTGGTTGACTCAGAGCCTCCGTTGCTTGCTGCTAGGAGCGCAAATCTCTTTGATGAGACGAGGAGGTTTGATGCGGCTTGGAGGGAAGGACGGGGAGGGAGGGAGCCGAAGGTCGAGAGGATGGGGTCGAGGTCGTTGGTTAGGGTGGAGGGGTCGTCGGTTAGGGGTACGAGGTGGTTCATCATGAGTACTCGGGGAAGGGACGAGCGGAGGATCGTGGCGATGGGAGTGTACGAGGCGTTCATAGAGAGATACTGCTCGTGTGGTGTGAGTTTGTGGGGAAGGACGTCAGCGTGCGTCTCTGGGAGGGCGGACAGTTGGAAGGTATATGCTCAAATGGGACGGAGGGAGGGTAGCTTACGGTAAAGTCACGCTGAGCAGAATGGAACAAATCGTCGATGATGGCCTGACCTGCAGCAGGCGACAGCGAAGGGTACGCTTCGATCAGAGCGGCGGCGGTGCTCTCGAAGCTGAACAGCGTTCCCAGGACATCAAACACGATAGGGGTGCGCTTGGTGGACGTGTCGGAACTCATTCTTTGATATAAACAGAAATAGACGAGGAAGTGGAAGGAGTGTAAGCCAAGGCGGGGCGCCAAAGTCCCGAGCTGACGCTGCCAGCAACTTGGCCGCGCAGAGCTTCCGCCGTTCGCCTTGCTCCTTACCTTCGCCAGAGGTTCGCATCACCAGAAATGTCGACACAATCTGGGATCGCACCATCGCCAGAGCTGCAGAGCACCTGGGCAGCAGCCCTCGCCAACCCAGCCGTCCGACTGATCAAGGTGCGCCGCTCGGCTCGCTCGCTCCCCACCCTCGTTCTCGGTGGTGCATCGTGCTGATCTGCGTCCTTGCGCCCGGCGCACGACAATAGATCCAGCTTGAAGGAGAGAGCCTCGTAGCAACAAAAGAGCTCGAGTCGGCTGGATCGTTCGAGGAGGACTTTGCGCTGCTGGACCAGGCTGCTGAGGAGGGCGTCGCGTCGTACTTGCTCTTCCGGTGCGTATCGCTTCTTCAAAACGGCTGCTGGAGTACAACGGAGGGGCCACAGTGTGTAGCAAGTACCGGGGCGCTGAATAGCAAGCTCAAGGCTGATACACATCCACCATCGAGCAAGGGTTGGTTGACCGATGACGTGCCCGTGTACTGACTCCTCTCGCTTCTGCTCGTGCCCTTCTGTGCCGCAGGATGGAAGAGCCAGAAGACTGGATCTTCTACTCGTTCGTGCCAGACCACGAGAAAGTCCGCCAAAAGATGCTGTACGCGTCCTCGCGCGCGACCTTGACCCGCGCGTTCGGCGACGCGAGGTTCAAGACGAGCATCTTTGCTACGGACAAGGTTCGCCCAGTTTTGAATACAAGTATAAAAGTCGGAGCTGACGAATGAGTGAATCGCAGAGCGACCTCACATACTCGTCCTACCAATCCCACCTCGTCCACCTCTCGTCCGACGCCCCTCTCACCGCTCGCGAGCAGGAAATGGCTCAGATCAAAGCCGCCGAAGCGGCGACCAGCAACCAAGCAGAAGAGAGAACCGACATCCTCGCTGCTGGGACTGTGCATGGTGCGCTCGAGTGGACCGAGCAGGCGCAGGAGAGGCTGCTGGAGTTGCAGAAGAAAGAGGGCGAGAGCTGGACGCTGACTTTGGTGAGTCGCCGTGAGAATGTAGGGGAATTGAGGAGAGACTAACAACGGCGAGACTGTAGGAAATCGACACGAAGACGGAAGTCGTTATCCTCGCCGATCCTCAACCGTTGGACCTGTCCCTGCCCACGTCGAGCCCATCATACACCTTCTACTCACACACAAACGGTGCTGTTGGTGAGCTCTACTTGTCATGTTCACAAACACAAATCAGGAGCTGAACCAAAACCGCCAGTGTTCATCTACTGCTGCCCGTCATCAAGCCCGATTCGACACCGCATGCTGTACAGCTCGTCGTGTCTCGGCGTCCCACGAACAGCCACCGCTCTCGGCTTGACCGTCTCCAAAAAGGTAAGACCGCCCTCTCAACCCTCCCACACCCGTACTTTCGAACCTACTCACACGCTTTCCTTCTTGCACAGATCGAAACGTCGGATCCCTCAGAAGTCGACCTCGCATTCATCCTCGCCGAACTTGGGCCTCTGGCGGAGGCACAGAGTGCACCTGGGGAGGAAGGGGGTAAGGAAGAAGTCGAGGGTGGGTCGGCTCCTGCGAGTGGAACGTCGACGCCAAGTGGAGGCGCTCCGCTGCCGGTTGCTGAGGGTAAGGTGTTTAGCAAGCCCGCTAGGCCGGGCAGGAGGCGTTGAGGGTCTGGGGGTTAGGATAGTGCAAGTTGCTGTTTTGTCATGGACTTTTTGGCAGGCTTGATCGTTTAGTCTGGTTGAAGCGAGGATGGAGAGGTCTGCCAGCACTGGCGGCAACACGTGCGCCCTTAGATGCATTTCGTAGACAATGATGCCTCAAAGAGTCTACCGTTTGGTATTAGAGATCTTCGACTACTCTCACTTTGTCTACGAAGTTGTTCTTGAGCCTCACTGACCAAATAAACACCACGTCATTTCTCCTGCATTCAGGCGACAGATTGAATAAATTTCGCTTTGTTTTCTTCGTCGGCCCTGCGCTCGCGCTCGTCCCTCAACCGAGCCAGAGCAGCACATGAACCGACCGTGAATCGAGTCTTCCCCTACCACAAATCTCTCTATAATCCTCCCCATCCTACCGATGATGGAGCCGTCCGCGTCCGAAGCCTCGTTCTCGACATCCGCCAACACCTCGCTCCTGTCGACCAACCCGCACCACCTCGACCCGACCCACGCCGAGTTTGACCTCGACGCCGAGCCGAGTTTCTCTTCGGCCAACTTCCAGACTTCTACGCCGCTGAGACCACGACGAGCGTTTCGACAGTCGAGCGAGAGCGACGAGGAAGGCGAAGGAGAGCAACAACCTGATGGCCTCCGGGCGAGCGACACGGAATCGGTCCCGGAGGATGACCTCGACATCTCGCTTGGGGGTGGTACGAGTGGGAGCAAGACGGCCACGAGACTGAGGCTCACGAGGAGGAGCCTAGCACAGATTTCGAGCGCGAGTGCGAGTGCAGGCCCTAGTGCAGACGCGTCGGGCGCGCTGAGGGGCAGCAGGGACGCGAGCGGCGGCGCGCATGGGTTGTTGGGTGGACTGGCGGGGTGGCCGATGGCGCCGAGTCCGAGTACGGGGTCGTCGACTCTGGTCGAGAAGGATGAGTATAGGTACTCAGGGTCGGAAGGCGGAAAGGGGAAGGGCAAGGCAAGGGAGCGGGACGACGTGACTTTGCGTCCTGCGAGCGCGAGGAAGGGCAGGGGGATCGCCGAGGAGACGGTGTACGAGGCGCAGGAGGTGGAGGAAGATGTCGATTTCAGCTCGAGGTCACCTCCGAGAACGAGGCGGAAACGACGAGGGACCGCCGAGCTCGCGAGCTACATCGACGCGCGGGTCACAGCTACTCCTCCGCCCGCGTCGTCGCGACAGCACCCAGCTTCCCACCGTACCCCTCTTCAGTCCGGCACGACCGCCAATATCTCTACTCCCGCCGCGCCAGGAGCGTTCCCTGCTTCCATTCGAAAACCACGCGTCTCGCCTCCATCCCTCTACCCCGCCTCTTCACCACCAGCCAACGCGACCTCCCCTTCCACCACTTCAGGAGCGACGCAGGTCCGACAAGCCTTCTCGAGGTACATCACTGGCCCCGAAGGCGCGCTGAGCCAAGTCGCAGAGCGCAAGCGTCGCAGTCTTTCCTCACCTTCGTCGACCTCACCCTCTACCGTCACTCCTCACAATCCTGCGGCTCCTTCTACTCCGCACCCTGCGGGATACTACCCCTTTACGCCACGACATACAACGGCGAGAGAGGAGGGTGGAGGGCGGCAAGACCTGACTCGGTCACGGTCCCCAATCTTGGCCCAGCGTCGCGAGAGAGGCTGGGGCCGTGTCGATGAAGGCTTGGAGCAGGAGAACGGCCCTCGGAGCGATGAGGAGGAGGAAGTGGGAGGAACGCCTTCAAGAAGGCCGGTCGCGAAGGAGATGGAGTGGGAGCGGGAGGAACGGGAGAAGCTCTCGAAGACACTGCTTCAGATGAGTCGCGACAATGCGGCGCTCGAGCAGCGAGTGCGGGAGCAGCAGGAGTCCGACTATGACCAACACCGATACGACCCAGAGACTGGCTCTTCGATGGAAGAGGAGGAAGACGTATCGGAGGAGGACCAGGCGGAGTATCGAGCTCAGAACAGTCGCGTTCGATTCGCGATGGGCGACGTGGAGGATGACGAGTCGGATGAAGACTCGCCTGCGCCTGCTCCCCCTCCGCCAGCACCATCGCGAGCGAGAACTTCACCGCGAGCTCGTCCACCATCGCCTCCTCGATCACCGTCACCTCCTCTTCCTCCTGCAACTCCTCCCTTCCTCCCGTCGCCCGAGAAGCGCCCTTCAACATCAGCAGAGAGCAAACTCCTCCGACTCTCGTCTTCCCTATCTCGATCCAATCCTCTCTCAGCGCCGTTTCCTGGAGCACCTCCAAAGACGTCCACCCCTCCACGTAGATCGCCCTCGACCGCCAGAGCCTCACCCACACCTCCGAAACCCAGCACACACCCTTCGCCCCAAGATCATCGTCGATCTCAAACTGAGCGACCTCCCTCTCCACCCCCGCCACCGATTTTTGACCCCCACGAAGCATGGAACGAGACAGCCGCACGTCCCAAACGCGAGAGCGTGGCGCGGTCGCCATCGTCCTCGCGGAGACGCGACGAACCTGTGGCATCGGTGTCTGTGAAAAGGGAGGCAGGCAAGACGGATCCAGTTCGAGACATCGCGGTGGAGCTGCTCGATGCGGTACGGACGTTGTCCAAATCAGAGTCAAAGCTTGATTCGAGGGGATTGCCGTTGCCTGAAGATGGACTGGTGGCTTCGCTGACGAGGAGGAAGAAGGATTCAGAGAACAGAAGGAGGGAGCTGGAGGCGAGGTTGCAGGGGTTGCAAAGGGAGGGGGCCGTTGACGCCGTGAGTGATTTTCCAAAGGCCTCGTTTCTACCATATTGTTGACTAACGAGTGCGTTCATAGAACAAGAGAGAGGACATGCTGCGAAAACTGGACGTCGCTCAAGTCGAGGAGGGGACACTGCTCGCTCGTATGGATGACTTGAGGAAGAGCGTCGAAGAGCTCGGGAACAAACTTGGTGCCAAGGTATGTCCTCTATTTTCTTTGCTTTTTTCGTTGCTTTGACTGACGAATCCGACAGGTGTCTGAGGTCGTGCACGACGCTCTCGAGGCCGAGTCGCGGAAACGTGGCCATTGGTTCGCCTGGGCTCTTGCCTTGCAGCTTGTCATCCTCTGGGTCATGATTCGGTCCGTTGTCCCCATCACTCATCTTTCTTTTCTCATCTGACTTGAAACACTCTTAGATTCGCCAACTCACGAGCGAACCACAACCTCGCATCGCTTCAATACGACCCCTTCTACCCCGCCCTCTTCCTCCCCTCGTCCTCAGCAAACCTCCCTCCCATCTCACCCGAAACTCTCGCCATCTTCTCACCTCGTCACGCGACAGCTTCTTTCGATCTCGGACTGGGAACAGTCAAGGCGTTTGCTGGCGCTGCAGTGCGTCGTGCAGCTGGCTGGGGCGCGGGTGGGGATGCAAGAGGAGGTTGGCACGGCGTGACGAAAGGTGCCGCAGGGGGGTTCGTGCCTTCTTGAGAGGTAGACGGTGGGGATTCTGAGAAAAATCTTGGATAGCTTAGGAGATTGTTGTTGTGAACAGTAGTTTACTTTCTTGACGAGACGACACGTGTTATCGAGCGTCGAAGGGATGTCATTGGGTTTGTGGTCGGAGCGCGCGCGTGTGAGGGTGAGGGATGACGATTATGCAGGCTCGAATTCATGCATGTGATAGTGAATGTTTCCTATCACAAGCAAGAAGATTGGGCAAGACGCGGGGAAAGGAGGATCGTCGTCGTCAAGCGCGTCACCTTGCTGCACGGTTTGCATGCGATAAAAGGGTAGACATCTCCGAGCAACCTCTCTTTCCTTCCTTCCACCACGAGCTCCATCTCCCAGCTAACAAACAAGGACGTCCTCAAACATGTAGGTCTTCTCCCACCTCTTGCTTCCAGAGACGCGGTGTCGACGAGTTTCGTCTTGGCAGGAACCCCGATTATGACAACCCCTCGAAGGTACGTAGCACGGTCTACGAGGACTGCTGAATGTCGCTCAAAAGCTTTCGTGCAGCTCAACGCTCAGGTCAACACCACCGTGGGCGGCGTGAGGGAGACTGTTGGCGAGCAGATGGGCTGGCAGGACACGCAGAAGGCTGGGATGGAGCAGAAGGCGATGGGCGACGCCGAGTACAAGGATGCTCAGGCGTGAGTGGCTTCCTTTTTGGATGAATTCATAAGAGGCAACGCTAAAGGCTCCTTGTTTTGCAGTCGTGGCTACGTCCAGGGAACCAAGGATCGCGTTGAAGGCAAAGTGAGTTCTCGAGTGCACCCTCGTTTCGACGCGGACCAAATGCTGATTCGAACGTGGTGTAGATTGACAATGTCATCGGAGCCGTCACTGGAGATAGTGAGCAGCAACTGTCGGGCAAGGCGCGCACCGAGAAGGGCGCGACGCAACAGCAGGTTCGTCCTCGTCTTCGGTTCGTCGAGAGGCTCGGATGGGCGATGACGCCACGTGGTCGTACCCTTTTGCAGATGAACAGGCCTTGAGTTGATGAGCCTGGATAGCCTTTTCTAGTCTGGTTCGTGCAATGGGTGACTCTGGCCCCCTTCAAGGGGACAACCTGTAAAAAAAGCAGGCCTCATCCTGAAGGGCTCTTATTGGTTCGGCAGCCCGGCTCGGAGATGTGGTGGACTCATCGACGTGTCAGCGAGTCTGTGCGGCAACAGAAAGCGGACCAGACTCGGGACTAGTGAACGGAACTGACCTGTTTTGACTGCCTTTGACTGGACCGTGACTCGGACCAAACCCTGAGGACGCTCCACCTCCACTCTGTTGGGCCCATCGCGGCGAGCTGACGCGGGCTTCGCTCAGGCACCGGCAGCGCTACACGGAGCGCGACGGCGGAGGTCTGCCTCCGAGTTTCGACGGAGGGGCCAGACGCGTCTGCGTTCGGCGCATCCGGCTTGCTCAGCGCCCGAAATACTCCCGATTCTAGTGCAAACAAGCGCACCTCGCGCCCGAGCTCGCTTCGGGATTCGCCTCCTCTATTCGTGTCCGGCGCGCCCAGACGAAAAACCTCAAAGTGGCCCGGGCCCGCCGTGGTCTCTCTCTTTCTTCTCCTCCACACTCGTCCCGACTTTCATTTCTGTCTATATCACCAAAGATGACTTCCCCAGCACCCACGCTTGTGGCCCAGCCCAGCAATGAGAAGGAGGACGTCGTCGACATCCCGACCGACCAGGGCGCGCCCACCGCTGCCGGACCTCCGAACCCGCCGCCATCGACGATCCTCAAGGGCAAGCAGCTCGCCGTCGTGTTCAGTGCCATGCTGCTCTCGCTGCTCCTCGTCGCTCTCGAGTACGTCCACCTTGCCACTGTCCCGCGCGCGCGCTTCGAGCGACGGCTGACCGCGTGTTCCTCCTCCACCTCCACCCTTCGTCCAGCCAAACCATCCTCGCTACCGCCCTCCCTCGAATTGCTTCAGACTTTAACGCCTTCTCCCAGCAAGGTTGGGTCTCGTCCGCGTTCGTCCTCAGTGAGTCCCGCCCCGCGATCCTTCAACCTTTTTTGGTTTTTGTTCGAGGTGGCGCGTGCTGACCATCGCCACTCTCCGAACAGCTCAAAGTTCGTCCATCTCCGAGGTTCTTCCTTCATAGGTGGGCGTATTGACTTACACACTTCTTTCACTACAGCTGCCTGCCTTCTGCCATGGAGTCAAGGTGAGCATCTCTACCCGACACGGCCATCGCCGACCCCCCGCTAACCCCATCCTCCAGCCCTCCGCATCGTCCCCGCCAAATACGCCCTTCTTACTTCCATCGTCCTCTTCGAGGTCGGTTCCGCCATCTGTGGAGCTGCCAAAGACGTCAACACTCTTATTGGTGGACGTGCCATCTCGGGATGGGGAGGTAAGTTCTTTGTCGGACCCACACACCACACGGACGCGTGACTCATCATTCCTTGTCTTTTAGCTGCCGGTCTCTTTGTCTCCATGATCCAGATTCTCGCTCAGGTCACTTTGATTGAGAACCGTGCTAAGCTTTTCGGAGTGAGTACACCTCTAACCCTTTCGCCCATCGCGCGCTGAAGCTGACCTGCCTTGCTGTCGAATAGGCATTCGGCGCCGTCTTCGGTATCTCCTCCATCATCGGTCCTTTGATTGGTGGTGCTGTAAGTTGCATTCATATCTGAGTGCACGGTTTGCTCTGGAGCTGACCTGGGCTTCTTCGTTGCCAGTTCACCGACCACGTGTCTTGGAGGGTGAGTCGAGATTCGTCCCCTCTAGCTCCACAAGTCACTCATCAGTGTATCTCCAGTGGTGCTTCTACATCAACTTGCCCGTCGGAGGTGTCACCCTCGTCGCCGTCACCCTCCTCCTCAAGGCTTCCCCTCCTCTCGGTGCCGACCCCAACGACCGTTCGTGGGGCTCGCTCACCCGCCAGATCCTCCGCATGGACTGGGTCGGGGCCGCGCTTGTCCTCGGTTCCGTCACATCCCTTGTCCTTGCTCTTCAATGGGGTGGCAACACCAAGCCCTGGTCGTCTGGAGCTGTGATCGCCTGCCTCGTCGTCGCGTTCGTTGTCGCGATCGGCCTGGTCTTTTGGGAGAGGTTCCTTGGCGAGCGTGCCATGGTCCCTCCTGGTATCTTCAAGAGCAGTACGTGATTTTTTTCCTTTTGTCGCGAGGATTCCAGGTTCTGACGTGGTGCTTTGCAGTCTCCATCCCGGCCATCATCGCTGCCGCCTTCTCCAACCGTTTTGCCATGTTCCTTTTCATCTACTACATTCCCATCTTCTACGGTCCGTCTCGTTCTCTTTTGAAGCATGTTGGAAAACACAAAAACTGATCAATCGCTCATTCTCAGAGGCCGGCAAGGGCGAGAGTGCCACCAAGTCCGCCATCGCCCTCCTTCCCTTGATGCTTGCGACCGTCATCTCCGTCATCATTTCCGGCCAGATCGTCGGCAAGCTCGGTCGCTACTGGTACTTCCTCGTCATCGGTCCCATGCCCATCTGCATTGGTTCGGGATTGATGTACACCATCAACGAGAACACGTCGAGCTCGAAGATCATCGGCTTCCAGATTATCGCTGGTATCGGAATCGGCATGACGCTTCAGAACACGCTGTTCGCCATGCAGGCCGAGTTCAAGGATTCTCCCAAGCTCGTGGGCCAAGCAACCGGCATGGGTTCGTTCGGACAGGTGAGTTATCTAGTGTTCAGACGCGATCATCACAGTGCTGACGATGCGCTTGCCCGTAGTTCCTCGGTGGAGTCGTCGGACTCGCTGTCGGCGAGGCGGTGTTCTCGTCCGAGCTCACCAAGCAGCTCGCGGCGTACGTCCCCAACGCGAGCGCCGCGTTGATCCAGGTGATCAAGGAGTCGCCGACGTCGATCCGCACGAGCGTGCCCGCCGACATGGTCTCGTCTGTCATCACGGCGTACGTCAAGGCGCTTGACATCGTCTTCATCGTCTCCCTCGCACCGGCTGTCCTCGGTCTCGGCTGCTCGTTGCTCATCAAGAACATCAACATCTCGGCGCCGAAGAAGACGGCGGAGAAGAAGAGCGAGGAGGGCGAGGTCGCCCCCCCGGCCCTTGAGTAAATGGGTGCTTGAGGGTGGGAGGTTTTTGGAGATATAGAGATGGAGGCCTCATTTGTGAATAGTTGGTTAATAGAAAATGAAGCCCTCGTTTTACACCTTCCGCGTGCTTGCCGGCGTCGACGAGAGAGCCGTTTGAGAGTGACGTGGTATTGGCGCCTGTATTGTTGAAGGGGCGCCGAGTTTCTGAAATCATAAAGAGCTTACAGATTTAACCTTCCTCTGTCGATATCGGTGAAACGACGACCCGAACGCGCACACGTGTCAGGGGCTCGTACCAAAAGAAGATGAACCAGCTGACCGGCATGCTCAGAGGCCGGGGCGCTTCGTGACTTGCTCGGCAACTAGGCACTGTACACAAACGCAGAGGCAGGGGCCACAGCCGCGACTCCCCTAGAATTTCTCTACATACTTTCGAGTCAACCACGACCTACGCTCCCGTTTGTTCCACCACACGGCCACCGACGCCGAGGTTGCCGACCCTGTGACCCTCCCACTGCCGCCCACGCCCACGCCCGTCCCCGCCTTCCCTGGCTCCACCCGCTACCTCACGCGCGTCGTTGCCAGCTGAGCAGCTCGACGAACGTTTCCTACAATCACGCCAGTAGCCCAGGGATGAGCACTCGACAGTTCCCCCTCCCTCCCGTGAGCTCCAACGGCGCGCCGCCAGCGTTCGCTTACGCTGGCACCAACTCCAACTTTGGGTGGTCGCCGGGAGGGCCGTCGCCTTCTACGAGTGGCAGTGCAGGGTCCGGTACGCCTGCTGGGGTTGGTTGGGGCGTTAATGGTGCGGGACAGGCGCGGGGTCACGCGAGTGCGAGTGAGGGCGCTGCTGCTGGGGCGCGAGGCAACGCGAAGAGTAAAGGTGGTGCGGGAGGAGGGAGGAAGCGCGCGAAAGTCGAGGAAGAGGAGGAGGACGACGAGGAGGACGATGAGGATGAGGGCGAGGGCGGAGGTGAAGAAGGCGAAGGCGAGGGGGAGGGGGACGGTGCTGAGCAGCCGGAGGAGCCGAAGAAGAAGAGCACGAGAGGGAGCAGAGCGTGTCTGACGTGCAGGAGGCTCAAGATGAGGTGTGTGGGCGCGGAGGAGGGACCGCCGTGCAAGAGGTGTAAGAACGGAGGGCACGAGTGCATCTTTGAGGAATCGATGCGTGGGAGGAGGACAAACAGAAAGACTGATGCGATGGTGCGCCTGCAGCCCTTCCTCTTATTGAAAGCTTCGATGCTAAACTTTATGATTTGCAGGCCAAGTCGCTGAAAAAGATGGAAGCGACGCTCGAAACGGTCCTCAAATCCATCTCGCAACCTGGCATGCTCGCGTCGGGAGGCATGGTCGACCACAGCCTCTTCCGGCCTCAAGCTACTTCTGAGGGGTAGGAACACTCTTTTCGGTTTACGAAGGTAGCGTTTAACGTTCTTCTCTCTACAGACACGTTCCATCGCTGTCGCCAGTCGTGGCGCCACCCGCTCCTTCAAGCTCGGGCGTCCGCTTCAACAACAACAACCTCGAACGACCCGTTGACTGGAGGAATGGCTCTCACGATATGGAAGAAGCGAACGCAAGGCTTCACTCTCTGCCAGACAATGCTTTGAACCCGTGAGTTTTGGAGCTCCAACTTGTGCGACACGTGTACTGACCGAAGTGTCGGCACAGGCTGGGTCTTTTGGCCGAGTTTGTCTAACTCATTCTGTTCAGCTAACCTATTACTTACCAATTTGCCACAGAGCATCTCTACAAAATCAGAGGAAGCGTCCTCCCGTGTCGTTGACGGAGGTTCTTGGCACGCGCGACTCCACCGATGGCGACTCGGATGAGCCCGATTCGAAGAAGCAGAAGCTCGGCCTTGCCAACTGTGAGTACCTTTTCTACCACGTAGCCTCACATCAATGCCAATGGTCTTCCTGCAGCTCGCTACTTCCAACCTGGACCCATGAACAGTCTGTTTTCCTTCAGCGCGCAGGTCCTGCTTTCCACTGATAGCATCTCTCCTCAGTCCTGCCCCTCCGACGGATAGTCATCGAACACCGCATGCCGCCAGCTTTGCTCGTAGAGAAGATCGTTACGGTCGAGGAGGTCGTCGAGCTTTTTTCGATTTTCTTCGAGCGATGTCACTCCGCTTGTCCAATCCTCGACCCGGACATTCACTCGCCCACCGCGACCGGTAGTCGATCGCCTTTCTTGTTCACTTGCAGTGTGTTTTGCTCTCCACACCTAATCACTAAACATCGCTTACCTTTTCGTGTACAGTCTGCACCGTGGCAGCAAGGTACTACGACAAGCGCACGGACGGCCTCTACCGCAAGTGCCTCAAGGTGGCGAAACGAGTTGCATTTGACGTCATGACGGCTGGATTCAAGAGCACGGAGATCTGTCAGGGCTTCCTGCTGCTGTGTCAGTGGAATCAGCCGGCGGAGAGGTTTGAGGAGGAGCGGACGTTCCAGGTGAGCGTCTTGGAAACCGTCGAGAGTTGATGCTAATGTCGCTTCTTATGCAGTTTTCTGGAATTGCTATCAGGATGGCAACCGATCTGAATCTGGTGAGCCGAAAAGAACTCTAAAAAGAATCCCAAAAAGAGTCATCGAGAGAGCTGACATCCTCTCCAGCACCGCAAAACCGTTGCAGTCCTTCCCGACGACGTCACGGAGGAGACTCGAGTACTCTACGAGAAAGAGATTCAAAACCGCGAGAGAACTTGGGTCTACTGCTTCATCTGTGATCGAAGGTGAGGAGCATTTTTGTGGGGAGAGAAGGAGGAAGCTAACGTTCCACGCGTTTTTTCAGTGTCAGCAACCAGATGGGCAAGCCTTACAGCATCCCCAAGGAGGATTACATCATTCGGTGAGCTGATTGTGTTAGGTGATGTTGGCTGGCTGGCTAACGCGTTCGTTATCAGAAACGCCAAAACGTGGTTCCGTCAGCCGGGAGCGCAGAAGACCGACGTTGGATTGAGCGCGATGGTAAGTAAGCCCACACTTACATGATCATCGGCCTGCTGACATCCTTCTTTCTTCGCAGGCGGAGATGCATCGGATCGTGGTGCGCAACGTTCTTCTCTCGCCGCTGCAGTCGGAGGCTAACGCAACCTGCAGGGCCGCATCGTCGACACCCTCTACTCCGACACCGAGTCGGTTTCCGGCTTGAACGCCAACCTTGACTAGTACGCCAACCGTTCTCCATCAACTTCTCGCGCCTGTCTAACACCTCCCTCCTCAGCCCTCTCCTTATGCGATCGTTCTTGGCTCAGCTCGATCAGTGGAACGCGGACTGGAGTTCTCTTCTCCCGACCGATGCTACCGACCCGCTTGATGCTGTGCGAGTTCATATGCGAAGTAGGTGCCCAGTGTTGCATTCGACGGAAGCGAGTAAGGTACTGACGTGGCTGCTATCCACCAGGCTTCTACCACTCCTAGTGAGCTTCCATTCTTTCGTACCTATGAGAGCTATCATTCTTACTTTTTGCTTCAAGCTATCGCCTCTTCTTGCTCTCCTTCGCCATCCAGCATTCCATCGACACGCCAGCGGCGAGGATTGACCTGCCTCACTACTGCGTGCTCTGCTTCGACGCTGCCAGGAACATCATCGGTATGCTTTGGATCCTTTTTTAGAGAAACCATACTGACAAGAACCGCTTCGCAGTGTCGGCGAGAGACTTCTTGGTCCCGTTGGGATACCTGCGTTACGGTATCGACAGCAACTTCGTCTTCCTCTCTTATGCTTGCTGCTTCCTCCTCAAGGTGTGTTTGACTTATGACGGTTCACGTTGTTTCATCTATTCTGACTTCCACCTACTTCCAGCTTGTCAGCCCGACGTTCGCCGACATGATTGACTCTGAGTTGGCGATGAAGCTGGTGTCTGATGGAGCGCAAGCGCTCGACAATTGTGCTGTTGACGAGAACCACACCCCAGCACTGTGTGAGTGAAGTTCCGTTCTGTCAGGAACCCGTTTCCTATATTCTGACCCTCATCTCTCAGACGCATCGTTCCTCCGAGCACTCATCGACAACAAGCGCAACGGAGGCCGTACGGCCCCCGCCTCCCGCGCCGGAACCCGTCCTTCCTCTCCTCAACCCGACCCTCTGCACGCTTTCATTCGCTCTCGACAAGGATCTGTGGGTCCGGAAGGCCTGTTCGGCGGTTCTGCGGAGGGTGGTGAGGGAGGTGGGCCCATCGACCTTGAGGCGTTCAATACCCAGTCTATGGACACCATGCTTCAGGGAGGGTTTTGGTGAGCACATTGCTTGTTTAAAATTTGTCCAGCTCGAACGCTTGCTGATCGACTTTGGTACTTTACAGGGATAATGTTCGTGTTTTTGATTCCCTCACGCACATTCATTCCGCATTGAAGTTGTCCCTGTCTGACCTCCTTTATTCCCGTAGATGTTGATGCCAGGATTTGGTGGGCCCCTCCAAGGTCTTTCTGGAGGCAGCGGAACGATGTTTGGAGCGGCAGACCCGTGGACGATCGCCACGCCGTTCCAGTCACGCCCTGCATCGCCTTCCTCCCAACTTCCGTCCTTTGATTTCGGTCCGACCTGAGATGGCGAGTGTGGCACGTAGATTGATGGTGATCAGCGATGAGAAGGGTTGTGGAACGAAGATGGTTTCATTATTGCGAGAACGAAGGGCCCGTGGAGCTTGAGAAAAAAGGACGTTGTTTCGTCAGAAATGAAGGAGTCCAGAGCCAAGGATACAAACGCAAACACTAGAGTGTAGACCGTATTATTGTTCCCAAGCGTACGTCGCATCGCCTTAAGCGTAGTCCACGTGTTCCGCCACTCTGAACTGCGGACCTCCTCCCTCCGCCCTCCCGAAAAAAGTCGAGCGAAGGCGGGGAGGCCGGCGTCGCGCTGCTTCCTCCCGCATTCTCGCACAACTCGCTACATAACAATGTCATCAGTATCATCTGGATCTTCTGCTTCCGACCCTGCCGACCAGACGTGGGACGACTGGACCGAGGAAGCCGTGCCGACCCAGTCGCTCTTCTCGACCCAAACTTTCGCTACGCCGCTCGAGGCGCTCAAGCATGACAAGGACGTCTATGGCGTCGATCTCGTCTTGTTGGCGTCGACGTTGGGTAAGTGTTGGCTGTAGAGGTGTGTTCGTGCTGGTTTTGGGGGCGTGGGAGCTGATGCCGGTTGCCCGTAGACTTCTTTGAGAGGATCCGCTTGATCAACTACATCCGTGCTACCGTAAGCCTCAACAAAGCATCGCTATCCGTCCAAACTGTTGATCTAATGCTACCTCCATCTTGTAGAAACCTGAGCCCAAGACGTTCGCTCGTTTGGACCGTAACGCGGCGTGGCTGCAGGACGATGCCTACTTGAAGCCGGTGTTGGAGGACGATGCTCTTCTCCGTGCGTAACCTTCGAACATTGGTACTAGTCAATCAGCTTATTTTTGATTGCATCTGCAGAGCTCGACTTCGAGAACCTCTCCCTCTCCTCGTCCACCCCCTCCGCCTCCGCACCCGCCGCCAGCACCTCCGAAGACCAGGACCTCGTCTCGCTCCTCCGTGCCCAGCTCGCCGACTCGAACCAGGCTCTCGAGCAGCTCAAGAAGCTCTACCAGTCTCGCGCCAACTCTGGCCCGCTTGATACCGAGGTTGTGGAGAGCGTGCAGGCCGACAAGACGGTTGTTGACAAGGAGGGTGCCGGAGACAAGGGAAAGGAGAGGGACGACGATTCGCACTACTTCGAGTCGTACGCTTACAATGGTGAGTCTAGGTTTACGCATGCTCGATGATGGATTGTTATAGTGGTGCTAACTTGAGGTGCGACCCGCAGAGATCCACGAGATCATGCTCAAAGGTCAGGAGGCCACGTCGTTCAGCACCGATGATGATTGACTCTCTGGCTAACCCTTTCTTTCGCAGACAAAATCCGTACCGACGCTTACAGAGACTTCATCCTCTCCAACCCTGCCATCTTCAAAGATGCCGTTGTGCTGGATGTCGGTTGTGGCTCTGGTGCGTCTCTCACGAACGATCCATGCTTGAGCCTGAATGCTGACATGCGCCTATTTAGGCATCTTGTCGATGTTTGCTGCCCGTTGTGGAGCGAAGAAAGTTTACGCCGTCGATGCGTCGAACGTGGCTTTCAAGGCTGAGAGGAACATCAAGGAGAACGGACTGGATGGCATCATTACGTGAGCGGTTCCGCGGATTGTTTGAACGTGGTGACATACTGATGGCTCTTTCACTCATCTAGTGTCGTCAAGGGCAAGGTTGAGCAGATTGATATCCCAGAGAAGGTCGACGTGATCGTGTCCGAATGGATGGTACGTTCACCCTCTCGTGATGCTCTCTTTCAACACAAATCCTGACTTTTCTTCGTAGGGCTACTTCCTGCTGTAAGTTGTTAAAATCGAGCTTGGCGATAGATTGTTACTGACTTCTTTTGGCGATGGATTGTTACTGACTTCTTTTCACGTAGCTACGAATGCATGCTCGACTCCGTTCTCGTCGCCAAGGAGCGCTTCATGCGCCCCGGCGGACTCATGGTCCCCTCTCAAACCTCCATCATGCTGTCCCTCTTTGCTGGAGAGTCGTTGGTTAAGGACCGAATCACGTTCTGGGAGAACGTGTACGGGTTCAAGATGCCTGCGATGGCGGAGGAGATCTACGACGATGCGCTGATCGACGTCGTCAACGCCGGCGACGTGGTTTCGAACGAGGTCTCGTTGATTGTGCGTCTGCTTTCTCACCTGTGTAGAGACCTTTCCGCTCACTTCCGTACTTTTCTAGGACATCGTCACTGGAACCGTCACCGTCCCCGAGCTTTCCTTCACCACCCCCTTCTCCCTCACCGCCACCACCAAGACCAAGGTGCACGCCTTCCTCGGTCACTTCGACACCTTCTTCACGACCTCTGGCTCGCTCGTCTCCCCAGTCCCACCACACAAGCTCTCGTCCACCGAAGTGTTCTTCACGACTGGTCCGGCGGGCACTCCTACGCACTGGAAGCAGACTGTGTTCTTGCTGAGAAAGCCGATCGAGGTCGAGGTTGGTACGGAGGTTTCGGGTGTCTTCAAGTGCAGCAAGAACCCCGATAACTCGAGGGAGTTGGTGGTGGAGGTGACGTGGACTGTTGGTGGGAAGGAGGAGGCGCAGGTGTGGAAGGTCCGTTAAGAGGCATCGGTAGAGAGCTCAATGGGATACCCGTGTTTTTTTCCCAACACTGTCTTTTGATGTGCTCTTGAGAGTCTCGCGGTCCCTCTCAAAACCGATGGGCTGTTCGTGAATTGATGGTACAATGCGGCAACCCAGCTCTATTAAACAACAACGAGCATCTAAATCAAAACTTCGACCTGTCCAAGATCTCACTTGAAGACCCACTGCAAGTGAAAGAATGCATAAGCACTTCGTTCACCAAGATGGTAAGAGAGCTTGACGAAGACTCACAGTGACACCATCGAGCCTTCCAATGTCCGGGTCCGCCAACGCCGCAAAAGCAGTCGGCGAGAAGTCGAGATCCCAAGTTCCCTCACAGCCCATGCACTCGTCCTGCACCGCGACGGTGATCGTGGTGCCGCCGTACGTGACCTCGAGCTCCCTCCCGCAGATGGGATTGTTGTTGGGGTTCGCAGTGGCACCGGGGAAGGTCTCGAAGAGGAGGTAGGAGACTGCAACTGTAGAGATGGAATTGGGTTAGCTGGAGGTTTGGGCAAGTAAGAGGTGGCGAGGACGTACCAATGTAGTCGCTGTTCGTCGCGTAGGTACCGCAGGCGCCGAGTCCCACGTCGAAGTCTGTACGAAAAAGGTCTGATCAGGGAAAAAGCCTTGATTTCCGTTGAGGAGAGCTCGACATACAGGTTCCTTGACCGGTGTGAGTTCCATCGAGCGCCAGTCCAGATGACGTGTACCCAAGCGACGAGGCCGTTGAAGTCGCTGCCGCAGAGGTGGTCGTTGTAGTCTTAGTGGTCGTCGTTGTGGTAGTGGTAGGCTTCTGGGTTGTCGTCGTAGTGCTGTACGGACGAGATCGTGTCAGTGGGTGTTCGCGAATGCGCACGCTAGAGTCGAGCACTCACGTAGTTGGGCGAGTGGTCGTTGTGGAGTGAGTAGTGGTGGGCGCTACGCTAGTGGTGGTGGATTTCAAAGTGGTCGTGGAAGCCTTGGAAGTTGTGGAAAGAGTTGTGGTTGTGCTAGAATGGAGAACGTTAGCCAGTGCCTTGACGGGTCTCGAGGAAGATTAACGCTTACGTGGTCGTGGAGGGGGTAGCGGCGGCGGCAATGGCCTTACTGGTCGAAGAAGCCGCAGCGGCAGCGGAGGAAGAAGACTGCTTGGACCATTTCGGGTTGGAGACAAACTTGGGGCTGAGTGGAAAAGGGTCAGCTCGAGTTCAACAGACAACCGGAACGAGACCAGAGGCTCACTTCTTGACGACGCGCTTGTCGAAGCCCAATCCGCCATCATCGTGATCGTCCAGCGAGCGCTCATCGACAATAGGGTAGAAACGACGGTTGACGCCCATG
Source organism: Pseudohyphozyma bogoriensis (assembly GCA_024364755.1). Classification (NCBI taxonomy): domain Eukaryota; kingdom Fungi; phylum Basidiomycota; class Microbotryomycetes; family Chrysozymaceae; genus Pseudohyphozyma; species Pseudohyphozyma bogoriensis. The sequence goes on from JALBUQ010000005.1 coordinate 74,586, forward strand.
CCGCCCCATCGCCTGGCGACGTCGTCCTCGCCGACCTGCTCGCCGCGCTGGTGGATGGCGTGAGGGCTGGTCGGGAGCGAGAAGACACCAGGCTCGTCGGCGACAGCTCGTGGCGATGGGACGTAGGGAGCAGCCGAGTTGAGTGCTGCCAGAGACAGAAGGAGTGACAAGGCGAGTGAAGAGTGCATCGTGGGAATTGGAAGTTGTGAAGGAGTGACAAAAGAAAGAAAGAACGAGCGACGAGGGTGGGAGGGGAGTGATGGGAAGGAGAGAGAAAGGTGGGAGGAGGAAGGATCGACCTCGTTGGTTTGCGTTCGACCCGAGCCACACTTTTTTGTGCATGTATTTCCTTGCCTTGATTGAGCAAGCCGGATTGGCAGAAGCCCGTCTTGGGAGGAACGCGGAGTAATTCAGGGACTACTCCGTTTGCGGAACAAGCTGCGGGACCTCCGACTTGGAAGTGATGGTGCCGTCGTGGCCTGCACATGGGTGTGCCCCTGATCTAACGTGGGCGAGCTTCTATACTCTCTCTGGAATGTAGTCCAGTTTGTGCAATTTTTTTGCTGCAAAAAAGCAGACGTTCATCGCGCGTTGAGCGTAGAAGCATCGGCCAAGATGTGGTTTGAGGTCACGTGAGAGGCGGAGGAGGCTGGTCTGTTTCCGTTCATGGCCTTCTAATTCGTCTGAACTGGGACGTGATGGACCTTCTCGCCTCTTTTCTCTGCATCTTCTGGGATCATTAACTCGGTGTTGGGAACAGCGTCAGTGGCCCCGCTGCACCCACCGCGTTGCTCCAACTCGGCGTCCAGTCCGGGAGCTTCACACGCTCCAACTGGCGATGCGCGGCCAGGCGCAACAGAACACCCACTTTCTGCGAACTGCGAACAAGATCACCACTTGCATCGAAGCAGACAGCTCCAGTTCTCAGCCAGCAGTCTAGGTGCTGCCCGGCGTCGCTGCAGCATCGTTCCCACAACGCCTTGTGCCCTCCCAGCTTTCTCATCCTGGTAATCCCCTTCAGCCTCTGCTTCCTTTCTCGAACGAGACAAAACAGAACGCCTTCTCAAGGTGTAATACCGCACCTGATGATCCCCAGAAGTTTTTTCAGAGAGGCTCAGCCGCGCCGTCAACACTTCTCGCGACTACGTGGCTTGTAATGTTCTTAGCCGCTTGGCCACGCTTCTTGGGAGCTTCGGCCCACGTGATATCGACAGAATGGAACATCCGAACTTTCTACGGCCACCACAGTACACACGTCTCGACTGGTTTCGGGACTGACGTGTCCCTGTCGGCAGCTTGCCCCCCCGCTCGCGACTCGCTCGGTGAGCCGCGCGTCTCGGATCCGCTCGCTGCCCCCCATCTGGGGCCTCACCTCGTGGTCCCTCTGCTTCGTTCCAGCACCTTCACTTCTCGCTAGACTTTTCTCTCTATACTTTGCCCGGTACCATGGCCCCTTCCCGCCCTCTTCGTGTCGCTCTGTGTCAATTCGACTCCGCCCAGCCGGCCGACTACGCGACGCCTGAGGAAGCGAGCAAGATCAACCTCGAGAGGGCGCACGAGTTTGTCAAGCAGGCTGCAGATGGCAAGGCCAATTTGGTGACTTTTTCATGCTTCATTATTGCACTGGTGAAAAGCTGACCGCGTGAGCCGCACAGGTCGTCTTCCCCGAGTACTTCCTCTCGGGGATCATGGCCGACCCTCAGCACTGGGGTCTAGCTCAACACGAGCACAAAGTCGGAGCAGCGACACACGAGACCGCCGTGCACTGGCTCGAGTCCTTCCGCCTCCTCGCGGTCAAGCACGACATCGACATCGTCGTCGGCACGATCGTCGAGAAGTCCACCAAGGTCGTCGATGGCGAGGAGACGGAGGTTCGCTCGAACGTGGCGCACTATGTGTCGAGGAAGGGAGAGATTCTGGGGAGTTACAAAAAGGCGAACTTGTGGCACCCGGAGAAGGAGTATTTGACCAGGGGCGACGAGGGACACAAGGTGTTTGACACAGAGTACGGCAAGGTCGGCATGCTCGTGTGTTGGGACCTGTCGTGGTCTGAGCCGTTCAGAGAGGTGAGCTCCTTCTCCTTGTTTTGTTGAGCATCTTCGTCTCTCCGCTAACACAATGTACGCCGTATCAGCTTCTCCTTCAAGGCGTCGAGGTCATCATGTGAGGCTTCGTCGGACTCTCTTGCTGAAGACTTCCACTAACAACTTCCGTCTACCAGTGCACCAACCTGCTGGTAACTCTCCCGAATGTCGCCATGCCGCGATCCAATTCCTCACTAACACAACACACGCACGCAAGGTACGGCAACGACGGAGGCGACCTCGCCCTCTCCCACAACCCGGAATGCGAGAAGGTCTACCTCGACGGCCTGCTCGTCACACGAGCGTTCGAGAACGGCGTCGTGGTCATGTTTGCCAACGTCGGTGGAAAGAGGGAGGCGGGGTGCATCGGCAACAGCGGCATCACCATGCCGTTCAAGGGTTTCGTCGCTAAGGCTGTAGGTTGCCTACGGTATACGCTCGATCTTGCATGAAGGCTAATCTAGATTTGTGTACAGAAAGGAAATGAGGAGGAGCTCATTTTTGCCGACATTGATTTGGGCATCCTCGAGGTACGTGGCCTCTTCCTCCTCCTCCCCCGCAGAAGCGCTGACGCTCTCCTCGCGCGTGAACAGGACGCCGAAAAAGTCTACGGTGTCCGGAAGGACCTCCTCAAGAACCACGAGAGAGCTGGCACTCTCCCAGCGTACGCAACTCTCAGGGTGTAACTTAGCCCGGTGTTGCCAATGCCAATCACTCTCACCACGCGGAAGAGCGGACGACGATCGGACAGAACGGCGAGAGTCTTACACAAGCACAAAAATGATGAGGGTCTACACAGGTTTTCGCTCTAATAGCTATGTCCGGAGTGTTTTCACTCCTTCTTCTCCTCCTCGCTTTCTTCCCTGATCTCCGCCAGCTCGCTATCGAGGTCCATCTCGTCGACATCGTCCAAGACGAGCGGCTCACGCTCAAGGAGAGGCTTGATACTGTTTATACCGAAAACCGTCAGTACTCTGCTAACCCTTTTTCTTTACAACCCAAAAAACTTGCATTCGATCGAAATATGGGTGTTCGCTCTCGTGGGGGTTGGAAGCCCGGACGCGGTCGAAGTAGACCTTGTACACGTCTCCCGAGTAAACGCCAAGAGGCGAATTGATCTGTGGATGCATCAACAGCTGGTTAGCATGCAATCTTTCGAGCTAAATCAAGGAGAGAAACTCACAATGTGGTCGGAGAAGTTGAACGAGTCGACGAGCGGGACCGCACACTTCCTCAGCGTCGCGCAAAGCGAGTCGACCTCGGCACTGATGACGTCCATCTGCTCACTCGAGTAAAACTTGTACTTGAGGAAGTGCGCCGCGTTCTCCTCGATCGACCAAGTCCCGTACAGCCGACAAACCCTCTCGAGGGTCTCAACGACGCCGCTCTCCTTCGGCTCCTTCTTCGCGAGTTCGTCGATCCCCTCGCGAAACTTCCTGAAGATGTAGCCGATGGTGTGGACCTTGGCCGCGACGAATCGCTCCTGACTGCATCGCTCGAGCGCCTCGTCCTTCTGCATGCCCTGCTTGAGGAAGCTCTCGTACGCGTCGCTCGCCTTCTTGACGACGTTGGCGGCGACGCAGGCCCATCCGGCGTCCATCGTCGCGAGGTCGACGGCTTTTGAGTCCGAGGTACACTTGCTGGAGAGGACCTTGGGGAGAGCGTTGAGGTAGGCGGTTCCTCCTGGGAGCTCGACGCCCTTCTTTGCGTCGCCGTAAGCAGCGATGAGGGACCTGCCAGCCTGAAGGGGAACTTAGCTAAGAAAGGATCGTGCGAAAGACTTTCTGTGCTTACTTGTAAGGCCAGAATCGTGTTATCACCTTCCCTGTTACCAACATCTGTATCAGTAAACGATGCTGGTAAAGCCAAGAAGATAAAAAACGGACCAGGTGGCCTGGACAGCCTGATCGTTGTACTGCAGAAAGGCAAGACGTCAGCCCCACGTCTCGTTGTCCCTGCAAAAACGCTCCACTCACCATGGAAGCCAATCCAGTGTAAGCAGAGTAGCCGTGGCCACCGCAAGAGGCCCTGGCCTTCTCGATCGTCTCGAGTCCGTTCCACGTGCAGAACGCCTTCAGTCCCGCCGACGTCGAGTGCGTCTCCTTGAGCCTCTCGAGGACCTCCTTCGTCTCCGACTCGTCCGAATCAGGTCCAAATGACTCGAGCTGGGCGGTCATGGTGTTGTAGAGCTGGGTCATCTGGATCGCGGTGAAGCCCATGGCGATAGCTTGAGACAAGAGGGGAAGGAGTCGGCGCTGGTGGACTGTGAGTAAACGCTAATCAGTCGCCGCGAAAGATTTGGATAAAAAAGGTGGATGAAAACAAACTGGGATAGTCGAGAATCTGGCTTTCGAACTATAGTGATGTCCTAGCGTCAGCACCGCCTTAAACCACACACCACACCACGTCACCGAACTCACCTCCTTATGTCCGACCTTGAACTGACGCCTGATCGCGGCATACCTAATCGCGATCGTCAACGCCTTCTTGGAGACGTTGGCGGCGTCGGCGACCATGGCGGTTCGACCTTGAAGGAGCGCGCCGTAGGTGAGCTGAGCGAGGGCGGGCTCGTGGACTTGGCCGTCGCGAGTGACTTGAGTGTGTTTCATGAGCATGTAGGCTTTGAGGACGACGAAGGGTCAGTATTGGTCGCGGTGAAACCTCTAAAGGATACACTCACCTCGTGGGATTCGGACGTTCGTGAATTGGATCTGTAAAGGTGCAAGAGCTTGTCAGTCACCAATCAATAAAAGCTCTGAGCTAAGCCTTAACTCACCCATCCGTTGTCGATACCGTCCCTACCCATCTTCTTACCGATATCGCCGATAGCGATTCCAGGAAGTAGAGCGAAAGTCCTGAGCGCCAGCGTCATAAATCAGCTGCCTCGCGCCTCATCCTTCCACTCTGACAAACTCACTTGGGGTTCCTCAGCGGCACAATGAAAGTCTTCGTGCCGTAGTCTTTGCCCTTGACCTTCAGCCTCGCGAACACAGCGCAGTGCGTCGCCGTCTGAGCAGCTCCGCCGATCCACCATTTGGTCGCCGAGACGGAAGGCGTGTGGATGATGAACTCGTCTGAGCCCTCGTCGAATGTCGAGGTCGTCTCAAGGCCCGCTACGTTACTTCCCTGTGGTGAAGGAAAGTGGGGGGTTAGCCGGCTGACAGTGGCGCGCGCCATGGGTGCGTGAGGAGGAAAGAGGGGACGAACGTGTGCAAGCTCTGTCATGCCAAAGCATCCTGCCATTCCTCTGAGGTCCAGCACTCCCTTCTCAAGCCAGTACCTGCGTTTCGAACATGGGTCAGCGGAAGCGCGTCTCGGGAGGCTGGAGGACGAAAGCGTGGGAGGAGGGAAGCAACACGCACGAGAACTGGTTCGACGTAGCGCCCGAACGAATCGCTCCAAGGAACAATCCATAGTGTACACCGAACCTCGTCCAGAACCCAGGGTCGGCGATCGAGATGAGCTCCATTCGCTTCTGGAAGATGTCGAGCTGTCGCGGTTCTCCAGCGTCAGCAACGCTCCGCCGCCGCGCCCAAGCCACCTCAGACGTACGCGCTCATTGACGACATAGTGAACCATCGAACCAAACTTTGCCATCGTTCGTTCCCTGAGCTGGTTCTTGGAGAGGTCGTGGATGTCGTCGAGCTTGAAGTTGGGGTCGCGTTGGATCTCCTGCCGAGCGTGGTTGAGCGTGATGAGCGCATGATCTTTGGACGGGATAGTGCCAGATGGAGGAGCAGGCCGCCGGGTGCCAACGACCTTGCGGATAGGTGCAAAGAGAGTTACTTACGACCATGAACTTTTCTTTGAGCTCGACGTCTGGTGGACGGGAACGGGGTCAGCGTCAGTCTCGGCGCCACTGCCACGTCCCCGGCACGCTATTATGCCCTTCAAAGCCCGCCAAACTGATGGCCACTACAAGATGTGAGTTGTAGACTTACCATACTTGCCTCCACCGACGGCATAAGTCATTCTCCTGAGGTCGAACGGGCAGTTTTCGCGCTCGGCCACCATCGTCTCGATGGGCGTCGGCGCGGCCTTCGCGACAACCTCCGGCTGAGTTGCTCCTTTTGCCATCGTTCAACAGTCGTATGCGAGAAAGTAGTGTAAAGTGTGAACGGGTGAAGAGTGAAAAGTAGAGAGACTTGTGTGCAGGGTTCGGATGAGTGTCACAAGCCAAAGGTGCGTGGTCGGCGTTCGCGAGGCCAGCCCGAGTTCTCGCCCGCCTGGGTTCCGGCGACTCGAAGAGGCCGGCGGATGCGCGCCGCCTCGGTGGCCGCGCAAGGTCAGCTGATGCGTCGTGGCCCCTTTGACCCGGCTGTTTTAGGCAGCCAACACGTGAATGTAATACAGCAATAGCCGGCTATAGTTGGTGACATTTGTGCGGGGCTTACTCCTTTGTTCCTCCATCTCTGCTCTCTGGTCACTGGCGGTTTCGCAAGCGGTTGTGCCCTTCCGATTTCTGGCTTGTTCCGAGCAGCTCTATACACACCTGGTGAGAACCCGGCCCTCATATGGGAAGCTTTTGAGCGACCGTTTGAGTTCTCGGTGGGATCGACTTGTATTGGATGCGCCCGTCACGATAATGTCCGGACGAATGAGAGTCACCAGTAGGCACGTGTCCTAGGTGCGTGCTAACTCTGCCTTGCATGCACTTGCTTATCCATCTCGAAATCGGTGCTACCGAAGCCAAACCCATGGAGCTATCCGTTGGATAGCGCCCCCCCTGACCTCACCAGCCACGTCACCGCTTCCTTCGACGCGCTCGTTTCTCCACGAGCGCCAATCCTTTCCATGCCCTAAATCTGGATACAGTTACTAGTGCTCTACTTGCACACATCCTCCTCGCCGTACTCCTCCGCGCCCATCTCCGACGTCGGGCCTCGCACAGAGTTTTCTTTGCTGCCTTCTCCGTCGTCCTCCCGCCCGCTCCTCCCGCTTCTTCACAGTCAGTTCGAGCCCATTCCTCATCAGAAGGGGTTCAAGGGAATAAACCTTCGGGTCCACGGACTCTTCTTCTCACCCAAAAATCCCTTGCACCTGCCAGGAACGGAAGGTCTCAGGCTCGAAAATCTCGACCACTCCGTTCGGTTCCGCCCGCCCGACGAACGGAGAGAGCGGAGCCGGGCAGGCCAAGCGGGCCCTTATCACTTTTTTTTTCCGAGCTACGGCTGGAAGGTGGGTCTCTCGAGTGTATTTAGTTCCCGTTTGACCCTTGCCCATCTTCCTTCCCTTCCTTCACACCACAGCACCCAAACCCACACCGCCACGATGCTCGCGAACCTCGCTGTCCTCGCCTTGCCCCTCCTCGCCGCTGCCAAGCGCTCCCAATTGACGTTCGGCACCGCCGTGGCCCCCGTCCAGGTGCGTTTGACTGAAGCCCCACTTCCCTGTTCCGACCCCTTCCTCCACCGCTTTATTTTTCGCTGACGCACGTTTCCCCTTTCTTCATATTCTTTTCCTACTTTTCTACATATACACAGGAGTCCACCTCCACCCTCCCTCCTTACGAATGGCTCGCGTCGAGCAACATCCGTCCCTGCCCTCACGCCGAGTACTCGCTCGCGCAACTCCAGGACGCGGCCATCGCCACGTTCGGCGAGCCCGCCGTTTGGCGCTGCGTCGCTGGCAAGCTCACCAGCGTGTTCTGGTCCGAGAACGAGGACCTCACCTCGTCGTGCCCTGAGTGAGTTGGGCTTTGGATTTTTCAGGGCGCGAGAAGCCCCCTTATCGCTATCGTGAGATGCTGACGGGGTCTGACGCTGGCGCAGGACCGGCATCAAGTGGTTCTCCGCTGGTGCTGAGCCCCAGGCCGTCGTTGCCTCCCCTCCTACGGGAGAGGTCATCCTCGAGGTCGTCGTGAACGGCACCAAGAAGGGATGTCTCGGTGAGGGTGGAATGTGGAGTCTCCTCCCCCCTTGCGCCGCCTTCAACGTCACTTCGTGGGTCGCAACTTCATTTGAATAGTCCTACGAGAGAGTACCATAGCTAATGCTTGGTATGGTGACAGGTTCAACGAGACCACGCCCGAGTCGTACGCTGCCGTGCCCAACAACTTCACGCTCACCGGCGTCAAGGGCCCTTGCAGTGCCGCCAAGGGTGAGTCCATCTCTCCATATCCGTTCACCCCAGTACGATTGTTGATAAAATTCTACTCTCTTTTCAGGAGTCTTCGCCTGCAAGAACGCCTCGACCCCCTCCTTCTTCCAATCCGTTCGTCTCCTCCTCCCTTTCATCTCCCCACGTGTTCCCCTTCCTAACCTCTCCCTCCCTATCCTTCAACAACAGGAGCCCGAAGCCTCCCTTCTCGTGTTCAACCTCACTTCCCAGTTCTACGCGCCTCTCGTCCCCGTCATCCCCTGGATGAAGCTCCCCATCCTCACGACGCCCAAGCTCGGCTCGGTCAACGTCACGATCGAGTACTCGCCTGCTCCCATCCCTCCTGTCGCTTAGGCGACCAGGAAAAAGCTGGATGTAGAACTGGAGGGTATTTCTCCGCATTTAGAAGTAGGAGTTAGATTGTGTGTGCGCAGTTTCGTCTTTTAATCCGACGCGGCGACCTTGGTTTGTGTTAGCCCAAAGTTGCGTAATGACCTGCAAATTCAGAAAAGCCGGACCTAGCGCTGTACCCTGTACTTTTCAAAACTCCTGAGAGGCGGATGACTTGACACCGGTCAGAAACGAAAGAAAGTCTCATGGCGTCAAAAAGAGGGGAACGTCCATTCAACACAGCAACTCTTGTTTCTACTAAAAAAGGGAAAGCGCGCCCGTCCATCCATCTGGTCAGACACAAGAATTGATCAGTGTTGAGAAACCAATCATGGTGTGTGAAAGCAGGCGACTCACGGACATGACCATCGCTCCACGAGGTGTTCGGCTTAGAGGAGAACCTCGTTCTTGTAGCTCGTCTTGGTGTTGGAGAGCGTCTTGTTGGGAAGGACGATGCAGCTCCTAACATGGACCTCCGAAGCAACAGAAACCTCCTTGGCTATGAACCGCCGCCAATGGACAATCAGCTTGACTTCCTAGCAGAAGGTGCGACAGCGTGGAAAAAAAGCAACGAACCGAGAATGGAGACGGTGTTCTTGTCGTTGGTGGCAGTCTCGGGAACACCCTCAACACGAGCCCAAGGTCCAAGCTTGTTGTTTTCCGAAAGGATCGACCAGAGGACAACCGAGTTGTTCTACCCCCATCAAAGACATTCAGCCACGTGTCGTCCATCTCAAGGCCAGACAACCGAGAAGAACTCACCTCCAACACGGTGCCATCCAGAACGATCGAGTCCTTCACCCTGCAACCGTAGCCAACCTTGACACCAGCACCGATCGACACGTTGGGACCGATCTTGGCCGAGGGGTCGACGTCGGCAGTCTCGTCAATGAAGCAAGGCTCGACGATCTCGGGACCCTTCTTGGCGGCCTTGTACGCGGCACGAGAGTCGGCGAGGATGGTGGGCGAGCGGCGGCGGAGGAGGGAAGGGTTGGTGGTCTTGTACGAAGCGAGGATGAGCGAGTTGGCAGGGATGGCAGAGCTGGGAGTGGGAGGTCAGCTGCCGTCCGAGAGAGCGAAAGAAGCAAGACCTACGCAGCAGATTTGATCTGGACCCAGGGAGTGGTGGTGGGGAAGGCGTAGAGCTTCTTGCTGGCAGCAAGAGGGGCAATGACATCCTGCTCCAAACGGAGCTGGTCGTCGCCGCCGAGGGTGGGGTCCTCACTGTCTCGCGATCATAAATCAGCTAACGGACAACCGCCTGCTAAGTAGCGGAAAACTCACGCAGCAGCCTTGACCTTGGCGTCCATGGCCGACTTGATCTCGTCGAAGATGGACTTGTCGAAGAGGTAAACACCTCCGTTGATGGTGTCGGAGATGAACGACTCGGGCTTCTCGACGTAGTGCTTGGCCTGCATATTGTCGCCCCTTCAACACAAACTCACCTTCAGCTGATCAGAAACTAACAACGCACCTGGAAAGTCTCGGGGTCGATGACGATGCATCCGAACTTGGTCGCGGTCTCCTTGGGGACCTTGACACCCAACATGGTACCGACACCGCGGTGCTTGTCTATAAATTTGTGAGTTGAGCATCAGGATCAAGGCGTGAACTTTCCTTTGACGAGCAAAGTCGCGTACCGTGGAAAGTCTTGAGCTGCTCCAAGGGCTGCATCCATCCACCCACACGCATTAGCTCTGCCCCGCTCCGCCGAACTCCACCCCTTCACTCAATAACGAAAAACAAACGCACGTATCCACAAGCGATATCAGCGTGGAGGACGAAGATCTGGTCAGGGTTGCCGCTGAGGATCTTGTCACTGTAGCATCGCGCGAGATCCGAGCGCCACCGTCTCATCAGCAACCACTCCCAAGCGCGTGGGACCTCGGGGGGGCCGAGCGACTCACCGGAAGTGGTAGAGACCACCGGCAGTGCCGAGGGCCTGGTACTCCCTCATGTAGCTAAAAGTGTGGATAGTAGCAATCAGTCATTGAACTTGGCTCGCCTAAAGAGTGGGACGAACCGGATGGAGAGGTTAGGGAAGTCCCTGGACGCGTCCTTGACGAAGTGAGAGAAGACAGAGTCGTCGTCTGTCGCCAGCAAATAAGCTTCTTGCCGTTACTGATCCCGCTCAAGCTTCGAACTCACAGAAACCGATCAAGAGGACCTCCTGCAGTCCCTCAACCCTAGCCGCACAACCACCGCGAACGCGTTAGCTCCTCGTCGCCCTCGCTTTCGTCGTCCGACAGCATTGAGCACATACTTGGAGAGAGCTTGGATGGCGTGCCAGACAATAGCACGACCAGCGATGGGGAACAGAGGCCTGAGGGGTTGGCCGACGCGCGTTAGCTCAATGGAGATCGAGGGTGCTCGAGCGCGGCGGAGCGCTCACTTGGGGATGTCGAGCGAGAGAGGACGCATACGGGTTCCTGTTCAAATGCAAAAAGTCAGCTCGTCGACGTTATGCGTCGTAGAGGACCGAGTTGCGACGGACCCTTGGAGGGACCTCCACTGCACGACGAATCGAATCGAGGGTGTCAGCTCTCTCGCGGGCCTCCCTCCAGCAACCCAGAACGCAAAAACTTACATGAGGATGACGGCTTTGCTTGTTCCAGCAGGCATGGTGAGATGTGTGGGTCTGACGGTGGTGCGACGGAGCGATGGAAGCGAGGCAAGCGCGTGTTCGATGACGGTGCACGAACGTGGTTTACAGGAAGCGGGAAGCGGGAGGAGGGGATGCAAGCACGGTCAGCTTCGTCGGGGTCCTCAACAATGCATCAACTTTTGGTACTCACGAAAGTGGTGGTACTTGGAGAACAGGAACCCTCACCTTCCGCCCTCCCGAAACTCGTCGTCGAAGGACGGCGTGGGAACCGATCGACATCGACCGGAGGCAACCACCCCCCGCGTCAACGTGTCCCTATGTGGACCTCGTTCGAGCGTCTTCTGCAAGAATACCCGCATCCTTACAAAAAACATCAAAATGAGCGACAGCTAAGACGTGATGAGAGACTCAGAATGAGACCACGTGGCTTCTGATTAACCCGCAGCCCTCTTGATGCTTGTTCCATTCAGAGATCTACTCAGCTCGAGCTTTCTTCACTACTCGAGCTCTCCTTGATACTTCTTCTCTTCCTCCTTCTCGGCAGACTCGGCTGCATTTCCTCCTCGCCCGGGTTCCCCTTCCCTGTCCTACTCGACGCCAGTTCCTTCGCCCTCTGGTAAAAAGCCCGCGTGACGAAGATTTGAGGGATGGCGAGGATCACTCCGACCTGTCCACGTTGAGAAATGCTCAGCGTGGGCTGGAGACAGCTGTTGAGCACAAGCATATAGCGCACCACTATCAGTTGAGCTCCGTTGCTCGAGTCGCCGCTGTCCACCATCTCGTCCAGGCCGAACCCCATGATCAACACTCCCAACCCTACGTTCAACACTGCCACAATCTACCAAAAAGTCAAGCTAAGCCAAGAATCTTTCAACGGGCGGGTGGAAGGAAACGTACCCCAACGCCCCAAGCGGCCAACAGCAACGCCAACCGATAGTCGCAACAAGCGCTGATCGAGCCCAACAACGTAGAGGCAAGAAGGAGGACAGATACAGATACATAAGCTATGGTTGGCCATAGGTAGCCAGCCACTAAACATCAAAGGCGTCAAGGCCTGACGGAGCTTACTAGACGAAGCTACTCACTGGCGGACACCAAGAGGATCCCGACAGCAGCATACACAATCACAAGGACGTCGAAGGGTAGCATGACTGACCCTAGCACGATCGCCAGTGTTCGTTTTGTCGTCGTCTGGCAGCACATCTCAGTGTTCGGTTCGCCCCGGATCGAGCTCTCAGTAGTGCGGGAGATGCGGAAACGATGGGAGTCGGAAAAGATAGGTTGGAGGCTGTTGATGATCGAAAGTGTCGACAGGGCGAGTGAATGCTCCAGTGTTCTATTTCGAAGCCGGAGAAGAGGAAGAAAGGAGCGAGGAAGAAAGGAGCGAGGAAGAAAGGAGCGAGGAGTCCGACGGGCGCTCTCCTCGGAGAGGCGGTGCCAAACTCGCTGACGTGTCGTGGCTCACGAAAGACCTCAACAGCTAGACGGACACCAAACCTGACCCGTTCACACCAACATTAAATCCTTTCAAGAGCTAAATCATACGACATCACCCTCCCCGCAATCACTTCTTCGGTTCCCTAACCTCAATCGTCTCCTCCTCCTCAATCTCATCATAACTCCCGATCGTCTTCTCCTTGTCCAACTTCTCGCCCTCCCACTCAACCCACATCTTCGCCATTTTCCCATCGTCGATCCCAAACTTCTTGCAGTACTGCTTTAGTAGGACCGCGATCGTCGTGGTGGGCTTGACGGCCAGCGAGAGGACTTGGGTCTGGGAGCCTCGAATCGAGATGTTGAACAACCCCGGCGCTCCTCCTCCTCCCTCGTCTCCATCTTCATCCCCCTTCTCCACCTCTTCGACGACCTCCTCCTCTTCTTCCTTCTCTTCGTCTTCAGGGACCTGATGACCCCTCTTGGACTCCTCCTGCACGTATTCCCACACTTCCTTCATGTAGCATTTGAAGTCGGCCTGGTGGATGATCTTAAGGATATTCGGGTTGGCGAACGGCCATACCCTCTGGGATCGGTAGACGAGGACGAGCTGGTCGATCTCGACGCCCCGTTGTTGCGCGATGGCGGTGAAGATCCTTCTGACCGATTCTCGCTGTTGGCGGGAATGAGAACCGTCAGTGTTCATCCATGGCAGACTACTCGCTGATCAAGTTGAACGAGACTTCGACGCACCTTGCCTACTGTATAAGCAGTTGGCCTCGTGAAAGCATCCCTAGCCGCCACGCTCTTGACCTCCCTCCTCGGATCCCACACCATACTGACATTGATCGTGACCGTGCTTTCGTCCTCTTTCTCGCCGTCGTTCAACCCGTTTCTAGACTGTGATGCTCCGTTTCCACCAACGATGACGACGTCGTCGTCGGCGTGAGATTTGAAGATCGCTTGGTAGTCCGGGTCGTCGAAGTGCGAGGATGAAGATGCTGCATCGGAGTCGTACGTCGCGTTGTGTCCCATGTTTTCACTGAATGCAGTTTTGATGGTTGGTCAGCAGTTTAGAGAAAAGCCCGCTGCGAGGAAAAGACAAGGACGCACCGGAGGTCGCTCATAATGCTATCCATGACGGCCTGCTCCATAGGCTTTGGCGGCGTCAAGCTCTTGCTCCTCGATCTCACTCTCTTCTTCCCCTTATTCTTCCTACTCTCGAGGTCCGAGCCAAAGTCGTCCTCGAGCACCTCGAGACTGTCGTCGCTCTCCTCCTCGCGCTCCTTCTCCTTCTCCCTTCGCTTCCTCTCTGCCTCCTCCTCCTCGTCCGTACTCTCTCCCTTCCGCTTCTTCCTCCTGTTCTTCCCGACCCCCTTCTCCATCATGCGCTTCTCCGCACCGCTGAGCCCTCGCGTCCAAGCCGGCAGCGTGACGGGTTTGGTCGTTGCTTTCTCGTCGTCGGAGGACACAGCAGGCGAGCTGGATCGAGAGCTGGATGATAATACTACCGCCGCCTTGCTCCCTCCTATTGCCGCCAGCCAGAGTTAGCCGCCTCCTTTCCAGCCCCAACGCAAAACAAAACAAAACACGCGAGCACGCGAAACTCACCTCTCGCCGCATTCTTACTCGAATTCCTCCTCGGCGGGATCGGCTTCTTGGTGAAGAACGCATCTAGCTCTTGATCCGAAAGACTGTCGCCCGTCGTCCTCGCCTTCGCCTTGGCCTTGCCCTTGTTCTCGACCTTGGCCTTCGGAGTCGGCTGCTGCTCCTCGTCCTGCGTCGCGAGGGGTACACTCCCACTCCCACCGCTCCTACCGAGCTTCTTGGGTTTTGGTCTTCCATTCGGCTCGACGGAAGCCGACGCCGACGTCCTGGACCGCGAGGCGGCAGGGGAGGAGGGAGCCCGCGCTGAGGGCTGGACGGGGGTCGGGTTCGCGGGCGGCGAGTCGTCGGAGAGTTCGATAACTTGCGTTGCTGCTCGAGATGTCGATGCTGCTGCTGGCGGGGACGAGGCCGGCGCTGCTGCTCCTGTCCTGGAGCGCGTCGCTCGGAGGGGAGGTTTCCTGGGAGGCGGCACGGCGGCGGCGCGCGACTTGCCGGAGCGGGTCTTCTGGGGCGAGATCGTCTTGTCGCGAGGAGCTGACACGATCTCGAGCTCGCTGCTGTCCGACTCCATGGCTGCCGGACGATGCGCGCGTCGGGTGCTTCGCGAGGTGTGGGAAGGAAGCAAACAGTCAGGCGCGTCGCGGGGTCCGGAAACGATGCATTTCCTGAGTACTCGTCTCGCAGCCAACATCGAGATCCAGAAATTTATCATTATAAGTTTTTTTTTGGCCCCGTATCAACAAAGTCCGCGGATTTCGTCACCCTTGTACCACCTTTGGAGCCGAGCGTACTGGAGGGCCTCTTTGCGTCCTACATCGACACGCGTGCTCAACCCCATGCGTTAGTGCTCTACATTACCTCGTTCATTTGCTCTAAAACCTGATTCAGTTCGCCAGTATCCGTTCACATCTCGTACCCACGCCCCGACGGAGGCCTCACGCCATACCGCTCCGGCGAAACGCTGACCGGCGTCGTCGTTCACGAGCTCGAGGACGAAGGACAGGAGGTGACTCTAGAGGGATACGTCCAGCTCAACCTGAAGCAGCACCACCACACTCGTGCGTCTCCCCTCTGCCACCACTCGTGATCGTCGCCAATTCCGTCCGGGCGCTGACGCACTTCCCACCTCCCGCGACCACGCACCTCCTTTTCTAGCGACCATCACCAAATTCGCAATTTTCTCTACGACGACCATCAAGCTAGATGAAAAAGATAAAAAGTTCTCCCTGGACCTTCCTGCGACTTCTACGAAGCTTACGTTTGAGGGCGAAGCTGAGGAGTTCGCACCACCACCGACGTTTAGGATCGAAAAGGGGCCGACCGAGGTGGTTTGGGGCGTGAGAGTGAAGGGAGGAAAGAAGGAAGAGAAGGGAACATTCAACTTTGTGCCGGACAAGATCGAGTCGGTCGAGGTGCGTTGCCTTGGCTCCCGCCATCTGACAGGGAGACACGTGGTTTTCTCATTGTTTTCGGGTTCCCGTACGACACTGATTGATCCCCAATTCATCTCAGCAGCCACCGAGTTCTGAAGAAGAGCTCGAAGCCCGCGTCCACCTCAGCAGCACCATCCTGCACCTCCCACTCGGCCATCTCCGCACCACCGTCTGTCACTTCCCTCTCCCTTCCTCCCATTTACTAACCTCCTTCCTCCCCATCGCCTACAGATCAACCTTCCCACCCCACACACCTACTCCCGCCTTCTCTCAGCCCTCGATTTCACTCTCAGTCTCGAGCACGAGCCTTCAAAGAAGTTGTTGGTCGAGAGGCAGAAGGACATCAAGATCTATGCCGCGCAGGTGGCGCTTTGGAGGAGGGTCGAGGTTGGAGTGACGGAAGAAGGGGAGGAAGTAAAGAGGAGGGAGGAGGAGATCCGCCGTGCGTTCTTCCCCAATACCCACATCGAGCGAAAAGAGTAACGCTGACGTGGCCTTCCCCCTCCCACCACGCCCACAGACCAACTCATCCCCCTAACAATGACGCTCTCCAAAGAATCCCAAGACCTTGCCGCCTCATTCAACATGACCTTTGACCTTCAATCGCCCGGCCTCTCCGGCGGGTCGACTCCACTCTCTCACCTCCCGCCTTCCCTCACCCTCCCCGGATTGTCGTTGAAGTACTTCCTCAAGTTTGAGATCTTGCCGGCGCATAATCAGAGGTATGAGGTCGGGAGCGTGGAGATCGTGGTACAGGCGGGAGAGGAGGAGGAGAGGAAGAGTGGGGTGCAGGGGATGAGGGAGGGGAGACCGGTGATGGCTTGACTTCGATTGCTTTGATTTACTTTGATGGCCATCGAGCAAGCAAGTCGATGGGGAATATAGCACAACGACGATAGGCATTCCACAAAACCATAAAAAAAGACGTATAACCAAGTTTCGTCCGTCCGTTCATCCGTTCATACAGCCCTTTCCCGCCTCCTAGCATAAATCACGACCGCGCCGTCCCCGCCGTCCCTACCGTATCCACCGTATTCTGATGCGACACCAACGCTCCACCCTCGTCATGATGTCCACCAAGGAACGAGTGCGAGTGGTTGTGTTTCGCAGCGGCTTTCGCGGCGGCCTTTTCCTCCGTGATCGCTTTTCGCTTCGCTTCGAGCTTCTCTTCGTCCGCCTTGAGGATGGCCCAGAGCGCCGCGGTGACTTCGGCTTTGCGCTGTTTGCGGAGGAGAACCGACCTTTAGTCACCAGTTCTCAGGCCAAAGCTAAGGAAGGAAGGAACACGCACCTTGGTCTTCACACCAACTTGCCAAACGATGACGGCGGCGGCGATACCGCACCCAAAGGAGAGAGGGATCAAGCAACCCGTCGTCCACGCTGGTCGTTCCCAGCGGTCGAGTCCCCACATGACGCCGCAGAGCATGGCCTGAGGTGAAGCCTTGTCAGCAAACATCCTTGAAGAGGGACCAGAGGCTAAAGCTCACCTGGAAAATGGAGTTGCCAATCATGGCAATGGTGTACCAGATGGCCCATTTGATCGGCGAAGCGTGGTGCGTGGGCGAGGTGTGGGGTCGGTACTGCACGTGATGCACTGTTAGGCTCCGTTCACCACTCCTTGGCTACGAGAAGTCTACTCACCCAAGTTTGGGACTTGGCAAATCGGATCTGTCAACAAAGGGTCACCGCCATCAGCACCCCGCGCTCTACCCTCACCCACCATCATCAACGACGAAAGGCCTTCCAAACGCACCTGACACCTCCTCAACCTCTCCTCCTCCTTCGGCGTCAGAACTACCTCCTCCAAGCTCTCATCAGGCGGCCCAGCAGTCTCCAAGCTTCCCTCCCCCTTCCCACCGCTCATCCCCAACCCACTCTCAGCTTTACTCAGCTCGTCGACCCGCTCTACGTTCTCCGGTGTCGCACTATCCTTCGCCTTCTTCTTTTTCTTAGGGTGAGGGACGGGAGTCACGGCGGGAGTCTTGTCGCCGGTCATCTTGACGCCTCCGGGCCCGACCCAGAACTAAACGTCGTGAACACGTCAGCACCTTCAACAACGTCGCTGCCCTCAACCTTCAAACAGACCAAACAAAGGACAAACCTCGGCATTAGCAGGATCTGGCAAGTCGTTCTTATCCCTCAACGGCTTGAGCCCGAGCTTCGCGCGCCTTTTGGCCGTGACACGTGCGTAGTGCGAGATGACGGTGATGTTGTACCAGTCCTTGACGCGCCATGGGAGGGGGAGGAGGGAGGTGATGGTGAAAAGTCCGGTAAGAATTTGCGAGTCGATCTCTGTTCAAGTGAGGGGTGTCAGCGTCTGAGATGGCACGGGCTCTCGTGAAACCCAGATTGGGGGCGGCAAACGTGGAAGGGCTTACCGATCCAGAGCTAAGGACAACAAAGACAGTCAGCTTTCGTGCTGAAGGAAGAGGGAGCAAAGAACGTAGAAGGAATCCCATGTACCTTTTTGCGATAAGAATTGAACTGTGGGAAGCAAGGACGTCAGTTCGCCTTCGACGAGCAGTCGCAACAGGTTGACGAACCGGAATCATCAGCATCAGAACGAGCGATCCTCCTGCCAGTACCACGAGGATCATGTCTATAGAGAAGGGTAATGAGCTTCCGAGGCTTGATCGGTGTGCGACACAACGGATCGACTCACAGAAGAGCGCGCAGACTCCAATCGGCGTCTTGAGGAATGTCACGCATCCCTTCCACACCTCCTTGAGCTGAGCCTTCCTCTTTTGCTTCTTGAGAAGTTTGACAAGATGTTTGTCCAACTGTGGGAGACGAACAAAGCGAAAAGGAAGGTCAGCGCCACGTCAGGGACCCTCGGTGTTAGTACCGCCATCCGCCTCGGTGCTCCGTCTCCACAACATCGGACGGCTTCCCCGCGCACAGAGCAACTGTCAACGTACGGGGTCTACAAGGGTCTCGGTGGAAGAGGTGGCGTCCTGGAGTGGGACGTCGCCGCCTTCTTCGCTGACGGGCGTGGGAGGGTCGAGTTGGACGACGGGTTGGCGGGTGAAGAAGTTGGGAATGAATGCGGATTGGATGTTGGTGAGCGTCGCGGTCGTCGATACGGATTGGTCCATCACTTCGAGCTGTAGATTTTGCCTTGATCAGTGTCATCCACAGTCAAAGAAAGCAGGCAAAGAGACGCACGAGATCGACCTCCTCCCTCGCATGGTGCTCCTGTTCCTCCTCAGCTGGACCAACCAAGCTCGCCGCCCTCTCCCTCCCCGTCGTCGCCTCCATACTCGGTCTCCCTGGCACACTCAACACGATGGGCGGCTCCCCACTCGCGACGCTCGCGGACCTGCCCCTGCCCATCGCGCTCGAACTAGCGCCGCCTCCCGGACTCGCGCTCAACGCTGCTCCGTCCTCTGGGATCGGCGCATACGGGTTGCTGTCCGCGAACAAGCGCTGCGTCATCGTAGCTGCTCGTCTTCGTCCTGTAGGCTGGGTGGCACCGAGTGCGGGCGAGGAGGACGGCGACGCAGAAGCGGGGGGAGGCGGGGATGAGCCTGAGCCAAACACGGGCGGTCGCGAGACGGTGTTGCGCCGGACGCGGACGCTGTTGGGCGAGGTCAAGGGCGAGGATTCTGGGGCGGAGGACATTTCTAGATGTAGTGAGTTTTTGAGACCCCGAGGAGTGCGAGGGAGGGCTGAGGGCGAGGGCGGCTTTCAAGCGCAAACCACGAGTGGCGCTCGGTGGAGCAAGCTCAGCACTCAGGTTCGATCAACAGAGTCGGTCCTCGGACTTGGCAATCTTGCTCGACTTTAGTTTCGTTTCCTTGCCGTCGTCGTAAATGAACAGCTTAGAAATGATCGCTTTGCTAAGCCGAAGTCGTCTGTCATGTAGGGATGGAATGCGCCACGTCAGCTTGCGGCACGATGCTCACTCCCCTCGGACTCGCTCGCTCCCTTGCCCTCCCTCCACATCCTCGCACCACCTCCACATCCTCGTATCTAGACACAACTCTCCATACTCGACATTCTCGCACGACTCTTCTCTAGACCACCAACCCACCAAGTCCTCAGCAGCACTCGGAGCAGCATGACTGTGGCCAAACTCGACCCGTCTCGCCCGACCATCAACATCACCACGCCTTATGGCGTTCCTCGAGGACCAGCACCGCCAGGAGACGACAGACCAGTCATCTGGTTCGATTTGGACAACTGTGTTTGTGCGTTCTTTGCTTTGAGGTCAAAGGGAGTGGCTACGAGCGCGTCGGCCGAAGGGCATCGTCCCGCGAGTGTAGGTGGCGAAGCTGACGCGATCATGGCTTTGTTGGGGGGTCAACTGGATATGAACAGACTCGAAGAAGTCAGGAATCAGCGAGATGATGAAGGAGAAGATTGGGTGTAAGTCCTCCTCCTCTGCTTCCCAGCGGCGGGCATGCTCGTACGAGCCCTCCAGTGAACGCAGGCTGACGCATTACACCTCCACTTTCCCACTACAGCATACTTTAAGCGACTAGGCCTCCCACCAGACGAGGCAGCCCAACTCCACCAGTGCGCCTTCGCCCTCCTTTGCGCCACGCACAGATCCACACCCGCACTTTCTTTCCACTGACCTCCTCCTTCAAAACAGCCACTATTACACAGAGTACGGCTTAGCTATTCGAGGACTGGTTCGCCATCACCAGGTCGACCCGCTCGACTACGACGAGCAGTGCGACGCCGCGCTCCCGCTCGAGAATGTGTTGCATGAGAACAAGGAGTTGAAGGAGATGCTCGACTCGGTCGATCGATCGAAGTTTAGGGTCTGGGCGCTGACAAACGCGTATAAGAATGTTCGTCCCTCTCTTCCTTTTCTGTACTGTACGGAAAGGGCTGATGAAAGTTGATGTAGCATGCAACGCGCGTCCTCTCCCTGATCGGCCTGCAAGACTGCTTTGAAGGTGTCGTCTCTTGCGACTACGGCGCTGGAGAGTTCTTTTGCAAGCCCGAGAAGGAGTACTACGCCGCTGCTCTGACGGCCGCTGGATCACCCGACCCGTCGAAGTGTTACTTTGTCGACGACTCGGCGCTGAATATGAAGGGCGCGAATGCGGTGGGGTGGGCCAAGTTGGCCTTGTTTGATGAGTTGGGGGATGAGAGTAGGAAGTTGAACGGGTTGGATAAGGAGGGGAAGGTCAGTGTCATTGGAGATATCCTGGGTGAGTATCGGCTTTCCTGCTGAGGGTGTTGGAGACGCAAGGAATAGCGCTGACGTGGTGTTCTGTCCGTTTCTTCGCGCAGAGCTAAGGAAGGTGTGGAGCGAGGTGTTTGTTCAGGGAAGCGCATAGAGTGTTGGGCGAGGAGTTTAACAATATAGATTATATTTACCCCAAAGCCGTTTATCGCTCAGTTCCGCGTCGTCTGTACTTCGCAGAGGTGTCGAGGCGCAATCTGTCATTTCGCGTCTCCCTAAGTTGCGACTTAGAGGGACCGACACTCTGTCTGAATCGTTCAAGCTACTTTTTGACTAATGAAGGCCGGAAGGACGCTTGAACGTTGCCATGGTGACTTGCGCGAGAAAAGAAGATGCTGGAAAAACAGGGGCGAAATCGGTGAAAATTGGGCCCAAGTCACCCCATGCCCGTCCTCTTCTGCTCCCAACTGTCCCCGAAGCCGCCGATACTCGTACAAGAAGATGCAGCCGTCCAACTCGCTCGGGTACCAGGCGAGCACGAACCTGTACGAGCAGCCAGGGATGCAGTCGTCCATCCACCCGGGCATCCAGCACCACACCCCGCAACCGACGCCCACTCGCTGTGATGGGCCATGGCAGCACCAAGAGTACCGCGGTCAGTCCTGTTCGTGTTGGTGTCGGCGGTCGGCGGGGTGCTGACCAGTGTGTGAGGTGTGTCTGTGTAGTGCTTCGTGACAAGTATGATCAGATCTTGGAGCAGTTGAGCGCTGCCAATGCGAGGATCGCGGCTCTCGCCTCGTCGCCGTCTGCTCCTTCGCCCCTCCCGCGCGCCAACCTTGCTGGGCCTTCGACTTGTACGTTCCCTCCCGTTGTCTGCCCTTCACACCATAGCTAGTCCCATTAGCAAATACTCATTATCATCCCCATACTCCCCTCCACCAGCCAACGGCATCCGCACACCGCACGGCTCGAGTACGCCGCACCTTCCCCCACCCGCGCCAGACGCCTCCGCGTTCGCCGCCTACCGCCTCCAAACCCAAGAATACACCCGCCCCGTCTTCGCCTCGAGCCAACTCCTGCACGTCAACAACTACTCGAAGGAACTCGCCGCGCAGACGGCGATGCAGACGCACATCCCCGACCTCCAAGGCCACCTCCCGACCGACGTCGAATGGAAGCAGATCTGCAAGGACAGAAAACAAGTCTGTGGGGCGTTGTTGGACATCTCGACGACGTGGACGGCCCAGGACGACGCGGCGTTGGACCTGTGTTGCGATTGGTTGGAGATGAAGCACCCGAGGTTGCAGATCTGTGACGATTCGAGGTGGAAGGCGATGAATGTCCTCAAGGCGAGGTTTGAGGAGGCGAGGAAACCCATCACGGCGGGAACGAAGGGGAAGAAGAGGGAGTTGGCCGACGAGTTCCAGATCGGGGACGATGTGTTGAACCTCCCGGACGAGAAGAAGATCAGGCAGTTGGAGGATATCGCGGTGGATATGTGAGGAGGGATCAGGAGTATGTGCATATACCCTATAGTGTACTTTTCGACCGCTTGTTTGTTACAATAGACCGCTTTTCCAAATCTTTGCGATGGGCGTCGACTCGTTTCCGCGTCGTGAATGACACGTGTGGACGTCGTGAATGTGCTCATTCCTGCCACCCGCTTGCCTCTCTCTTGGTGGTGGTCAAAGGTAATGACAGAGCACAACTGAAAACTCCTGCTATAGCACCACACTTCGTACACTAAAAGCTTACACTTGAAGCGCGACAACGCGATCTCAATCCTGAAACTCGGCACTCTGCTTGAACCCCATAAGCCTGCGCAAGAACGAGAATGTCAGCGACAAAGACCCCCACAAAGTACCAGAAAGAGAAACACACTCCTCAAACTTGAGCCACGTGCTCTTGGCACACCTCGCAATCTCCGTACCCATCCCATTAAACACCACCGCATTCCCACACATCAGCGCCACGTCCCTCGTGATCTCCTCATTCGAATGGATCTTCTCCGCCCTGATCGCCTTCTTGATATCCGCAATCGACGTCGGTCGCAAGACGGCTTCGCCGTAAGCGGGCGCTTGGGATTTGAGGACGGGGTCTTGGAACATGTGCGCGTCGGGGTGCGAGACTAGTTGGTCCATGATTTGGAGGGCCGCACGCTTCCATTGGTTGCGTTGGGCTTTGCCTTCTTTCTCTGTAGGAGATGGAGAGGGAGGTTAAGATTGATGAAGGAGGAAATCCGGTCGCTGTCGCGAAGACGTCAGCGACACGTGTGAAACAAAAGCACGAACCTGATTCAGTCAACTCCTCCGTTTTGGCTCGCTTTCTTGATCTCGAGTCCTTTTCCGGAAGAGGACTGACGACCTCAGGCACCTCTGATGTCTTTCTCTTGTTTCGACCTGCGTAGAAGGATGTGTCAGTCTATTCCCTTCAAAACGAGAGGCAGAAGAGTCCTTACGAGCAGCTGAAGCGGCCGCAGTCTTTTTCTTCCCAGCAGCAGCCTTCTTCGACTTGGTCGTCGACGTATCGTCCTCCTTGTCTTCCTCGTCCTCGTCTCCCTCATCGTCCTGAGCCTCCTCCTCATCGCCGTCCTCGACCTCCTCCGTCTCGCCTCGAGCCTTAGCACCCCTCGTCGACTTCCGAGGTTTAACCGCCGACTTTCCCTTCTTCGACCCATCGTCCTCGTCTCCCTCTCCCTCATCGTCGTCCGGCTCCGCCGACTTGACCTCCTCTGGCGGCTCCGAATCCGCAATCGCCTCCTCCTTGATGATCGTCTCGACCTCCATCTCTCCCTCGGCTTCCTTCTCCTTCTCCTTCCCGTCTTCTTCGTCTTTCTCTCCACCCTTCTCAACATCCTCGACATTCGGCAACTCCACCTCCATCGTCACCTCCGGCGTCTCGCTCACGAACTCGACGTCCCCCTCACCGCCCTCCTTCTCTCCTCCGTCGGGCAACGGAGTAGTCCCTTTGCCCTTCCTCGTGCTCCTCGAGCTCCTCCCTGAAGAAGTCCCCGGCCGTGAGGAGGGCTCCTCCGCCGCCTCTGCTGCTGCTGGTGCTGTCGGCGCGGATGTCGAGGGTGCTTCGCCCGCGAGTGGAATCTTCTCCCTAACAGTCTCAGGAACAGCAGCGAGGATCTTGGCGTCCCATTCTCCAGCTTTGATGGCCGCGATGTCTTTCGTGAGCGTCCTGAGAAACGCGTGAAGAGAGGGTCAGCGGGAGTGCCAACGCGCGAAGGGCAACGCCAAAACACGGCTAGGAAAACACGCACTCTTGTTCGGCGCCGGTTTTCGAGAGTTCCGAAACGAGCTCCTGTAGTCGATCCGAGTAGTACTTTCGGGCGAGCTTTCTCGAGACGCGCGCTGAGGAGGGTCGGAATGTCAGCGTTGAGGGGTAGCGGAGAGGCAGGCTTGAAGCGAAGGCGTACATTCCGGCAGTGCGGCTTTGCCCCTGGAGCATGAGTACACTTTATTTAGTGAGAGAAGCTTCACGAGAAATCAAGAGCCAATAGCACGAACAGATCGAACCCTCCAGCGCGCACCAGTTCGCCGAAAGCGCTCTCGCATCCCTGTCCGCAAACACCCCAATGAGCCTCCCTTCTGCCCCCATTCGACCACGACAAGCACAACGTACCTGAGCCGAAAGCGACTCCGAGATCGCCGGGTTGCCCGCGAGTGCCGACGAGATGGCCTCCCAGGACGCAGTGCCGTGTTTGCAGACCGCTTGCGAGAGGAGCACCTTCTCTGTCGTCGAGAGCGTGGGAGCGTCGCTGGAGGGGAGGGGCACGGCAGAGGTTGAGGCTATGGCTGCCATCGTTGATCGTGCGGGGAGGAAGGCGTGAGGAGGAGGAGGTGATCAAAACAATGGCTGGCCGCCCTCGAGGTGCTCGACTTGGGCGGGCTGCGCGGGTGGTTCGGGCGAAGGGGAACACGTGGAAATTCAGCCATTTGTACGGCAAGTCGTCGAACTGTTTCTTTCTAGATGAAAATCCAGACTTCTTGAGTCGAAGAACTCAAGCTGGCTCGGTGAGATTTCGAGTGACTACGTGTCGCTTCCAAAACCCCTTTTGAAGACGTTGAGGGTGGGGAGCTTCGACACCAGCGGTGTACAGAAGCGTAGCAAATGCTTCTACAATTTTCTTCGTCTCTACATGCTCGTTTTGCCTACTCCCGTTTGCTAGCCTTCCCCTTCCCGCCGTCACTCCCATCCCTGTCGGCGAACACCTCGACAAACCCCCTCACCCTACCCGTCACTCCTCCCATCCAAACAGCCCCCAACACTCCCACAATCACCGTCACAATCCCCAAGACAGACTGAGGAACTCCTCCGAGTAAAGCGGGCTCAACGATGAGCGTGTATGGAATCGACGAGTTCGTGAGCAGGGTGGAGGAGGGGAAAGGGATGCCGGAGGGGAGGGCGGTAATTAGGAGGTCGAGTGTTTTGAGGTGATGAGGGTTGGAGGAGGAAGGTGCGTGGAAAGAGAAGCTAAAGTCGGTGGGATGCTATGTGTGTTGGATTGTGGATCAGGACGCGTCAAGTCGCGAGCTGCCTCAAGAGGAGACCAACGCACAGAAGCAGGCCAACACAGTCTGATACTCCATACTTCAAGTCCTAGACTCTGCTCGAGGTTCTGCCACCAATGTGGTTCGTAATCGTCGAACTCGAGGCGGTGGAGTTGGTGCGTTGCCCCGCCCGACGGGCTGGTTGGGACGTGGAACGTGTTGACGACTGCGAGAGGTAGTGATGTTCTGCAAGAGCCAGAGCTAATTCAGAAGTGATTGGGAGGAATGAGGTGGAGGGACTCGACGAACGGCGGCGGCAAGTCGACAGGAGGGAGCTTGTCCAGAGCAGCAGGATTGAGCGGGAAACGAAGTGATGCGATTTCCGTGTTGGCATAAACCGATGTAGCACCTAATGATACAATCAGGAATGCAACGAGGTGTGTTGGGAGCATTTTTGGTGATGAGAGGTGTGGATGGTCGGAGAGTGACCCGAGCCGCCCGAAGCTCGCCTGGGTTGGCTTCCGACCGTTCACGCTTGCTCAGACCCAGACGACGACGACGACGATGAGCAGCGGCCTCGAGAGTAAGCCTACTTAGTGAGAGACTGTCTACATATGTGTCAAACTCACTCTTGCTACTCTCTAGAATCGCTCTTCCAGCTCAAGGTACGTCGACGTCGCCCGAGCTCGCCACTCTCAGCTCCCGCTCACTGACACTTCGGTTCCCGCCCTCGCTCTGCCTGATCCACAGTTCACGACCAAACAGCTGCAGAAACAATCACAGAAGGCTACGAAAGCCGAAGCAGCAGAAAAGGCAAAGCTCAAGAAGGTACGCCAGCGCGCTCCACTGTCCGCTCTCGGTCATCGCTCACGCGAGAGGGCGTGCTGCTGGGACAGGCACTCCAACAAGGCAACACGGAGGGCGCCAAGATCTATGCGAGCAATGCGATCAGGAAGAAGAACGAAAGCTTGAACTTGTTGAGGTTGAGCTCGAGGATCGATGCCGTGTCGAGTCGGGTCGAGACGGCTGTGACTATGCGTCAGGTGAGCTCTTTGGCTCGAGAGATGGAGGAATGAGGGAGCTGATCTTGGTGTAACTAGGTGACTGGGAGTATGACGGCCGTGGTGAAGAATATGGATCGTGCGATGCAGGACATGAACCTCGAGAGGGTACGCTCCTACGGCGCCTTGGCAGCCTCCTCCCTCCTCCCATCCGCTCATACTCACCTCTTACCCCACCTAGATCTCAATGGTGATGGACAAGTTCGAGTCCCAATTCGAAGACATGGACGTCCAGACGGGTTACCTCGAGGGCACCTTATCGTCCGACACGGCCATCTCCGCGCCCGCCGACCAGGTCGACATGCTCATGCAGCAGGTCGCCGACGAGGCTGGATTGGAAGTGCAGCATGAGTTGACCAAGGGCGAGACTACCAAGGTCCCAGAGTTGAGCACGCCGCAACCCGTGAACGAGGATGCGGAGGACTTGTTGGTGCGTCCCTCCCTCTCCGTTTCCTTTGAAGACTGGGATTTGTGGGGAGTACTGGGAGCTGACTTTGACAATGAATTCGTGTGTTACAGGCCCAGAGGCTACGCGCTCTTCGACCTGCCACGTAGACTACGAGCTCGGAGTGCGGGGTGTGGACGGCGCGGGGGGCACGAGCGGGCACGGGGAGCGGGAGGTGTAACTGTATGGGTTTAAGACACTCCCCCATCAAACTATCTTTTCTCAATATTGTAATGTTCTCAATGCTTTGTCCGTATTTGTGCGAGTTGCGAGAGGTAGTCCGCGGAGCACACGGTTCGCGCTTGCGTTTGAGCTGAACGCGTCCCTCCTCTTCCTCCACCTTTCTCTCGACACTTGTTCTAGCATCACGAAAAGTCGACGGTGCAGAGCGGAGCTAGACTGAGGCAGGAATGTCGAAGAAACAAACCTACTCATTCAGCTCGTGAGCACGCGCCCTGCAGTACTCGCTCCTGCGCAACAAGCTGACACTTGCGATGGTCCTCAGCTCGTCAAAGAGCAGGGCAATTCAGCTCCGACAGCTCGCAGGAGGAACACTTCTTGTCGTATTACTCTACATTGTCGTCAAACTCGGCTCGACGGCGCTCAGCGTTACCCGCGACAAGCACCTCCCCAAACCCTCGTCCACCTCCTTCCTCCGCCCAATCCACGATTCCCTCGCCGACGCCGACCCACTCGTAGCAACAGCTGCTCAAGATCAGGGATGGGTCTCACCCCTCAAGAAGCGTCTCGCAGGCCGCAAGGACGACGCGCCGTCGCTCGCCAGGATTCCCGTCACGAACTCGCTCCCCTCGACGGCCGACCTTGCGCCATCGGCACCGCTCGTCAAAGCTTACGACGACGCGTTCAACTCCCTGTCGGCTCTGGCTGCGTCCTCTGTTGGTGGGAAGGGAGCCAAGGGCGTTCCAGGGACAGGCATCTCGACGAACGAGGAGCGGACGGTGCTGCAGGAGCACCTCGACTGTATTAGCTCGAACGGCGAGTGGGTACTGGATGAGGATGGAGGGAGGGAAGGAGCGGGATTGACGGTGCACAAGCACTCGAGCGTGTTTGCGACGTGCGACAAGCGGTACTACAAGGGCGCGTCGGAAGTCGAGGGCGACGACGGGGACCACGCATGGGACGTACGCCAATCCCTCAAGTACCGCTGGGTGCCTTCGTCGACTTGCTTCCCCACTGACGCTCCACCTCGACGCCCTCTCTCGCGCCTCGAGTTTTGCACGCTCCTCGCGCATAAATCGACGCTCCTCGTCGGTGACGTGCCCCAGTACTCGCTCCACGACCTCATCCTCGACTTCACCTCGCTCGCGCCACAGAACTGCTACGGCGACTTGTACTGCAAGGAGCATGCTCTTTGTGGCGACATCCTTCGGTACGGGAAGCCGGACGAGTTGGACGGCTACACCCCCGACCAGAGGATCTTCAACCGTCTTCCTCCTGCGCCCTTCACTCCTCCGGCAGCCCATCTCGCTCCGCCCGTCAAAGGCAAGAAGTCGCCCTCAATCGGCACGCTGCTCCGCTACCGCCGCTCAGACGGCCTTCGAGGACCTCAAGCCTACACCGAGCCCGAGTATGTCAACCCTCGCACGGGGATCCGCGAGATCAACCAGAAGTGGCTCGCAGACGCCAAAAGGAGCGACGTCGTGATCCTCTCAAAGTCGCCGATCTCTCTTCCGAGAAAAGGATGGAACGTAACTTGGGACGAGTGGTTCGTTTGGGAGACGCCGGAGGAGGCGGCGGTCAAGTTGGTTGAAGGGGCGAAGGCGATGACGGAGGAAGTGTGGTTGCCGGAGATGCTCGAGACGCTGAGGATCACGAGGAACCCCAAGCTGTCCCCGGAGGACATCTTGATGGTGTATCGGGGTGGGTGGAGGATGCACTCGGATTGTGGAGCAGAGAGCTTCCCAGCTGGCGTCGGAGCCGACAACGATTGGTATTCCCCCGGCGACGGACCTCCACCTCACCTCTCCTCGCCATCCCTTTCAGCCCTCATCTTCCAGCCCTCTACATCCCCAACCTCGCCTAAAGTCCTTCGCCCGATCCACACCGTCTTCCACAATCTCCAAACCATCTTCCAGAACCACATCCTCCGCACGACCCTCCTCCCGCACTTCGGGGTCCCCTACCTGGACATCGAGACGCCCATGTCGGTCTGGCGGTCCGGTATGGTCGGAGGGTCCGTCGCCAACCCTTTTGCGTATGGGTTGGTCGACCAAACGCACGGGCATGGGAACGGAGCGGGTCTTCGTTCGCCTGCGTCGGGAGATTGCTTGAGGTACTGCCTTCCGTCGCCGGGGATGGGGTTGGAGGAGGCGTTCCTCGGCGGATTGATGCAGATCTTCGAGAGAGGTTGGGGTGGAGCCGGGGCTGAGAAGGGGGAGAGGAGGAGGAAGGAGTGGGTTGGGGAGGGGTTCAACGATATAAGGCAGAGGGAGAAGATGAGGGGCGCGTCGAGAGGGGGAGACGAGAAGTAGAGAGCGCTTCGAGTTGTTGTTGTACTTTTGGCATCAACCTTTCTTCCATCGACTCTTCTGGATGCCAGGATCGCGAGTGAGGGATCATCAGCAAAATTGAGGGTCTAACAAAGTCACACGTGGCGCACCCTGAGCAGTTCAAATGCGACACGAAGGTGCTTCCAGCCCTGCTTTCCTTCCCTCAGCAGAAGATCGCGTACATCCATTCCAAACAGCCCAAACTAAAAAAAAGAAATTGCTTCACCACTTTACAGCGACATGGTCCGTGCCCCTCTCACTGACTCGAACGAAAGACCGCCTTCGCTCGGCCCTGGGTTGCCTTCAAGCCACAACTTGCTCAAATTTTCGACCATGCCGCCCGCTATTGATCATGATGGATGGAAGATCAACTCTTTAGAACTGCGTCGTCGTCCCTCAGGAGATGCCTCACCTTCCTCCCGAGATCCTCGCGCACATTTTCACCGAGTTCGAGCTGCTCATTGCTGATCAGGGATACCTCTGGCCCTACTCGAGCGAAAGAAACGCTGACTTTGCTCGACTCGCTTTCGTCTCGAAAGCGTGGCAGCGCTCAGCTTACGACGTGCTCTACGGACATCTCGTCATCGACTGGCGCAAGACGACGGTCGTCAAGCTCCTCACCTCGTTCAAGAACAACTCACAGCTTTCTTCGATGGTCAAGATTTTTTCCGTTCGCTTTATGGATAAGGACGCGTTATTGAGAAGGGAGCGCGACAGGTTCGAGAGGTCGTCCGAGTGCGACGCGTTGTACGTCCGCTGTCACCAGGAGGTGCATGCCCAGCTTGACGACGGGTACAGCTCTGAGCAAACAGCTTATGATAGCGATGTGTGCCTGGATAACGCTTGCTGGGAAGCGACGGACGACCTCTTGTACCCGGAAGTTCACGAGATCGCCTGGAAACGTGTCACGGAGAGCGGCGACCTCGACTGGACGGGCAAGAAGGGCGTGGCTGCCTTGTTCGAGTTCATCAGAACACTTTCAGGCTTGATTCGACTTGAGCTCTATAACGTGCCCCCCAACCTTCCGCAGAAGCAGACCAGCTCGCTTGAACTCGCTGCCATCTTTGCCCAGCTCACGTCCCTTGGCTTAAGCGGCATGGGCTTCGGCAGCGTCACCACTCTCATCAGCCTCACACCTCACATTAAATCGCTCAAGCTGACGACGATGTTTGCCGAGAAACTCGACATCGCGTCGGTCCCTACTCCGGTCGTCAACCTCTCTCAGTTAGTCGATCTTGAGCTCCAGGGAGTGCCTTCGACCATTGTCGCAAACCTTCTTGGCCACATGCCTGCTCTGATAAACTTGACGCTCCAAGACAGCCCATCCGATAGCAGTGCTCCAGGGTTCCTTGAGACGAACGAGCTCCCCCAGCTCCATCGCCTCACAGCCTTCAACGCTGGACCACTCACCACCGCCATCCTCGCTTGTACTGGCAAGCTCCTTACTCACTTGACTATCTGCGGCTACTCCAAGGGATCTAGTTATATGTACGGCGACTTCGATAACGATCACATCCGTCGCGCCATCGCAATCCCAGGACTTACGAACGTCAGGTCGCTCGCTCTGCACCTCAAGAAGTTCGATGACGAGTTGCTCGACTCGCTCTCCCAATTCTTCCGGGTCAACAAGCAGTTCAACAGCGTTGAGACCGAAGCTGAAGAGATTCCTGACCAGCTCGTCGCCGCTCTCCCGACCGGGCTCAAGACGCTTCGCATCGTCGACACAGCACAGAATCGCGAGGACGCGAACGTCATTCCGAAGGCCATCGAACTCGTCAAGCAGACGAAACACCTCTCGAGCCTCGTCAAGATCTCTCTTCATTATCGTCGCGCCGCGGAGAGGACCGAGGAGGATTTGAGGCCGTTGCGTGAGGAGGCGGAGGCGAGGGGGATAGAGTTGGAGTTCAGTGTGAG
The DNA here is from genome assembly GCA_024364755.1 of Pseudohyphozyma bogoriensis. Taxonomy (NCBI): domain Eukaryota; kingdom Fungi; phylum Basidiomycota; class Microbotryomycetes; family Chrysozymaceae; genus Pseudohyphozyma; species Pseudohyphozyma bogoriensis. The sequence goes on from JALBUQ010000005.1 coordinate 105,808, forward strand.
CAAGTGATGGAGGTTTGCTGGGAGAAATGAAGGGGGTGCGAATGGGATATCTGAGTGGGCTGGAGAAGTGGAGCGCTTTTTGATGTAAACCCTTTTGATCACACTCGGACGTCGCGCAAGGAGCGGAGAGAGAGAGTGACACGTCAGCGCTGGTCTTCTCTTGTGCGCAGCGAGAGGTGACAGGCTGTTCGACCTGCTGATGCTCTCTAATCCGCATCTCTTTCATTTGATCTTTCTGCCAAAAATGAAGGATCCCTAACAACAACAAGAGTCGATGGAGGCCACGTAGCGCGCGAATGGCGGCACGAATGTGTGTGCCGCAGGCGCAAGGGTCGGGCTCCAAATGCATCTTTGTTGAAAGGGTCTCGCCAAGCAGGCTGCTCGCCCTCCCTTCTTCTTCTATCTATTCCACATCCTCATCTAATACTCTAGCTCCACCCGCTTCCGACAATCTTTACGAACCCTACTCTCCGGACAATTCGAGCCCGCTCGATCGCGAGCGTAGATATCCCCGGCCTTCGCCCTGCAATTGGGAGCGCCATCTCTTTTGCTCCTCCGAGCCGTCGCTACCGACCTCTGAGCTTCCACCAACTTCCGCGCAATGTTTATCGAACTCACTCACCGAAAGTTGTGAGTCCCACTCCGCTTCCTTTCTTGCTGATCACCCTGTTGACGCGCGTGTGGTTCGGCACCCACCAGGCGGCTGTATTGTGTGCGTCTCCTCGCTCCTAACTGCCGCTGCTTCCGTTTCCTCATTGTGAATATATCTTTCATTAAGGCTGTGAACCCAAGCTGGCCATATACGACAGGCCGGCCTGCCTACCTAGCACCGCCACAAGACAACCCGTTCGACCCTGCCAAGCCGACGTTGCTGTTCATCCATCCCAGCATCAACTCGTCGGCCGTGTTCAACGAAGTGAGCAGGTTTTCGGAAGAGTTGAGGTGAGAGAAGAAGGATCGGTAGCTGAAGAGAAGGCGGGCGTGAACAGCAATTCATCGATTCGAGACTGAGGGAAGGGTGGAACCTTATCGCCGTATGTCCTGGAGCTGCCTGTTCAAGCCGAGGCAGTACTGAGCTTGGAAGTGATTGATAGATTGATTCCCGGTTCAACGGCTGGACAGAGGCGGCAGAGCTGGAGAGGGACGACTACACGTTCGAGGTGCGTCTTCCTTTGTTGTCTTTGCGAGACGGGTAGCTGACGTCTGAACGATGGGAAACAGGAGGGAGCTGAAGAGCTGATAGAATGTTTAGACCGACTAGAAGTTAAGGAGTTCTCGATTGTTGGAGCGTGCTGGGCGGGCACCAATATCGGTGCATGGATGACTGTGAGTTCTCTCTCAATCATCGGAGACAACGGACGGAGGAAGAGCAGAGCAAAGGTGACGAGTCGGTCCTTTCCGCTCTACACAGGTCAAGATACCCTCCCGGATAAAATCGGTAGTCCTCATGTCTCCCGGTCCTCACGATGCGCACAAAGCGGTGGCCAACGAAATGCACGAGGAGTGGTTGGGGCCGTATCTTGAGGATCGGAAAGTCAATGGGCACAACAGGATCGCTCGGGAGTTGATTGACATTTCAGGTCAGTTCTCACTGATTCAGCCCTCAAGTTAGTGCTGATTGCTGATAGCGAATGTCGATAGCTGGAAGCTTCCTGGGCGACCCGTCGCTGGACCCTGATTTGTTCAACATGTACTCGACATATTTGGAGCAGCGCTGTGGGTATCATCTTTCACAATGACAAAAGTTAAGCAAAACTAAAGTCTTATACTTTGGTGATGGTGTTCAGACGGTGCCGGTCGATCACCTTACGACATGATCCAACTCATCAAGCTCCTCGACTGGGCCGCCATCCCCCCTCCCTCTCTCGCCAAAATCAGCTGCCCAGTCCTAATTTTCTACGGAGCACTCGACACCACGTCGTCAGAAGCTTCTGGGAGGGGGTGGTGCGAGGCACTGACTGGAGCGAATGGAGGGAAGGGACCAGAGTTTGTCAACGTGGCGGGCGGCGGGCATAATCTGACGATGACCGCTGCGGGTATTGTGAATAGGTTGTTGGTGGGGTTCTTTTTCAGACGTGAGTCTTCTTCACTGAGGGGACAGAGATGTAAAGAGGCCATCTAAACTGACGCGTGGTCACTGGTAGATCTGGGTGAAGGGTCCGGGACGATGGCTTCCCCGGCGCTGTCGTCGATGTTCGAGCCGTTGCCAGGTAGGTGAAGCTAAAACAGACTTACTTCATTCTGTCTTTTTGACGCTGAACTGCTCCTCTAGCTGAAGAATGATACACGCACTTGCTTGATCGGCTTGTGCTCTAGATCGTGTTGCGCGCGGATTTGCTGGAAAGAGGTCTAAGTGCAATGTTGGTACAACATGATACATTAATCAGTGCGCTTAGCCTCTGGTCCACTCGGCGGCCTCAGCCCTTCTGTTCCCAGCGGCCTGCTTCTCCGTGTCTCCCGTGACCATTCCGACAGCACTGCAAAGTCGCCAACCACAATCAGCTTCCCTTTCGCATACAAAGGGAGATTGATGTTGAGGAGATGGTCGTACCTCTCGACTTTTCCTTTGATCCTCTCCCAGCTGGGCACGGGGATCGTGCTGTCCGCCAACGCGCCCTTCCACTCGTTCTCCTCGACGGCCACGTTGCCCTTCTCGAGAGCATCCTGGTCGTCCGTGGCCATCCCCCAGGCACTATTTCCACCCAAAGCGTGATCAGCTCCTTTTGCTTCTGAAGAGATGATGATCTCGTCACGAGGCGCAGCAGCTACGTACCTCTGCGCCTTGCCGCCCACACGATCTGCCCAAGCCTTGTCTTTGACCTGCTTCAACTCGTCTGCTCCGTCTTTGGCTGCTTGGTCTCCTTCCTCGGTCCATGCTGGGTCACCCGAGAGTCCACCAATGGCCTGGAAGATTTCATCATTAAGTTTAGGCGGGGAGAACGGCACGAGACGGGCGGGGAGCTGACCTGGTAGACGACGCCTTTGGCCTGGTTGAGGTGGCCGTGGATGAGCGACGGCTGGGTGCTTGATCCGCTGGAGGCTTCCGTGTCCGACATTTGTTGATATAAGTTGTGAGAGAGGGCAAGTGTGGGGTAGAAGGACAAGCCGCGTCTGGACCGAGTCCAACAGGAACACTCACACGCGTGTGGTCTGAGCTGAATGACGTCGCCGAAAGCGCGTCAATCGCGCACTCCGAACGTCGGAGAGGATCGACGCGACTCGGCTTGGGAGGGGGTCGCCCACTTTCTCGCGGGCTCTTCCTCCTTTCCTTCACTCAACAACCTCCCCCTCCCCCTTCCCTACCCCTCAAAAGTTACATCAAGAAATGGCTGAGCCTCAGAAGTACCGCTCAAAGGCCACGCAGGGCAACGCCGTACGCCTCTCGCTCCCCCGCTTCCCCTCTCGTCGTCGCCGTCCGTACTGATAAGCTTCGCCTTTGTCGTTCAGCGTGGTCTCGGCAAGCACGAGCAGGAAGTTCCAGACAACTACACCATGTACCAGGGTACGTCCTCCCTCTCTTCCTCCCCCTCCGCTGTCCTCCTGCCACCAGTCTAACGCCCCGTTGCCAACGCCCAGCTTTCGAGTGGTTTCAGAAGCCCGGAGGCGTCTTCTTCAAGGAGTTTGCTCAGAAGAGCAAGGAGTTGGGCGACATGGGGATCACTGGTGCTTGGTTGCCTCGTGAGTTTGTACTTCGCATCATTTTTTATTGCATCGGGAGGGAACACGCCCACGTGGTTGCGCGAGCGTCAGGGCCGGAAGCTGACTCTCTCCTTCTGGCAACACAGCTCCCTGCAAGGCTTCTTCGCCTGAGGGCAATGGATACGATATCTACGACCTCGTGCGTGTCTTCCTCTCGTTGCACAAGTGGTAGCTCAGCTCCCTGACGCGCTCGCCACGCAACAGTACGACTTGGGCGAGTTTGACCAGAAGGGCAGCGTCGCGACCAAGTGGGGCACGAAGGAGGACTACATCAACGCCATCGCAGAGGCCAAGAAGCACGGCGTCGTATGCTACGTGGATGCAGTGTTGAACCACAAAGCAGGTGCCGACAAGACGGAGAAGTTCCACGTGACGGAGGTCGACGAGAACGACCGCACGAAGGAGATTAGTGGGGTGTACGAGATCGAGGGATGGACCGGATTCGACTTCCCTGGGAGGGGCGAGAAGTACTCCAAGCTGAAGTGGTGCGTGCCTTTTCTTACCTCTCCTTGGTGGTGATACAGTAGCTTACGGAGTGCTTGATATTGCAGGCACCACTACCACTTTACCGGTGTCGACTGGGACGCCAAGAACGAGAAGAAGAGCATCTTCAAGATCCAGGGCGAGGGCAAGGACTGGGCCAAGCGTGTTGATGGAGAGAACGCCAACTATGACTACGTAGATCTCACCTGCACGTCGTTCTGTGAGAGTACGAACTGACGCCATTGCGACAACAGCTCATGTTCGCCGACATTGACCACTCTCACCCCGAGGTGCTCAAGGACATTCTTGACTGGGGCGTCTGGATCGCCAAGGAGACCGGCATTGAGGGCTTCCGTTTCGACGCGATCAAGCACATGGACCGCGAGTTCATCAACAAGTTCGTCGAGCACGTCAGGAAGGAGCTCGACAACCCCGACTTGTTCTGCGTTGGAGAGTTCTGGAAGGACGATATTGGGGCTTTGACAAACTAGTGAGTCTGTTTTCCGGACTTTGGGCTGGGCTTTCGAGGAGCGCGAGAGCTGACACGTGTGAACTGCAGCACCGACAAGCTCGACTCGCAGTTCTCCGTCTTCGACACCGCGCTCCACTGTTCGTCTCACCCTTTTTCCTTTTACCCTCTGCGCTTTCTGACCACCACTCCACTCGCAGACAACTTCAAGGAAGCTTCGACCGCTGGCGACGGGTACGACCTTCGCGCGATCTGGGACGGCACGATGGTCAAGGAGCGCCCTATGGACGCCGTCACTCTCGTCGATAACCACGATACCCAGCTCGGAGAGGCGCTCGAGTCGTGGATCGACCCGACGTTCAAGCCTTTGGCTTACGCTTTGATCCTCTGGCGTGGTGATGGGTGCGTCGTTGCTCGCTTCTCTTGAGGTGATGACGTGGCACTGACTTGGGCCACGTTGTTCTTTGGGACGACAGATACCCCTGTGTTTTCGCTGGCGACCTCTACGGCTGTGACATAAAGGGCGAGCACAAGTCTGAGCCGATGAACCAGCTCGCGGACTTTGTGCGCATCCGCAAGAACTTTGCTTGTGCGTCTCCTCCTTCTTCTGTGCCTTAAGTCGTAGACAGGGAAAAGCTGATTGTTTTAATGCAAATCTGCAGACGGCCCTACGAGGGATTACTGGGACCACATGAACTGCGTCGGTTGGGTCAGGGAGGGTGACGCGACGCACCCTGGTTGCGCTGTCGTGATCTGCAACGGCTCTGGTTCGTTCGCGCCCCTCTCAGTCGTTTACCTTCGGGTCTAGGAGCTAATCACCTGCTTTTCGGTCCTTCAGGTGAGGGCTCGAAGCGCATGCAGCTGCCCGACGGCCACGCTGGTGAGAAGTGGACCGACGCTTTGGGATGGTTCGAAGGCGAGGTCACGATCGGTGATGATGTAAGTCTCTCCAGCCACTCTTCTTCTTCTACTTGATTCTAACTGTATGGTTACTTGCAGGGATGGGCCGAGTTCAAGTGCCACCCTCACTCGGTGTCGTGCTGGACCAAGACGGATGCCAAGGGCAGGGAGGAGTTCGGCAAGAAGGAGTAGACGCCTTTCGGTTAGAACAGGGTGATTTGCTGGCTTGTGGCTACCATTTTTATGACGAGTGGTAGCTTTTGCGTTTCATGGGAATATCAAACAGGGTTTACTGTACTGATGTGGGCGATCGAGAAGGGGTCTCGGGAGAGTCGGTGCGGGGCGAGGGGAAGATTCAAACAAGCCCAGTTGTTTGAGCACCTTTATTGCTAGATTTAGAAGCGAGAGTGGCTGCATTCGGTCTCCTTTGGATTCCCGGTTGGGTCGTGGTGTGGAAGGAGAACACGTGTTCGGTCCATCCACTTTTGTTCTGGTTGGGCGTGTCCTCTCCCAAGTTCAGTACGACCGAGCAAGTCTCTTCTAGTATTACCATATACCTTTCTTAGCATCTGTGTTCACATTGTCGCAAATTCCGAATTGTGATTCGGACGAGCACAGATTCACGCCCCTGATCACGCCCCCACGGGAACGGAAGCACCGGCCCTCTCTGCTCGCCCAAAATTCTCGCGCCCCGCTCGGCTCTCTGCTTCGTACCACCACCCCTCCGGCCGTCAAAACTTTCATCACTTTTTTCTTCTACGAATCTACTGCACCAGAGCTACCCACGCCATGCCCTCCCTCGCCACTCTGCTCGTCTCGACCTTGTTTGTACGTCCCTTCCCCGCTCCCAGTCCACTTGCTTGGGGAGCCCAGGAATCTCCGTTCTCGTTGGGTGGGAAGTAGTGGCAATCGGGTGGAAGCTGACGGATTGATGGTACAACGGTGCAGGTCGCCAACTCGGTGCTCGGGTTCAACTACACAGTGCGTTGGCTAGCTCGCATTCCATTCCTTGTTCAGCGACCAAGCGCACTGACCGTGCCGCACGCGGGCTCGTAGATTGGCGTCGGCAAGGATGAAGGTGAGATCTTTCTCGCTCAAGAAGTGGACATGAAGCTCACTATACCTATGTTCGAACAGTGACTGGCCTCCCTGGCGTCGGCTTCGATCCTTCGAGGACCGTCGTCGCAGAGACTGGCGACTTGGTCATATTCTCCTTCCTTCAAGGCGAGCACCAAGTGTACCGTGCGTCCAATTCTTCCACGTTCCCACCTCCGGACCTCAAATTAGTCTCCATACTCCAGAAACCATCTTCTCGGCCCCTTGCTCCCCCGGCGGCGAGTTCACGACCCCTCTCCTGAACGTCTCGAACGGCACCGTGTCGGGTGGCCCTTCCTTCTCCTACGAGGTCACCAGCTTGAGCACGCCGCTCTACTTCTACGATGCAGCCGGTGTCAACTGCCAGCAGGGCGCCGTCTTGTGAGTCCCTCTTGTCTGCACGAGAACTCAATTGAATGAGGAGTGGGGACACGTGGAACGCGCTCTCGGTCCAGCGCGCATGCTGACATTCCCAATCCTTCTCCTCACTCCTCCACAAACCTCAGCTGCGTCAACACGAACGAGAACCTCGCCAACCAATCCTGCTCGGCCTTCAAAGCCGCCGCTCTCGCCATCGGCGCCTCCGAGGGCGTCACCACCTCCGTCCGCACCGCTTCCGCCGCCGTGCCCACCAACTCGTCTTCCACCATCACGAGCTCACCAACGGCCACCGCGAACGCCGTGACGACTTCGAGTGCTAGTGCTGCGTCGACGACGAGCAAGACGGGCGGGGCGGGCAGGACTGTGAGCGGTGTCGTTAGTGGAGTGGTGGCGGGGGTTTTGGGCGTCGTGGGAATCGCGGTGATGCTCTAAGTTGGGATGGAGGACGAGGGAGGGTAAGAGTGGAGGAGTCGAAGCTGCTTGAACGGACGATATTTTCTTCTAAAGAGTGACACATACTACACAGGCGTCGGCTTTCGTTTCGCTTCTCCATTTAATCCTGCGCAATGGACTTTGAGGTCTTCTTTCCTTGAAAGCCTGTCTTGATCAGATTTGGGGTCAAAACTGAGAGAGAGAGCTCAAGCGGTGATGGAACTTTTCCTTCGGGACGCCTTGCTTCCTTCCAAAGTCCCGAGCTTATGATGACTTAGCCGTGCTTTGAACGAAGCTCTTTCAATCGGTCCTTTTCTCTCGGTTTCATGGCCAATCAATCTACATAAACCTTGTACCTAGACTTCTCCAACGGTGGCGAGACGGATCTGGGCTTCGATTCCTTCGCTCCTGTAGTCGTCCTTCGCCATCGCCGTCGCGTTGTTCTTGAACGCGATGTTGGAAGACGTCTCGTCGTACGTCTCCCAATAAATCGGAAGCTCTAAAGAAGAAGAAAATCAGTAAGAACCAGGTCCCTCAGACCAAGTGAAAGTTGCTTACTGGCTCCCACGTTGGGGTTTCCGTTGTTGACGAAATTGATGTAAGCCGTTTGCATTAGCTCGGAGAGGCCGAGGTCTCCTGGACGGTTTCCGAGAGGCGAGCGAATAGTACGGTTGAGCACACCAAAGACCTGTCACGATAAGATCAGATCAGCTGTTGGGAGCGCAAGACACCACGCAATTCCCAAACGCACGTAAGGCAGCTCGTAAGCGTGTCCGACTGGAAGGCAGACTCGTCAGTCACGGCAAGCTTTCTTCACCCGCAACTTAAGTAGGGACGTACCACCAAGCTCCATTGTCCCATTCTGAGGCACCTGCTCGAACCTGAAGCTCCAAGTTGGCGCCACGTTGGAGTGCTTTCGAGAGAACAGCCTGATTCCCGCATGGGTGTTGTCCGTAACAAAAGAGGCGATTCTACGGAAAGAAAATGGCTGTCAGATAGTTCTCAGCTGCCACAAGCTCAAGCCCTACCGCTTGTCCTGCAGTCCGGTGGGAAGGACTCCGTCGCCCGTACCGTGCGGGCAGCCCACCGCTGGGTCGTTGGGGTACCCACGAGAGAATTCGTCGATCGTCCCAGTAGTGTTGCCGTTTGTCAACTGAGAGTACGCGTCTTATCGTCAAGCATTGTTAGTATATCACTGAAGCAAGATGCTTTATGAGCGCCACGTCAGCACTTACTTGCGACGGCAGTGCGCCACTGCGTTTCATTCTGGAGACCGGTGGCAACCCCAAGAACAGCTGGGGAGGAGGTATGTTAAAATTCACCCTCAATCTGGAGGGCTCAATGTGAACTTACTCGCTTCATCCTTCACACAGCCGAGCATCAACGGCTTGACCACGACCTTGCCCTCATCTATCGCCTTCATGCTGCTCTGCCTCATGAAGTCCCCGTCCGGAATAGCCGCCGAGCCAAACTTGGACGAGGCATTATAGAAAGTCGCGTAATCCACACCTTTGAGACACGCAATCTCGTCGTCGCCGGCCGTGCATCCAGTCGCGTTGAGGAAGGTGTTCCAGGCGGGCGTCTGCGAAGCGACGGTTTGGTTGAACGCCGCGTTGACGCCTGATGAGACGATTCCGGCTCGGAAGAGACCATCATCTCTTCCTCCATAGGCTACCAACTGGTTGACAACGGCCACGCCGCCAGCACTGCAGGGAACAAAGCGTGGGCACCTCTCCTGTTCGCACCTTGGGCAGCTTTTGAAGGATTGACTCTCACCTTTGGCCCCAGATTGTCACTTTCTTGGGATCTCCACCAAAGCTCTTGATGTTGTCTTGCACCCATTGCAGAGCAAACCTCTTCGATCATCAGGGAGTCAGTCAGCGCGAGGTGCTCTCCCCGAGACAGAAAGAATGACACGTACCTGGTCCTTAAGCCCCAGGTTGAGCAACCCAGCTGCAGCGGTGGCGGGACTGGCAGGCCATCCAAAGGCTCCGAGACGATAGCTGAAGTATAATAGTTAGCTTCCTCTTTTCGTCCAGGATCGAAGAGAAAGGGTGCGCGTACTTGATGGACGCAAAGATCTACGTGGGTTTGAAAATTGTCGTCAAATGTGCCGTGATGTTCTGACTTTTTGATGGATACTCACAATCGGTTGCTTCTGTTCGATGGAGCGTTGAACAATGTAAGAGCCGTTGTAACGAGGATCACTGTTCACAAAGTCACGTCAGCAAACTTCGCTTCCCGAGTCGACGCAGCGCCCACGTGTTGCCAACTCACTTTGCCGCGCCCTGCGTGAACCCCCCTCCAAAGATCCAGAACAAAACCGGCAGCGAGTCACCACTTTGGGCTCCAGCGGGACGAACGATCCTATGTGGTGTGGTGAGTGCTACGTTCAGGCTCGAGATCTGCCACGATTGCTCACTGGATGTTCAAGCAGTCCTCGCTGAGGTTGTACGGCTGCCCGAGGCTGACGTTGGACTGAGAGCTCGTGCCGTACCCAGGACACACGTTGCCATACGAGCTCGCATCAAAAGCGGTGGACCAAGTTGTGTTGATGGCGCGAGGGAGCTCGAGACGCTACAGCCAACAAAACCACGTGAGCGCTTCGTTCGAGGTAGACGCATCGCCGGGGACTCACCAAATCTCCCACTGGAGCCTGTGCGTAGGGAATACCAAGGAAGATTTCCTGATCCAAGTCGGGGAGAGCAAGTCCCTGAATTGTGCCGTTCTTGATTTGAACTGTAGGCGGGACCGCGGCACGCAGATCGAGCGCGCGACGTGGAGTCGACGCTTCATTGGCGAGCGGCGACGCCGTTGAACTCACGACGAGTGCGAGGGCAAAAAGAGGGCCCCACATGTTGGTGTACGAAGAAAATTTGACTAGAGTAAGCCTTTGAGTGAGCAACTCTGATGGAAAGAGAAGGATGTCCGAAAGCCAATGAGGAGAAATCCTATGCGGAGACTCGCACCTGACTGACCGGAGGAACTATCAAAGCTTGGTTGCCGAACAGGAGCACGAATGATCAAAATCACTCAATATAAGCGCAGCGCACCGGACAAGCATCAGCAAAAAGCGCTAGGTTATCATTTTCGGACCGTGAAACGTCCCGGAAACCACAAGGTCGGCTATCTACCCACGACCCGGAAGATTGTTGAAGAGCGAGGTTTGGCACAAGACTGTATTGCGGGACCTGTCTTCTTCTGACGGGTCCAATTAAAGCGTTACGACTGCCGATGTTGATGCCGAGCAAGAGCAAGCTCTTATCCCGCCGGGCCGTGGCGGGATTGCCGACTGCGTGGCGGCTTCAATGCTTTAATACTCGCTCTGTGGGGCCTGTCAAGAGCTTGAGGGGAACTACGAGAGTCTCAAACAGTATTTGCAAAATAGCTACACCCCTAAGAAATTCGAACGCTTTCCTCCAATATAGGAACCCGACACGTTTTTGCGCCCGCCGTCGACGCTCCCCTCAGTTCGGCCCAGGCTGGGGAGTACCTACACTCGGCACCAGCCGCATCAGCTTCTTTTCAGCCAGCTCACTTACGTCTAAGAGCCCCCAAATAACGTACCAGCACAAGTCCAGGTTTTATCTCTCTTCCCTGGCGTCCCAACCTTCTGGTACGGCGATGAGTCCCCTAGGCATTGTGCAACCGTGACGAGTTTGTACCCCGCTTTGACGAGCTTGGGGATAACCGTGGGCATCACGGTGTTTCCCGTACTGGCATACGTTTCTGTTGAAGAGTGGAAGAGGCGTCAGTTGGAGGGAGAGGAGAAAGAGAGGGAGGAAGGAGCAGGCGGCCGACGCACCGTGGTTCAGGGCCATGTATGGCTTAGGGTACTTGGCATACAGCTTGCTGTACAAAGCTACACTCTGCGAAGCCGTCTTCCCATCGCTATCCCCCGAATCGAAGTTCCATGTAGCCACTGAATCACCACAAGAGGAGGTTGGCTCTTGATCTCGAAAAAAGGCAGGCTAAGCGCAGAAACTAACCTTTGTAGCCTCGTGCGGCGAGGACGGCGACAGAAGCATCGTTGTAAGACCCATAAGGAGGCCTGAAGTACTTGGGCTTGATTCCGAGAATCTTCATCAGCGCGGTTTCGACCTGCGTTGGTTCAAAGAAGCGATTAGCCACGTGGTGCCCGGGCCCTAAGGAGCGAAAGAGGGGACGCACGAGCGTGATCTGCTCATTGAGCTGAGCGGTGGTGAGGGTCGTGATGTCTGCGTGGGTCCAGGTGTGTGAACCGATGAGGTGGCCAGCCTTGTATCGCTTGATTAGGTCGTCCGCGCGGTCGTAGATGCTGACGAGAGGAATTGCAGGAGGTCAGCTACGCGCACATTCCCTCTGTCGGCTCGTTTGAACATGGAAGTAGCCTCACCAGCCATAGTTGTTGCCATTGACAAAGAAGGTGCCCTTTCCACCGTGAGATTCGAGGGTCGAGGCTATCTTGGGTCCGTACGTCCACTGCACGAGGCTCATCGGCATTCTTCTCAACAGAAGAGAGAGGAGGCCAAACCCACTGGACCATCGTCAAACGTAAGCGCAAACGTCTTTGATACGCTGCAAGTCGTGATGACTTTTGCAGTCCTCGTTTCGAGCTCCCGAGACACGAGGTCGAGGTCGAGCTCCAGATCTGTTGATGGGAGTGGGGAGGCCAGAGTGGTCGGGGAGAGGAGAAGGAAGGCGGAGAAGAGTGTAGAGAGGTGCATGGTGGAGCTGCTTCCAGAGATGGAGTAGCGGTCGGAGCGAGATACAGTTGATGCTGGAACTTTCGGTGGAAGGATACGGGCGGTGCTTGACAAACGAAAGCAGAGCACAGAGAGCGAGAGAGATGGCACCGACGCAGAGTGGAAGGAAGGGGAAGAATGCACAGCGAGTTTGTGCTGAAAGTCGTGGAAGCAGGCACGATCGAAAGAGGCAAACCTGCAAACAACCGCCTGCCAACCGGCAGTCAGGATCCAGACGAGCTCGGCCGACGGGCGCGAAGCCTGGCGTCCCTTGGCCAGACCCCACCGGCCTCAGTCAGGTGATGGGATCCTCGCGGCTGTCTTGAGCGGAAGGTCATGGTGAGAGCCTTGCCAGATGTCTCACGGTGACAATAATAGGTGATTCAGCGAGGAGCACACATGTTTCTGGCGGAGCGGCGAGGATCAGCAAGGGTCAGGCGAGAGGTACAAGTGGGTTGCTACGGAGCGAGTTCGCTCCCCGCTCGTCGCTTGATCCAACGTGACCACCATGGAAATTCGTGAGAGGTGTGGACGGGGCCTGCAGTCCACGGAGTCCGCCGCGGTTGGCCACGTGTAGCTTCGCGACGCCGCAGCGGGGCGACTGGGCCCTTCTTCGCCGCAAAGCACCGCGCGCGAACGCGTGTTTCTATTTTTCGAGAGCGCCGTCCCCCCCTTGTCCTCCGTCCGCATTCCTCGCCCTCCAGCTTTCCCTCTATTCCTTTGGCCTGGGGCCACTCGATATACGCCAAAACTTGCACTACTTTTTCCAACACCTTCGTACACCCACACTCGTTCGCGCCCCTCTCCTGAGCACACACCACACCGTCGCTATGCTCTTCTCGTCGCTCGCCTCGCTCGCACTCGCCGCTCTCGCTCGAGCAGCCACCAGCTCAAACCCGGACGACCCAACCGGTGAGCCCTTCTCTTCCTACACTCCCTCCGCCATCCTCCGGCTGCAGAACGGGGCGCGCACGAACGCCATGGGCGCTCACTCGCGGCGCGCGTGATCTCGGAGGCGGCGGCGGCGGACCGTTGGTTGATGCTGTGGGCCGGGTGCTGACCCTGCTCTCCTCGCCCTGCATCGCACGACTACAGGCCAGCTCCTCTAGTGAGTATTTCATTTCTTGCCATGTTCTGGCGGACGAGCCTCCAACCCGGGCCAAGGATGGAACCGCTCAGGAGCGCGCAAAGGCTCAGGCCGCTCAGCAGCCAGCTCTCAAGCCTCACCAGTACTGCGCTGCTAGTCTGGCAGAACTACAGAAGCGTGCTTGGGATGGACTATTTGGGACTACAGCGGTGGATGGGTCAAAGCTGGCATCGATGAGATGCATACGGCTGCTGAGCGGGACGAAGGTCGGGCAGGAACAACGGCCGGAACGCTTTGTTGTCCCGCGACGCGTGTTCGTGATCGCCTACGTGAAGGCGTCAGTTCGACGGGGAATCTGCTGGGTTGCTAGGAGCTGGTTTTCATGCTTTCCTGAGCGACTTGTGAATCATTCCTGGAGGGGTTTGTCTGGCGAATGCGGTGCAGAGGAGCTGGAGTGGGCAGGGGCAGCGCGGACAAGGGGGCAGCCGATGAAATTGTCCGACGGGACCTTGCATCCAGCGTTTCCCTTGGAGAAACTATGCCCCTGAGGGGTAGAAGGGCAGCAGCTCTGGACCATGCGAGGTGTCGTGCTCAGACTCCCCATTCCTCCCGAAATAGACGAAACTGTGCGCTGACCAAAAATACCTCTTTACTATCCTGCCTTCGTCTCCAGCATCACCTCGCCTGCATGTGGCTTCTACCAGGTTCGCTCAGTATCCCTGCCCTCATGTTTACCATCCAGAGTGCTGACATCCGCGCGTGCGTTCTCACAGTGCACCGTGACGTGGGCCCAAGGCGAGTCCGTCTATGTCAACTGGATCGGCCCGACCCCAGGAAACGTCAGCGTCCAGCTCGCGTCCAACATCGGTGGACCTACCTACGACATTGTCGATAGCTACCCCTCCATCTCGCAATCCGGCTACTGCGACGCCGGCGCGGGCTATGGCGTCGTCGTTCCCGGCACGCCTTGCGGTGCTGTCGAGTTTGTTGTCCCTGCCGGATGGACGAGGATGACCAACTGTGAGTGTCACTCTTTTCTTATGCGTCTTGACACGAAACAAACGAGCTCACTTTCCTTCAAACAGACACCATCGTCGTCACCTCCCTCACCGATACCACCGTCATTGGCTACACCGACAACATTAACATCACTGCTCCCAACACCACTCTCGGTGCTGCGACCGCTCCCGCCGGAACGGCCGTCTCCCTCCTCGCCATCGCTGCTCCCACCTCGACCGCCGCCGCTGGTGCCACGTAAGCCGCCACATCACCTTTTCTTCCTTGGCTTTATTGACCCTTTCGCACCTTTCCAGCTCTTACACCGGCACTACTCCTGTCCCCACCGCTATCACTGGCGCCGTCACCTCCCAGGCCGCCAACACCGTTACCGTCGGCGCCGCCGGCAACTCGACCTCGACCAAGAAAACCTCCACTACACTCGTTTCGACGGCCAAGACTAGCACCTCTACGTCCAAGACTAGCAGCACTAGCAGCACTTCCACGAACTCGACTTCGGCTGCTGCGGCTACAACCTCGACGACTGGTGCGGCTTCGACTGTTGGCGTTGCGAAGGGCCTTGCGTTGGGAGCGTTGGGGCTTGTGGGGTACTTTGTGCTCTAAGTTATGAGGTGGAGGAGTGGAGAGGCGGATATGGACGGACAATTTATGTTGGATGACAGGGGAATGAGGAGTTTGAAGACTCGCGTAAGGTATTCGATGAGAAGCACGAATGGCAGAAGGAAGGACACTCGGAACGCATGCATGAAGGAAGGAAGGAAGGAGGAGCGGGAACGAGAAAGGAATTCTTTAATGATCGATGGCGGATGGTAGACGCAAAAACACTGTTCTTTGTACAACGTGCTCTTACTTTTTCTTCTGAACTCTCGTCTGCTGCCCGAGAGAAAGGTTGAGGGCAGGTTCGAGGACAAGGCAACTCCGGATCAACTTCTGCAAGTCGAAGGTTCCGCTTCGCAAAGTAGTAGAAAGAAGTCTATTCGTGTATTTCTCCATCTTCCAGCTCTAGTTCTACAGTTTTGGTCGGACGGTGCACCGACAAGCTCAAATCCCTCCACTGGGTTGTCGTCGGTTGCATCTCGGCTTTCAACACGGGGCCCAACGACATCGAGGCGGAATGAGATGGAGTGGAAGTCTCCACACGCGACGTTGTGAGGAATAGAGCGGTCGCGGATAGGTTTACTAGGAACGAAAAAAGTGGGAAAGTCAGCGTCTGTAATCTTCAGTCGCTTCAGCCCTTGAGTAGAAGTCAGGCTGGGCCGCAAACTCACATTCTACCATGATGGACGAGAGAGCTGCCCACCCTCTCAGATGAGACCCCATGACCAAAAGGAACACAAAGTTCCCCGTGAGTCCCAAAGTCATCACTATGGATGAAGCGAACGTCCTCGACGCGAGCTGCTTCGCGCGCGCGAACCGGGCCCGTAGGAGCGGGATGACGAAGGCGGTGGTGAGGAGGACGTCTAGGCCCGTCTGGGAGAGCGCGATCTCGATGGTGAGTTGATCGTAAGTGATGAAGCACTGCTCTTGAGCTCCGCGCAGCTCCGCGCGCTCTTTGATCTGTGACGGCCACGTCATCTTCATAGACCTTCTGCGCTGCTGCCAGGGAGTTAGGAACAAAACTCACGAGACCGAGAATCAACCCTGAGCCTATCAGATATGTCATGAAACATGCCCAGATCCAGTAGGCCGGAGAGTAAAGGCGTCTTCTGTGGCTCCAAAATACCAAATGCACTGGTTTGTTCAGAGGGAGGTAGTACGTTAATCTGGGTACAAGGGAGAGAACTGAAGAAAAGAGACTTACGTCTTTCATGGAGGAAGAGGTAGAACAAGACTTTGACGGCACCGTACGCGACGATGTTGCCCACCATCAGGGCTCTACAAGCTGGGAGGGATCCGTCTGTGCCGACGCCGAAGATGATGAAGCCGGTGATGATCAAGTGAAGGAGACTAGTGACAAGCCCTAATAATCAACATGATGCTACCTACGCATGTCCCAGCGAAAGAACTCACGTGGCGGAAAACACAGCAAACACCACCAGCGAAACAATCCCGCTCGAGCGCAACGGGAGGCTCGGGCACCGCAGCGTCACGAAACAGACCTGCACTCCCAATAGAACGATCCATATGGCTCCAAACACTGCCTGTGCGGTCGTAGAGCCAGCGAAGGACGTTTGCGACATGGCGACTTGCCGGCGTGGCGGGACAGTCCTCGTTGCAGCCCAATGGCGAGGCCGGGGTCAACTGGCGCGGTGAGGAAGTTCGAATGCACTCGTGTTCGTTATTGCTGAAGAGAGAGAGCAAGAGAGAGGTAGAGGTGCGAGAAAGAAACTGTTTGACATGCCGGGGTTTGGGACAGAGCCGGACAAAAAGGCGCATATGTAGGACAATAGAGTGCTGCGCCGCCGAATTCGTGCCTGATGAGAGAAAAAATTGTCGAGAGTCCACATACAGCGACGAGCGTCAGACCTTGAGACTCCTGGTCTCAATTTTGGGGCGGAAACAGACCATCAAAAGAAGCGCATCGAACGAGAAAAGCTGGGGCTCGCACGAGCAAGATGCCAGCCCACGAAGGCAAAACAACGATGTTTTCGGTGTGCCTGGAATGACTTCCAGCATTCACTTTTTGACTTTCGAAGTGTCCACCACAATGTACTGCTTTGGCACTCCTCTTTCCACCAGCGTCTTCGTGACGAGCACTTCGTGCGATCCTGCGTGACAGGCATCAGCGTCGAGTTCCTGGCACCAAGAGGGAGGAAAACCGACCCTGGACCATCACCTCGTACAAAGGCTTCTTCGGCGAACTGCCCGTCATCTGGGATACTGTCAAATTGAAGTGACCGTCAGAACAGTCGAGCCATTCTGAAAGCTGTTCGGAACGCACCAGAAGTTGAACTCGCCGCGCGCTTTCTCAGGTCCTCCGCCAGCTCCTCCTTCTCCAGCGAGCAACCGTAATCCCCCCACACCTCAAATCCAGTGATGAGAGTAACCATCCTCTTCCCCACTGTCTTGAGCTGAATCTTGATGGGCATCGGCTTTCCCTTTCTGCTCAACACGCCGGTGCCACGTCAGCTCTACCGAACAAGAGGGACTAAAGACGACGACGCACTTGACCACGTCCTTACTCAAGCTCGGCGACTCGATAACGAACCACTCCTCGCACCTTCCAACCAATCTTTTCCACCCATCCTCCTTACCCATGACTTCACCTTCCTTGTCGCCGATCTTGAACTTGCCAGGGGCGACCTTTGGCTTCGCGACTCCTTGCGTCTCCCAGCCCGCGCCTGCTCCACTTCCAACTGCACCGGCCAACAGGCCGTCGAGAACAAAATAGCGACCGTCTTGCTTGTGCGTGAGACCTTGGGCGTTGATGTGGCCCGTGAGGAGGGCTTTAAGGGCGGGCGGGGCGTAGAGGTCATGCTTGGGTCTGATCCACTTCAGGTCAGTTGCAGTTGTTTTAAGGAAGAAGTGCCAACCTACTTGAGATCTCCCCCAAGAGCGTCCAAAAACTCTCCCAAGACGGCGCCTGGCTTGAGCACCTCGCGCACGACGACCTTGCCCTTGCCCTTCGAGTCGTCGGTCGTTGCAGCAGCCTCTTCGGCGACAGCGGCCGCCTTACTCGCCTGAGAAGCCGCTTGCGAGACAGTTTTGTAGCCCCTACTCGACTCGATCCTGAGAAAAATGTGTCAATCCTCCAGCACTAAGCAGGAATAGAGGGAAAACCACGCACGAATCGTGCTTGGCATCGATCGAGACGACCACCAGATCCCCCTTCATCTCTTTAACGCTTAGCACACCCGTCTTAGCCACCGCCTTGAACATCCCCTTGACGTTTTTGTAGGAACTCTTCTTCACTTCGGCGGCGTTGCCTGGTACGGCGGCGGGGCGGAAGGGGAGCACGTGGCTCGCATAGAGGGCAGCGGCGGTGAGTGGGAGGGAGGAAGAGGGAGGCGGAGAGGTGCGGAGGGCGAGTAGGAGTGCGGCGAGAAGTGTTGCCGAGTGCGCTTCGGGCGAGAGCGTCGTTGGTGTAGCAGCGTCGTTCGCTGGCTCCGAAGGTGTTTCGGTCGTCGTCGGCGCCGGAGGAGGAGGACCAGCGGAGGTCGACGAGGTGGAAGCTGGTGGAGAGTCGGGAGAGTCGATAGAGAGGGATTCGAGCTGAGGGAGGGAGTTTCCACTGCCCATTTTCCACAGGTAGTCGCCTCTGGCGTGAAGCTGTTTCCATCAACAACCACGTGAGCGCGACCGATTTCTCACATGCTCGCGTCGGACGCGTCTCAGAAAAAGAAGGATACGCACCGTAGCGATCGCTTTACCTTGCCTTTCGGAGACCATAGCCTTCAACTCCTTCTTGTTGCCGAGTACTCGACCCACACCGACGATTTCGCCTCCAGCACGGATCGCGAGCAACGAGTCGCGCTTCAAGTCGTCCGGCAGCGCGTCGACGGTCGGCGGCCAGATGCCCGAGCTGAAGAGTGCCGCTCCTCCGACGAGAACTTCGACGACTTCCTTCGCCGTAACGACGCTGGGGAGGAGGTCGGGTGCTCGCTCGAGGGTGTAGACGGTCGGGACGATCTCTGCGTCATCCTTCTCCTTGCCGAGCTTGACGAAGACCGGCTCGCCGTTCTCAGGCTGCGAGTAGATGATGATGTGCTCGTCGAGGTGCGTCAAGGCTTTGCTCGCCGTCGAGCCATCGGGCAGCAGCGACGTCGCGAGCGCCGGAGTGAGCGCGGGGTATACGGACGAGAGGTGCGTTCGGAGGCGTCGGAGGTCACTGGACCTCACGGGCGTCGTCGCGCCCTTGGTGGTAGCTGGTCGCTTGAACAGTTTGTACGAGTGTCGAGGGGCGAAACTTGGTGCGACTTGTGAGGTTTCACTCGGGCGAAGGTGGTGGCGGAAGGCCAAAGTTGTTCGCTGACTTTCGGTCGCTCGATGCTTCAGCTGCTTCCTCCACCTTCCACCACACAACTCTCACCAAAAGTGCACACACTCTTTCTCTCTGAGCAAGAATGTCGCCGATTCCACTCAAGCTCAAACATGCCGGCAAGACGTACGACACAGAGGTCGACGTTACGCTACCAAACGCCGCCGTCACTCTCAAGCAAAACATCTTCCAGCTCACCGGCGTCGACCCTGCGAAAGTCAAGGTTCCAGTCAAAGGTGGCATGCTCAAGGTGCGTTTCATTATTGTCACTATTGTCGCATCCTACGCCTTCAGAGCTCGCGCGAGATCGCGACGAACTGAGCTTGAGCTGACGCGTCCTCCTTCAACTTCGCGCAAACAGGATGACCAGGACATGACCAAGCTTGGGCTCAAGCCCGTAAGTTGACTGATGTCCGCATAATAACCAAGAAGATGCTGATCCTTGCGCCCTTTTCTTGCCCCGCATCTCTACCGCTCCTCCCCGGCACCCCACACTACCCATGTCCAGAACCAAATGCTCATGGTCATCGGTGCCGCCGGACCCCTCCCCGAAGCTCCCAAACAGCAAGTCGTCTTCATGGAGGACATGACCGACACTGAGCTCGCTGAGGCCGTCGCGTTCCCCGTCGGGCTTGCCAACCTTGGTACGCCACGCCATCTCGCACCCTACGCTGCTCGCAGATGTTCATACTAACAATCATCTGTCCTTGACCCGCACAGGAAACACCTGCTACATGAACTCGACGCTCCAAGCTTTCCGCTCTATCCCAGAGCTGCAAACCTCGCTCAACGCGTACGTCACGCGCCTTGCTCCGCCCCCGCTTCTCATCTAATAACGCTGGTCTTTGGGTACTGCAACCACTAGATTCAGCAACAGCAACCCCGCTTCTCAGTCCGACGCTGTTCTCACAACTCAGCTTCGCGACCTCTACCAGCAGATGGGCAAGACGTCGGAGGGGTTCCCACCTATGATGTTTCTCGCCGTCCGTCTCCGATTTCCAGACTCTCGCAGATTGCAATGCTGACCTTGAGCTGGCGGAAAACAGATGTTGAGACAATGGGCACCTCAGTTCGCCGAGCGATCGCGACAGACTGGCGGCTACTCTCAGCAGGACGCTCAAGAGGCGTGGTCCAGCATCCTTCAAGCTGCCAAGCCGAATCTCAAGCTCGAGGGGAAGGGCTTCGTTCAGAACTACTTGGAAGGAGAGATTGAGAAGACGTGAGTTGTTGCGCTCGCTTTTATGTTTGGTTTCGGAGTGGAGCGGAGCGGAGCGAAAGGCTGATGCGTGTTGGGCGAGGGTAGGTTGAGGACGGCGGAAGCACCGGACGAGCCTGCGACTTCGACGAAGGAGAAGTTCCTTGATATCAAGTGCAACATCTCTTCGACTACCAACTACATGATCAACGGTATCACTGAGGTGCGTTGCGAGTTGTTCTTCGCGATGGCCTGAGCTGACGTGGTGTGGGGGTGCGGATGTAGGCGATGGACCAGGAGATCGAGAAGAACTCGCCTAGTTTGGGAAGAAGTGCCGTCTACAAAGAGCAGACCAAGATCACTCGTCTGCCATCGTAAGTCCACCCAATCCCTTCAACGAATTGGGCTGACGGTTGCGTCAAAGGTACCTCACCGTCAACCTTGTGCGCTTCTACTGGCGTCGCGAGATCGGCAAGAAGACGAAGATCATGCGCAAAGTCAAGTTCCCGTTCGACCTTGACATGTACGACCTGTTGTCGGACGACTTGAAGAAGAAGGTGCAGGGCGTGAATGAGAAGCTGAAGGAAGTCGATAAGGACAGGAGGGAGAGGACGAAGGTCCGCAGGAGGGCCAAGGTCGTGAGTCTTTTGAACCTTTTTCTCTGTCGAAATATTGTTTTGCTGACTTTGGATGTTTGCAGCAAGCCGACCCTGCCGCTGCTGGTTCCTCGTCCGACGCTATGGCCGTCGACGGCGCCGCTGACCCCCCAGAAGTCGAGGCTCAGGACCCCGTCACCACGTCAGGCGAGCTGGTCGACGAGCCTTCGAAAAGGATGGAAGAGGTCGCGATGTTGAAGAGCTTGGTGCACCCAGAACTCGAGGCGGATGTAGGAGCGAACGTGTCGGGGCTGTATGAGCTTCAGGCGGTGGTCACGCACAAGGGCGCTTCTGCTGATGGAGGTGCGTTGAATCTTCAACTGTGCGCTGGTGCTCTTCAATTTGCTGACTTATGCTCGAGGGAATAGGTCACTACATTGCGTTCTCGAGAGTCACCAAGGTCACCAAGGAGGGAGAGATCGAACTCGAGGATCGCGACAAGGAGCAGTGGTACAAGTTTGACGATGAGAAGGTGTCAGTCGTGGGAAGGGACAAGATTACTGCTTTGGAGGGTGGAGGTGCGTTCATTTCTTCGCTCGGTCGTCGACGCGGGGGTGGGAGAGTGGGAGCTGACATCGCCGTCGGGCGTTCTCTTTTCTGTCGGTGTAGGAGAGGACCACTGCGCGTACATTCTTCTTTACGCATCGAAGAAGCTCGAGTAAATGTCAAGGTGGAATAATCAGCTTGTTGAGATGTGCATGTAACGCAACTTATCTGCAAGACGTTTCAGAAAGGTGTCAGCGCTACATACTCGCAATCTCAAAGCAGCACTTCCAATGTCGCAGGTGGACTGTCGATGAAGCATTTAAAAAAATTAAGACCACCGGAAATCCGTACATACACAGAATCTTCTCAACGACCTTTTCACTCGTCGCCCACAGCGTCCACGCTAGCTTATCTTCCCCTGCCGCCCTCGTAAGCTGCTGGACGACTCCAACACGGTCCGCTCATTTTACGAAATTCGAGGACATTGCGGCAAACAATGGAAAGGAAGACAAAATTTGAAGGCGTGTCTTACAAAGTCCGCGGGCAACGACCTGAGTACTTCCTGGTCCGACGCGCGCACTCCTCGCTTTGACCTTAAACTTGCACGATCGTACGAGTGCGCCTCCCCCTCTTCCCACCTCCTCACATGTTAAGCAGTAGGAACGGCTCGACTTCACCAGCACCACCAGCGAAACGTCTTCGCCTGTCGCCATCGTCGGCCGTCGCCACTGGCTTCGTTCACGACGGCGAGGAACTCTCGGACAACGAAGTCAAGGAGCCTGACACGGAGGACGACGAGACCGAGACGATTGCGGCATCGTTGACTGCTGGGAGGTCGAGTGCTGGACCGAGTGGGAGCGGAGGTGGAGGTGCCGGCGCGTCGTCCTCAGGAGCTGGTGTGGGTGCGGGTGCTGCAGAGGAAGAAGGAGGGGCAGGACCAAGCGCGAGTGGGAGTACGAACGCAGGAGTGGTCGACCTCACGGATGATGATTCGGACGAGGACGTCAAGGAGCCGGATACGGAGGAGGACGAGAGCGATGCGGTGCCTCTTGCGGCGTTACCTCGGCTCATGGGGAACGGCATGGGCAAGGGAAAGGGAAAGGCTGTCGAGTCGGATGGAGTAGGCGGGGAGGGGAGTAACGGAGGCGCTGGAGCGGTGGATTTAACGGAGGACTCGCCGGAGAAGAGTGTTGGGCAAAGTGGTGCTGGAGTGGTTGCGAATGGCGAAGAACGTTCAGGCTCGGGAGGCAGTTCAAAAGGCAAAGGTGAGCTCTGCTTCTTCTCATGAATGATTCAAGTTGGGTGGCTCATTTCCTACGTCGACGCAGGAAAAGCACGCGCCAACTCCGTCACCATCTCCTCATCGCCGTCGCCGCCTCCTCTCCCTAAAACCCCACCTACAGCGACCACCCCTCCCGAAAACAACGACGAACCTGTCCAAACCCTTGCTCATCTCGCTTGCCCGATCTGTCTCGGCCCGCCGACACCACTAGCGGTGACGAGCTGCGGCCACGCGTTCTGCGCTCCTTGGTTCGTCCTTATCTCCTCTTCATCTCCTCTTGTCTCACTTCTGACGACCAGGCGTCTGGTACGAATTTATATGTTACCAACAGTCTTCACGCTGCTCTTCTCGCTGGACCTCCTCTCACTCCACCACCACAAACACCTGCCGGAGGTCGAAGCGCTCGAGGCCGCGTGTCACTCTTCGGCCCCGGAAGCGGCGGTTCAACAAGAGGGAGAGGAGGCAGGGGAAGAGGTAGAGGTGGTGGGGTCTTCGCATCTTCTTCTTCGTCGACGACTGGGGCGACGGGAGGAAGGGACGACGAGGACGAGGAGGAGAGCGAGTTGGACACGCATTGTCCGGTGTGTCGTATGGCATTGCGAGGAGGGTGGGGGAGGTCGTTGAGAGGACTTTATTTGAGGATGGTGCCGGCTAAGGACCCTTCAACGACGACCTGAGCTCGTTGAGGTCAGGGATGGTGGTGAATCGTGGGCTCTGGGTAGGAGAGAAGGAACGCGTGGCGGGCAATTCATCGGATTTGATTCTCTTTCTTTGTCGACTTTGACGGAACTCCACTTCAGCCCCAAGCCATTTTTTTCTTCCAAGGTTCTCACTTCATGAGCCTGAGAGTACTGGATCGGGGCGTTGCTGCTCGCGGTGACCCAGCAGCTCGACGACGGGTGGATGGATGAGGCTGGTTCAAGCGCTGGATAGTTTCTGGTCATCTTGATCACTCAGAACGACAATGTAGATAAAGTGAGCCGAGTGTAGAGAGAGGTTGCGGTGCATTCGCTTTCGCCTTCAAGCTCTCAGCGCAAGCGACTTTGAAAATCCTCAGCACCTCTCGCGCTTCCCTCCTCCTCCATCCCCCCCTTCAGAGCCCGCCCTCGCCCTCGCGCGCTCGTGCTCCCCTTCTCCTCGCGACTCTCTCGCCCTCTGGTTGGCTGCTTGCTCTGACCATGGCAGCGAACTCGGCCACGCCGGGCCCCAGCGGCCAGGGCCGTCGCATCAGCGCTGGCATGGGCGCAGGCGCTGGAGGACAGGCGAGTCTCTGCTCCCTTCTCACCGCGTTCCTCGCTCGTTCTTGGAGGCGGAATTGGCTGACTCTAGTATGAATACACACAGGACTTTGAAAGTGTGGCTGCCAAGCTCACCGATCCGTCGCTGGGTGAGTGTCGCCCGCCGTCGTGACTTGCTCGTCCTAGCTGCCCTCAGTCGCGCGCCGAGGGAGCAGCGTCGCGCTTCCCTCAGTGACTCAGCGAGCTGACTCTTTCGGTTCTATTGACCTGAACAGATCCCAAGTCCAAAATCTTCATCGCGACCGAGCTGAGGGACACCATCGACAGCTACAGCCGGGATGTCGACCCGGCCAAGTTCTTTGATGTCCTCGTGCCGTGCTTCATGGACATCCTCCGCAACGGCAAGCCTTCAGTCATGCAATCCTCTCCCGAGAACGTAAGCCTCCTCCTCCCTCGTGGTCGCGTAGACGCAGAGAGCCGTAGCTCACCGTCCCTTGTTTTGTGCCTGCTCACGCGCGCTTCGGATCACGCCCCTCCACAGCGACTTCGACACCTCCTCATGCAAATCCTCCACCGACTCCCCCACGTCGAACACCTCCGACCACACACCGGCCCTCTCATGACCCTCCTCCTTTCGCTCCTCCGCATCGAAAACGAGGACAACGCGATCCTGTGCATGAAGGTCATCATCGACCTCCACCGCACCTACTCCCGACCCGCCTCTGCACCATCAGCAGGACCAGAAGGCACGCCAGCCGAGACGACCACAGTCGTCGAACAGTCCGTCGACGAGTTCCTCGATATCGTGCGCGACCTGTTCAAGGGCATGGGCGCGGTCGTAGAGGAGCAGTTCGCCGTGTCCGAGACGACGCCGGCTCCGGACCCAGCACCAAGTCCTGCGGCTGCTGCTGGTGGTGGGATTGACGTCGATACGGCGGCGATTGCTGGTGTGCCGGGAGAGGGGAAGCAAGGCCCCGAGGAGCCGCTACCGCTCGCGATGAAGAGCTTCAAACTCCTGCAGGAGTGCCCGGCTGCGATCGTCTTCATCTTCCAGACGTATCGGCAGCTGGTCACCAAGGCTATCACTATTTTCGTTCCTCTCGTGTTTGACGTAAGTTCGATGAGGCTGCGGTGTGAGCGAGTGTGGAGCTGACTTGATGCTTGTACGCGAATGCAGTTCCTCCAACTTCAAGCTGCTCCGCAAGCTAGGAAGCACGCGTCGATGGAGCCTGGACAGTCTTGGGTTGGAGTGTGTCCCGAGATGCCAAGGTCGAAGAGAGCTATCTTTCAGGACATGGTCATGGCGCAGACCAAGGTGCGTCCGAGTTGAATGAGTATTGGTTGCGGGGGAGGGTGCTAACATGCATTGGCCGACAAACAGACCATGTCGTTCCTCGCATACATCCTCCGAGTGTCTTCAACTGCTCTCCAAGACTACCTCAACATCCTCCCCGAAATCGCCGTCCGACTCATGAAGGATTGCCCCTCCGAAGCTGTGGCGATGAAGCGAGTGCGTTGGCTTTCGCCCACCTCTCTCAACTTTGGGTCAAGAAGCTGACTTGTTCCGTTTCATAGGATCTCCTCGTTGCTACACGGCACATACTTCAGAGTGAGCTCCGCTCCGAGTTCCTCGGCCAGATCGACAACCTCCTCGACGACAACGTCCTCGTCGGAAACGGAGTGACAGGTTACGAGAACCTTCGGTGCGCTCGAGCGTACATTCTCGCCGTATATTTCTTACTGACTTGAATGAACCTTTAGACCCCTCGCATATTCAATGTTGGCCGACCTCATCCACCACGTCCGCGCCGACCTCTCCCTCCCTCAACTCGCCCGCATCGTCCACGTCTATTCCGCAAACGTCCACGACGCAACCCTCGGCGCCGCCATCCAAACCATGTGCTCCAAACTCCTTCTCAACCTCATCGACCCCATTTCGAGCAAGGAGCCGACAGAGGCCGCCAAGGTGTTGGAGCGGATCCTCGTCGCCTTCGTTTCCAAGATGGAGGGCATGGCCGAGATTCGTGACGAGTGGTCGAAGTGGGCCAAGCCGAGAGAACCACTTCAGACGGTCCTCGCAGCGTTGGAGGCTAAGGATCAGGCCTGGAAAGAAAAGGAGAAGGAGAAGGCCGAGAAGGAGAAGGACGGGGGCGAGAAGGCTGCTGAGGATGCGCCGGCGGAGGATCAGATGGCCGTCGATGGAGAGGCGACTCCGGCGGAAGGGGGAAAGACTGAGAAGGATGTGATGGAGGTCGACAAAGAGTCACCAGCGGAGAAGGCCAAGGCCGTCGAGGACAAAGTCATCGAGCTGGACGAGGTCGACATCGAGCGAGCGAAGCCGATGCTCAAGGTCGTCGTGATGGTTGAAGGCGGACCTGATCCGATCAAGGGTGAGTGAACATCTCCCACTGCGTATGGAAGAGTATGAATCTGACTTTACTCCTACTCAAGACGCTCGATTCCTCTTCCGCAATCTCCTCTTCGGGTTCAAGACCATCTCCGCCACGCTCACGCGGCTGACGGGCGCCGGCCCCGACGCCGAGATGATGTGTCGCTTCTTCGAGGCCGCCGTCAAATCGATGGTTATCTTCTCGGGCGAGATTTCTCGCGATCAAGGTCGCGAGCAGAAGGAGGTTTTGGAGGTCTTCTCGAACACCCTCGTCGCGACCGACATCATCATCTTCCAGGAGGTCCTCGAGCACCGGATGGACTTCTTCCTCACCGAGCTCATTCGCAACCACGAGCTTCTCGTCATCCCTCAGTCGCTCCTCTCGAACGAGATCGTCTCGCAGAACTTCGTCGGAATCCTCTTCCGCTTCCTGTCGTCGCGCCTCGAGGAACTTGGCAAAAGCAACAAGGACTACACGTCGGTCATGCTTCGACTCTACAAGATGTCGTTCATGGCGGTCACCATTTTTCCTGAGAAGAACGAGCCGGTGCTCCTCCCTCACCTCTCGCACCTCATCATGACCTCGCTCAAGCTTGCGAGTCAGGCGACCGAGCCCAACTCCTACTACCTCCTCCTCCGCGCCCTCTTCCGAAGCATCGGCGGCGGCCGCTTCGAGATCCTCTACAAGGAAGTCCTGCCGCTCCTCCAGGTCCTCCTTGAACAGCTCAACGCCCTCCTCAAGGCGGCCGACAAGACGAAGCGCGACTTGTTCGCCGAACTCATCCTCACCGTTCCCGTCCGCCTCTCCGTCCTCCTCCCCTTCCTCTCCTACCTCATGCGCCCGCTCGTCCACGCTCTTCAAGCTGGACCCGACCTCGTCAGCCAAGGACTTCGGACGCTTGAGCTCTGCGTCGACAACCTCACGCAAGAGTTCCTCAACCCGCTCATGGCGCCCGTCATCGACGAGGTCATGGCCGGCCTGTGGAAGCTCCTCAAGCCCCTTCCCTTCAATCATCAGCACGCTCACACGACGATGAGAATTCTCGGCAAGATTGGCGGGCGGAATAGGAAGGGCTTCGGGCCTCCGAGTCTCGAGTGGAAGCCCGTCGGCGCTGAGGCGCTGCTCGAGGTCAAGTTCGAGGGCAAGGACGCGACGATCAGGATCGCTCCCGTCGTCGATATCGCGGCCAAGATGGTCAAGCGAGGGGACCTCCACTACCGACGAGTCGCCTTCCAGTTTCTCAAGCACGCTGCGGCGCTCTTCCTCAAGGATGTGAGTGTTGCTTCTTGGTGTGTTAAATGTTCGTAAGCTGACCATCTATTGCAACAGGGCCTGCAGCCTGGCGAGCCTGAGCAGACTTTCGGCAACGTGCTTAGCGGCCTCTTCGATTCCAGTCGACTCGAGGACTTTGTCGAGGAGGCGAATCAGTACATCTACGACCTCGCCCAGCACGTGTTCTCCATCGAGCTCGCCAAACCGCTGCCCGAAGGTACTCGCCCTGGCCCCCACGCGCCCCTCCTCCCCTTGTGCTCCGCCCTCATCGACGGTATCATCGAGAACCTGTGCTCCGCCGAGCAGCAGGATCTCCAAGCGGCCGGCGAGCAGACGAAGAAGATCATCATCAACCTCCTCGCAACGCGCGACATGGACCTCGTCAATCGGATACAGGAGCTGCGAGAGCAAGACAAGGAGAAGGAGAAGCAGGACAAGACGCCTATCCCCGTAGATCCGCACGCTATCCTCCTCCACCACCTCGCGGTCAGGCTCAGCTCGCTCTGCTACGAGCAGTCGTGGCAGAGGAAGACCGGCGCCGCGCTCGGTCTCTCGATCCTCACGTCCAAGGTCGACCTCGAGCTCCGATGGACCGTCGAGCACGGGATCGACTTCATCCGAGCCCTCATCTTCGCGCTCAAGGACATGCCCGGCGAGTCTCCCCTCAACGCCGATATGGTCGCCGAGACCCTCCTCCACGTCGTCCGCTGCTGCAGCACCCCAGGCGTCCGCGACGATTCGCCGCACTCAAAGACTCAGGTCAACTACATCGTCGGCCTCCTCCTCCTCGAGCTGTGCAGTCAGGTCGCCCCGGTTCGCGAGACGGTCAAGCAGGCCCTCCAGATCTTCTCCGACTCTACCGGCACGCCGCTCACGGAGCTGCTCCTTCCCGTCAAGGACCGTCTCATCACGCCGATCTTCACCAAGCCCCTTCGAGCTCTTGGGTTCACCATGCAGATCGGTCACATCGACGCCGTCACGTACTGTATCAGCCTCCGGCCGCCTCTCATCGAGTTCGACGAGCAGCTCAATCGTCTGCTCCACGAGGCCCTCGGCATCGCCGACGCGGAGGACTCGGCGCTCATGGGATCGAAGACGACGACTAAGACGTCGGCACCGCTCACCCAGCTCCGCGTCGTGTGCGTTCAGCTTCTCTCGGCTGCCATCGAGTCGGCAGAGTTCCAGGCGCAGAAGCACGCCGCGACGAAGCTCAAGGCGCTGTCCGTCTTCTTCAAGCTCCTCTACGCCAAGGCTCCCGAGGTCGTCGAAGCGTCGTACCGCAGTCTCAAGCAGGTCATGATCGCCCACGGCAAGCTGCCGAAGGATCTTCTTCAGAACGGTCTCAAGCCCGTCTTGATGAACCTCGCCGACCACAAGAAGCTGTCGGTGCCGAGTCTCCAGGGCCTCGCCCGCCTCCTCGAGCTCTTGACCAACTACTTCAAGGTTGAGATCGGTAGCAAGCTCGTCGACCACTTCAAGAACCTCGCGACGCCGGCCGACATCACTCGCGCCGCAACGAAACAGCCGTCGGAGGAAGGCGAGCTCGAGGTCATGGCGGCCATCATCAACATTTTCCACCTTCTCCCCCACCCCGCCGCCATCATCTTCCTCGAGGACGTCGTGCGACTCGTCGTTGACGTTGAGCGCCAGCTCAAGAAGCTCAAGTCGACCATCTTTACGAAGCCGCTCGCCCAATACGTCTCGCAATACCCAGTCGAGGCGACGACGTTCTTCTTCAGCCACCTCTCCGACGCTCGCTTCGTCACCACCTTCCGAAGCGTCCTTGCCTCCGAGTATTCGGAGCCGATCCGGGCTCACATCGCTTCGACGGCGGCCGAGCTCTTCGCCCCGTGCTTCACCGCTGAGGGCGACGTTGGCCATCACGCCGCCCTCGTCATCAAGGAGTTGGTTGCCGTCCAGCCTCGATGGATCGTGGATTGCCCGTTGGTGCTCTCGCAGCTTATCGAGCGCTGGGTCTCTGGGATTCGTCGACGCCGACTTGCCCTGCAAGGCGACGAGCACTTCCAGCAGTTGCGCGAGGACGCCGTCGTTCTCGACATTTTCGTCGCTTACCTCGAGCAGTCGGAGCACATCGACCTTCTCTTCCACATCGTAGACGTCTTCACGTACTGGAACTCGGCGAACCACACCGCGCTGTATCGGTTCCTCATGCGCCACGTCGCCCTTTCCACCGACGTCGGCTTGAAGCGACGACTCCTCGACCGCTTCATCGAGATCTACGGCAACACGGCCGTGTCGAAGGCGCACAAGACCGCCGCCCTTCGCCTGCTCGTCAACCCGCTTCTTTTCATGGCGTCGTCGCGAGGTCACCTCGAGGCTCACCTCCTCGACAGCGCCTACGTGGAGAAGTGCCACCAGTACATCTGGGCGCCGATGACGAACTCGTCTTTGGGTCCGGCTGCGTACGAAGATGAGGCCCTTCGAATTGAGCTGTGTCACATGGCGACCTTGATCATCAAGTCGTGGGGCCACCTGGCTCCCGAAAAGAGGAAGGAGCTCATCAAGGTGCGTTTCCCTTTCGCTTTCACTTTCTTAGCTGTGGCTAATTCTCCATTTCAACAGTTCGGCTGGTCGAATATTAAGCTCGAGGACATCACCACGACTTATGCTGCCTATGTGCTGATTGCCAGTGAGTGTCGGGTGCGGATTGTCTCTTTTTCTCTATCTGCTGACGCTTCTTCTCTCTCCAGACTTCCTTGCTCGCAACGACCTGCCTCAGAACATCGTCAACCTTGTCGTCAAGGTGTACATTGCTTTGCTGAAGGCACACCAGCCGGAAGCCAAAGCCCTCGTTCGGGAGGCCCTCGACGTCCTCACCCCGTCGTTGACGAAGAGCATGCCGGTGACTGGAGAGCCTGGAGGCGCGCCTCACTGGGCCAAGTGGACGCGAAAGATCCTGATCGAGGATAGCGGCTCGATGGCGCTTTTGGTCAACATCTATCAGCTCATCGTCCGCCACCCCGACCTCTTCTTCGGCGTCCGCGAGCTCTTCGTTCCTCACATCGTCGCCTCCCTCGGCAAGCTCACTCTCGGCAGCGCGGTCACTTCCGACTCGAGGATTCTCACGCTCGACGTGATTGAGCTCATTCTCAAGTGGGAGAAGAAGCGCATCGAGCAGGCGAAGCAGGAGGACGGTAGCAAGATGGAGGTCGACACGGCCGGCGATGTCGACGTCGAACGCTCGCCAAAGCGCCCCAAGATCGACCGAGCGCCCTCTCTCGCTCCGTCGACGGCAAGCACTGGCCAGGCCGGCGGCTACGCCGTTCCGCAGAACTTGCGCGATCAGGTCATCAACAACCTCCTTCGCTTCATCGCCAACTCGACCGAGGGCCTCAGTCGCAACAACCTCGTCGCTCGAGCGCTCGCCCTCTTGCGCGAGCTTCTCGGCCCGCCGGTATGGAGCGACTTGAATGTCAAGCTCACGTTCTTCCAACGCACCTTCTCGTCGAACGAGGTCACCGACGAGAACCTCGTCCTCTTGTGCAACTCGGCCGAAGTTCTCACCGTCGTCTCGTCGTTCAAGCCGCCCGAGTGGTGGGTCACCAACATGTCGACGCTTCTCATGATTGTCGAGAAGGGCTACGCCAGCACGGAGGTCCGCCTCCACCAGGCGCTTCGGCAGATCATGGAGCGACTGTTCGACGTGATTCCGGTCGCCGTCGCTACGGGAGAGGAGGAGGGTACCGGAGACGCGAAAGCTCTTATCGACTGGGCGACGACGACGATCAACGAGGGCCTCAAGCAGCCGAACACGGTCCCAGCGCCGTTGATGGTCCTCCAAGCGTGGGCCAAGGTCGCGCCAGCGTGCATCGACCCATTCTTCCCGCCGCTCATTCGCGTCTTCTCTCGCCTGTCGAAAGAGCACATCCAGGCCGCTGGACCCGTCTCCTCCATCGACCCGCAGCTTCGCCTCCTCATCAGCAGCCTCGAGGTCCTGCGGCAACGCGTGTCGTTCCTTGGCGAGCACCGACGGTGGTTCCTCAGCGCCATCGTCCAGCTCGTCGAGAAGTCCTCCAACCTCGACGTTTGTCGCTTCCTTCTTCAGATGACGCGACGCTGGATTATGGAGAAGACGGAGGCGTTCCCGACGCAGAAGGAGAAGGCCGGCATTCTTCTCAAGATGATGTCGTTCGAGACGCGCAACAGCGACCAGCTGCAGAAGGACTTCCTCAACCTCGTCCTCGACATTTACACCGACCCGACTCTCGCTCGTAGCGAGCTCACCGTCAAGCTCGAGCCGGCGTTCCTCATGGGATGCAAGATCCGCGACCCCGTGGTGCGCTCCAAATTCCTTTCCGTCTTCGACAAGAGTCTCGCGACCGGCCTCTTCAGTCGACTTCACTTCATCCTCGGCGTCCAGAACTGGGAAACTCTCGGCGACCTTTACTGGATCCACCAGGCTCTCGACATTCTCTTGGGCGCCGTCGACCAGCAGGAGCCGCTCTTCGTCCGCTCCGCCCTCACGCCGGCCGATGGTCCTGCCCTCGCGTTCGTCGAGCAGCTCGAGACGTTCAAGGTCGGCGACCTTCTCGGCCATGCGAGGAAGCTCCTTTACGGCGACCCGATCGCCACGCACGCCGTCTGGGTTTCGACGTTCAAGTCGGCATGGGCTTGCCTCGGTCGACGCGAGCAGCTCGACGTGTCCAGGTTCATCATCTCGCTTTTGACGAAGGAGTACCACCTCCGCAGCGTTGATCGTCGCCCGAACGTCGTCCAGACCATCCTCTCTGGTGCCCTCGCCGCCACTCCCGCTCCCTCCCTTCCACCCCATCTCGTGCGCTACCTCAGCAAGACATTCAACGCTTGGCACGTCGGTATCGAGCTGCTGCAGGAGGCCGTTGAAAACCCCAAGGAGGAGGACACAATTCGAGATACGACGCAGGACGCGCTCGCCGAGATCTACGGCGAGCTCAGCGAGGACGACCTCCTCTACGGACTCTGGCGTCGACGAGCTGGCTACAACGAGACCAACGCTGCCATCAGGTGAGCTTAATTGTTTGTTTCCATACTGTTGGAGAGATTGCCGACTTTCCGTTTCCTTTCCCCTCTAGTTGGGAGCAGATTGGTCAGTGGGGTCAGGCTCAGGTCCTGTACGAGTCGGCCCAGATCACGGCTCGCAGCGGTGTCCTACCCTTCTCGGAGAGTGAGATGGCGCTGTGGGAGGATCACTGGATTGTCACCGCTCAGAAGCTGCAGCAGGTACGATCCTTTCGTTCCCAGATCTTCTCAGTAAACCTTGCTGACCCGTCATTCACCTGCCACAGTGGGACGTTCTCGCCGAGTACCTCTTTCTCCATCCACCTTTCCCGATACAGCAATTGATTTCTGCTCTCCACAGTCTGGCGAAGAACGAGGGCAACAAGGAGCTTCTCATGGAGTGCGCTTGGCGACTCTCCGACTGGAACCAGGACCGCGAGACGGTCGAGGCCAACATTGAGGCCATGAGCCCCGTCGCCACGCCTCGTCGCCGCGTTTTCGAGGCGTACCTCGCCCTCCTCAAGGCGCAGTCGGCCAAGCCTGGCGAGGACAAGAAGTCGTTCAACAAGCTCACCGATGAAGGCATCCAGCTCTCGCTGCGCAAGTGGTACCACCTGCCCGAGATCGTCTCGCAGGCCCACGTGCCGCTCCTCCAGATCTTCCAGCAGTTCGTCGAGCTCCAGGAGGCGCAGCAGATCTTCATCAGCTTGGCGGGCACCAATGCGAGCAACCTCGACACGCGCTCGCAGGAGCTCAAGAGCATCCTCGGCACGTGGCGCGATCGCCTGCCGAACCTCTGGGACGACATCAACGTCTGGAGCGACCTCGTCGCCTGGCGCCAGCACGTCTTCTCGGCCGTCAACAAGGCGTACCTTCCGCTCGTCCCCAACCCGAGTGGTGGAGCTACCGGCAACAGCAGCTCGTCGTTCGCCTACCGAGGATACCACGAGACGGCTTGGATCATCAACCGCTTCGCCCACGTCGCGAGAAAGCACCACCTCAACGACGTCTGCATCACCTCCCTCACCAAGATCTACACGCTCCCCAACATCGAGATCCAGGAGGCGTTCCTCAAGCTGCGCGAGCAGGCCAAGTGCCACTACCAGAACCAGTCGGAGCTCACGTCGGGTCTCGAGGTCATCAACAACACCAACCTGATGTACTTCAACTCGGCACAGAAGGCCGAGTTCTTCACGCTCAAGGGCATGTTCCTCGCCAAGCTGCACCTCCACGACGACGCGACCGGCACGTTCAACACCGCCGTCTCGATGGACATGAGCTTCCCCAAGGCGTGGGCCGAGTGGGGAGAGTACCAGGATCGCATGCACAAGGAGAACCCGCACGACCTCAACATCGCCGCCAACGCCGTCAGCTGCTACCTTCAGGCCGCCGGTCTCTACAAGTCGGCCAAGGTTCGCAAGCTCCTCGTCCGCATCCTCTGGCTCCTCAGTCTCGACGACATTCACGGCACCATCGCGAAGGCGTTCGACAGCTACAAGGGCGAGGTGCCGACGTGGTACTGGATTACTTTCATCCCTCAGTTGCTCCTCTCCCTCTCTCAGCGCGAGGCTCGTTACGCCCGAATCATCTTGATGAAGATTGCGAAAAGCTTCCCTCAGGTGCGCTTCCACTATTCGATTAATCGTTTGCAAACTTCGCTAACGCTTCCTTCTTCCAGTCGCTCTTCTTCCAACTTCGCACGATGCGGGAGGATCTGTCGATGGCGAAGCGCGCCCATGCGGCTCAGACGGCTCGACTCGTCGCCACCCAGAATGCAGCGCACACCGCTGCTGTCGAGGCCGCTCAGGCCGAAGGCACCGAGCCCCCACCGCCTCCGCCGGCGCCTCAGTTCCCACCAGGATCTCACCCAGGCGCCGCTCAGGGTCACCGTCACCCGTGGGAGCACGTCGACGAGATCATGTCGATCCTCAAGACGGCTTTCCCTCTCCTCGCCCTTTCGATGGAGATGATCGTCGACCAGATCGCGACTCGCTTCAAGCCCGGTCCCGACGAGGACATCTACCGTCTCGTCAGCGCTCTGCTTTCAGATTCCCTCTCGGTTCGTTCCTTTCCTGTTCCTGAAGAAAGGCTTCATGTTGATCTTCGCTTCTCGTTTCAGCAATACGTTGCTCGAGCTTCTCAACCTCAGGACGATGGGTTGCTCTCGCCCACCACGACGTCCAACATTGCCCGCTTCGCCGAGAACCTGCACCCTGCCGCAATCAAGGTTCGTGTTTTGTTTCGCCAGTTGACAACATCTGCTAATCACCTTTTTTCTCTTCTCTACAGAGTCAATTCGAGCAGGACTTCCTCACCTCGCAACCGACTCTCCGCGACTACGTCGAGCGACTCCAGGCTTGGCGCGATCGTTACGAGACGATGCTCAACAAGCGCGCCAAGCGTTCGAGTCTCGAGACGGTCAGTCACTGGCTCGTCGAGTTCCAGTATCAGAAGTTCGACGAAATCGAGGTTCCGGGCCAGTACCTCAAGGTGAGATACTTTGTCCGCTGCTCGTTTGATTTGATTCCTCGTTGCTGAATAACCACCTTTCTCAGCACGAGGACAACAACGCCCACTACGTCCGGATCAGCCAGTTCTCGAACAAGTTTGACGTCACCCGCTCTCACGGCACCTACTTCCGCCGTCTCACCATTCTTGGCCACGATGGAAGCGTCCACCGCTTTGCGATCCAAGTTCCGTCGGTCCGGACGTCTCGACGCGAGGAGCGTATCCTCCAGCTCTTCCGAATGCTCAACTGGTGAGTCATTTCCTTCTTTCATTTCAGGCATTGAATGTTGTCTGACATGACCTGAATCCTCCAGCCCTCTCGCCACTCGCAAGGAGAGCCGGAAACGCAACCTCAACTTCACGGTCCCCGTCGTGGTACCGCTCGCGCCAGGTGTCCGCCTTGTTGAGAACGATGCGTCGATCACCAGTCTGCAAGATATTTACGAGCAGCACTGTCTGAAGATGGGCATGAAGAAGGAGGAGCCGGTCTTGGCTTTCACGGAGCGGATTCGTGCACTCCATCGTACCAACCCTGGTCTCAACGTGCGTGGTTGTTTCTTCCATTTCCATCTTTGAACGGCCAGCTTATACTGTTTCCACTTCTCAGCGTCAAGAGATTTGGAACGGCCGTCAGGAGATCGTCGAGGAGATCGCCAGCAAGATGGTGCCGGACGACGTGTTGAAAAAGGTGCGCAACCATCCACTTTGATGACCCAGCGTGCTCATTTGTGAACGTCTGTGTCTGTTTGCAGTTCATGATCAAGTCGATGGGAAGCCCGAGCGAACTGTGGCACGTTCGGAAGCAGATGACGTTGCAGATGGCCTCGTTCATCTTTGCCACGTACATCCTTTCCATGGGCTCTCGAGTGCCGTCGAGGATCCACATCTCGAGGTCCACCGGAAACCTCTACACGTCAGACATGCTGCCTTGTTCGTTGCTGCTTCTCTACTTGCATTCCTCTGAACTACGCTAATTCCGACCGTTTTGCGCCCTCCTCCAGCGATCGTTCCGAACAAGGCCGAGTTCTACAATACCGAATCCGTGCCTTTCCGTTTCACGCCCAACCTCCAGCGCTTCATCACGCCGATTGGAACGGAAGGTCTCCTCACCAGCTCGTTGCTGGCTATCGCTCGCTGCCTCACCGAGTCCGAGGTTCGTTGGAGTTTTTTTAGGCAGCGAGGGCAACGCGTGGCTGACGTTCAAACGTTCCACAGTATGATCTTGAGCACCGCTTGAGCATCTTTGTTCGCGAAGAGGTCATGATTTGGACGCAGATGGCGAAGCAGCCTGCGGATCAGAGGGCGGGACTTCGCGAGCTCGTTCTCGCCAACGTCGACTCTGTCGTGCGCAAGGCCAAGGTGTTGAGTTGCCAGATGGAGCGCGAGAAGGTTCGTCCGATCCTCTTTCTCTCTTCTTTCTCTTTACCGTTGCTGACGTTTCGTCTCTCAACTCAGCCGCCAAGCAGCAGCGTTCCCGTGAACCAGTCGATCCTGGAGCTGTTGATCCAGGCGACGTCGCTCGTCAACCTCGCGAGGTGCGAGCCAGTCTGGCACCCCTGGATGTGAAGAGGATGGAGAAGGGCTTCTTAGCAGAAGGAGGGAAATGGTTTAAATAGTTTGGCTACTGTCTGTTTGTACTTTTGTTTACCTGGAATACCCCCACGGTCTTTTGCCTCACCTCACTCTCTCGCGCTCGAGCCAACGGATTGGTTTCTCTGATCGTGGAACTCTTGGCTGGATCCAAAAGTGGTAGCACATTGCGACATTCCTCGAGGGGATGACATGAGTGGCAGCCAGACAAATGTGGTGCGAAGCCGTTGAGAGCAACGGACAGACAGCGGCCAGTGCAACGGTCCCGCGTTCTTCCCGACGCTGGAGGAACATCAGTCTGCTCTTCGCTTGTTCCTCTCTCCACTTGCTTCCCCGCCCCTTTATTCGACCCACCCTCCTTTGATCTCCGCCCATTCTTCCACGACTTTCTGTGGCGAGCTACACAGCCAAAGGTGCGACACTTTGTGGCCTTTGTTGACTGAGAGCGGAGGTGAGCTGGAGTCCGACGGAGCTCGGCCCTTCTTTCCGAAAGGATCGGATGGCTGACCCACGAGGTGTCTCAGACAGGCTTGCGTCGGTAGCAACCGAGTTTTTGCATCAAGTTTTGTGTGCTTCAGGAGGTGAGACAGTTCCATCCAAAACTCTGGAGGAAGGACGGGGGGGGGGGGGGGGGGGGGGGGGCGAGGCGAGGCGAGCTGACGGCGAACACAGCAGAGTCGCGCGCGATCGCCGCTTCCCCTCCTCCCCTCGCCACAGTTTGCACCACTTTCGACGTCGCTGGTTCGACTACAATAATAGTGCAAGAAGTGAGTCCATCGCCTGTGAGGGACCAGCCCCTGTTGTGATTCGGCTCACGTGCGGACCCCCTTGCGTTGCTCGCTTCCATCTCCGCTCAGCAGGGCCCCTCCCTCCGGTGTCCATCCATCCGTCGTCGCGAGCAGGCCTCGTTTCGACACATTTCCATCGTAGAAGAGCGACCAGCCAACAGGTCGCTACAGTCGAGCAGAGCTCCACCGGCGTGTCCTTGACGACCGAGCAACGATGGATCCCTCGTCGCTCAGCAAGCATCTCATGCTCTCCGACCCGCACTTCGCCCGCGAGCTCGACCAGCACCGTCGCTCGTCGAGCACCACCTCGTCCGCCTCCATCTCGTCC
The DNA here is from genome assembly GCA_024364755.1 of Pseudohyphozyma bogoriensis. NCBI lineage: Eukaryota > Fungi > Basidiomycota > Microbotryomycetes > Chrysozymaceae > Pseudohyphozyma > Pseudohyphozyma bogoriensis. Next base: position 143,744 of record JALBUQ010000005.1, read on the forward strand.
TCCACCTCCTCCGCATTCGGCTACTCTGCGTTCCCCGACGTCGTCAACCCGGCGACGACGACATTCCTCCCGCTCAACGGTTCCGCGGAGTACCACAGCCCTCAGACTTACGCCGGACCGTACCAGCACCACTTTCGCCACTCGTCGCAAGACTCGAGCAACAGCTTGGACTACTCGAACAACGGCGGCAAAGCGCCGAAACGGGCTCTCTCCATCCGACGCTCGGTGCGTCGCCGTCCCTGTTCCCCACGACACCGAGAAAAGGAGCTCACGTTCGCTGACGCCTTCCTTCTCTATTCAGCGGGCGGATTCTTCTCCCTACCCTCCCCATGGAGTTCACGACTCGGATGGGCGGTACATCGACTATGGATTGCACGGCGACAGCGGGAGCGAGAGCGCGAGCGACTGGGGCGAACTGTCTCGCAGGTCGAGCATGTCGTCCTCCGGCTGGAGCTCCTACGACCCGACATTCAGCGAGGGCCACAATCCGAGCATCTTTGAAGACCAGCCCTTCGCTCAGCTCGATAGCTTCTTCCCGCCTGCCCAACCTGGACACGTAGGCGTCGTCCCGGCGGCGTCGACTAGGGGTGCAGAGGACGCGAAGAAGATCGAGGAGATCAAGGACGCGCTCACCAAGCTTTCGGACACGGCAAAGTCTGCTACCACAACCTCGGCGCAGGACAGGGCTCGAGGCGCGTTCGTTCAGGGCTGGCACGTCTGACCTCCCTCTTCCCCGAGAGCGAGCGCGCTGACGTGGACTCGCTCGGGCAACACAGGCTCGGTCTGTCGTACGGACGATACAGCGAGGGCAACGTCAGTCGTCAAGGACTATACGGGAGCTATTTGAAGAGCTGTGCGACGTACGGTGTCAAGGCGATCAAGTGAGTTGAGGAACCTTCTCTCCGCCCTTCCGCTTCCGACTTGCTTGCGAACGCTGAAATTCTCCGTGACAACCAGTTCGGCAAGCTTTGGGAAAGCCGTCCGCCAGCGATTTCCGGACATCAAAGTGCATCCATTCTTTCTTGTTGCTTTGTGGTACAGCACTACAGAGGCTGGGCAGATTTTGACCCCTTCTTTTTGTTGCCACGTGTAGACCCGACGCTTAGGAGTTCGAGGCGCTTCGAGGTACCATTACGTGAGCTGGGCCCCCGGTCCTTTGTCAAAAGAACCTCACGCTGATGCTCGGGTTTTACAGTGCGGCATTCGCCCCTCCAACTCAGAGGAAGCTACAACCCTTGCTCTCATGGTGAAAGAGGAGAGCGGAAGCAGCACGACGGAGGAGAAAGGGGATGGTGACTCTCCAGCAGCTGGATCGCCTCCTTTGGAGCCGAAGCTCGAAGATGGAGCTGCGTAAGTCGACTCTTCATCGGTCAAAGGCGAATGTTACTAAATTTGAACGCTTCAGGCTTCCTTCCGCTCGACTTCTCCAGACTTTCGCTACCGAAGGCCAACCCGCGACGCCCACGACTGCCCGTCCTACGAACCTCGACGCCTCTATCAACTCTCACGACCGTCGCTACCCTTCCCGAACGCTCAGCATCTCCGTCCCTAAAGATATCAGCGTGAACGGCGAGCCAACACTCGGAGGTGGGCGCACGGCCACGGCTGACTCGCTGATGGTCGCGCCTCCGCCTTCAAGGGTTTCGCAGCTTGTTGGTTTCCCGAGTGTTGGCGAGGTCTTGGGCGTGGATTTGAGTGGTGGGAGTGCGGTGGATGAGGAGGTTGCGAGGAAAGTTTGGGAGAGCTTTGGAGAGCATTGTGGGAAGTTGGTGGAGAGCGTGAGGAACTATCGCTTCGAGTGAGTGGTTTCATCTCTGTTCTGCTCTCGAATAGAGTAAGTATTGACTAATCGTTTCTGCAGCCAGTTCGAGATTCATATGAGGAACTGGTGGTCGAGTCTTACGTACCAGCAGAAGGACGTTGTTCAGCACCCGACGATCAGTCAGCTCATCTACCGGGCCGATGCTGTTGTCTACGGAGTGAGTAATTACTTCAACAAGAAATTGATATATTCTGACGCCCATAATGTAGGCTGTCTTGGAGTTCCTTCACAGTCAGGTCCTGGTCGACTTGCCTCCCCAGACGTTCGCTTCGCTACGTGGCCTCGCCGACAACGTCAGTCCGAGACGCTTTTTATCTCATTCATCAGATACTAACATCTATTTCCGAGCAGATGGAGAGGATCAAGTCCATCTCGCTCGCCGGCTTCGATGGGACCTCCTTCCCTGGTCCAGCTATCGAGCTCAGCGCCCGGTTCGGTCACCTCCTCACGAGGCATCTCGGACTTTGTCAGCTCGTGAGTCCGGTTTTGATCAACATCCCCAACTCTTCACTGAAAGAAAATTAAATAGTCACAAGCTCTTAACGGCATTGTTTCGAACCGATCTACGTTGCTCGAAATGGCAGGCGCTTGGGACTCGATCGACTTTGATGCGATAAAGAGTGCGCGGCCCTTCCGTTCTTGTTGCTTTCGACGTGTTGCTGACTTTTTTACTTTCCCAGATCAATGTGCTCTTGTCAGTCACTGTGAACATGATCTGCTCACAGAGTGCTTCGCCGGTGAGCGTCCTCTCCTTCCTCCCTCGGTAGACTCCGCTGACGAAGCACTGCCACACTGAAGGCGTCAAACAACTCCTCGTCAACCCCGGCACCAACCCAATTGAGAGCTTCATTCGCTGGGCGGACCAGTGCTTCGAGAAGTGCGGAGCTTTCTCGTCGATGGATGGGGCGAGAACCACGTCGCCGAGGTCGCTGCTTGTGAGGTGGACGTTTGTGACGAGCCAGATTATGAGGGACTTGACGTTGAGGAGTGCTCCTACGTTTGGGTCTTTTGCGATTTGCGCGGCTGTGAGTGAGGTCCCCTATAGCAGACCTTTCTGTTTCTGACGAGCTTCAGTACAGTTCTTCGACGAGTTCTTGTCGTTCCAGGCAAGCTTTCCTCCAGTACTCGTGGCGCTGTTGACGGAATGCTAACGTCGGTCCCAAACAGGTCCTCCGCAAAGTCGCCCTCCAGCCTTCTGCGATTGCCTCCGTCCATATCCCTTCCTCAAGTCCGGTTGGACTTATTATCCCTCCTCAGACGCCATTCATACCTACGACGCAGAGTGCTTCCGCCAACCTCGCCGCAAGCTTCGGCCTTCCGAACGCCGCCCTCCCTCCTGCACCTTTTTACCCAGTCGACTCGTTCATAAAAACCAGCATGGGTGCCCTATCCGGATACAACCTCGCTGGCGACGTCGACGTCCACTTCACCACGACGCACGAGGTCACCTACCCCGCCAACTTCGCGCTCGCGTCGCCATCCGCGCTCTTCATGAGTGAGCCTCACGCCGGAGACCCGATGGGGTACCAGCTCGACCAAGGGGAGTATGGACTAGCACCGGCCTCGACTACCCATCTTCCTCTCGAAGAGGCCGTTCAGAGCCGGTTTGGCGACCTCCGCTTCGACTCGGCGAGTCCAGCCGGATCTCCCTCCGACAACGCTCTTACCCCCGCATCTTCGTGATCGCTTTCTTTCATTCAAGAGACACTTAGCCCTCACCAGTCATGCAGTTTATTGTACTACCCTCGCTCTTTCTTTGTGTAGCTCTAGTAGCATGCAGCCGTAGTACCCTCCCTCGCCGTCGCCGTGCGACCCCCAGGCGTTTTTCCATGAATAGGTAGCCGGGGAAGACTCCTCGCCGTGCGAATCCATGTAGCCTTCCCCCTCTCTCACTACCCCATACATTTTCGCTTTTTCGTACGCCCGATACCCGGACATCTCCACAAATCTCCTGAAAGGAACTTCAGCTTCTCCAGGTTTCGTCTGAGCGGGGTAACGACGTGCGCGGGCTTCGGAGCCGGGCTTTGTTCGTTCGATCGCTTGCCTTGGCGCCGAAGACCGTCGTGTTCAGAATGGGTTTTCGGAACGAAGTTTCAGGCATTCCGGCTTCCTTTCGTATTCTCGCCTCCTTCGCCCTCATCGTGCCTTTCCCATGTCGTCCATCGCTCGAGCGGCCAACGTTGGTCTTGACCTTACCGGTCGCGTCGCAGTCATCTCTGGGGGAACCCAGGTGAGCATCTCATTTCAAATTATACTCAGCTCCCTCAACCTCAATCAGTGAATCCCTCCTCGCTCTAGGGAATCGGTGCTGCCACCGCACTTAGATTCGCGGCGGCGGGTGCGTCCGTCTACGTGATCGGAAGGAACGAGCGCCTGGGACAGGAGGTCGTGCAGCAGCTCAAGGAGGCTGGTAGTGAGATCGGAGGAAGACAGAGGTTTGAATTCATCAAAGCGGACCTTAGGTGCGTTTGACTTCTTTTCGTTCGAATGCAAAGACAGGGTACACGTTGCTGACCGTCGACGGGACGAGACTCAAAGCCTGATGAGCGACGTCAAGAGGGTTGCGCTTGATATTAAGAACAAGTCTGGGACACATGGAGTTGACTTCTTGGTGCAGACGCAAGGTGAGTCTTTGACACCGTAGTGGAGGACCTACTGACGTGGCCTACTTACGTGGCATTGAGCAGGAGGACCACCGCGCGGTATCCTTGGTAAGACCTTTCGTGACCAACTCAAGTAACAACTGAAAATCTCACTACAGCGTTTTGACTTAGATATGACGCCTGAGGGCCACGAGTTCAGGTTCTGCGTCCAAATCCTCAGCCGCTTCGTCCTCGCCTTGCTTCTCGCCAAGAGCGGAACCCTGAAGCAATCTTTTGTCTCGGTTTGCGCTCCGAACGGTCCAAATGGAAACCCGCCAGACTTGGAGGATCTCGAGCTTCTCAAGTTGAGAGCGAGTGGGAAGGGGAGGTTGGGTATCCTGGGCGCTGAGGTCAATCGTGATGGGGATGTGATGGATGGGATTGTTGCTGTGAGCCTCGTTTGTTCATCCTTTGAGATTAGAGATCAGCTATCGAGACTTCACTTCCGTTACTGCCAGCATTTCACTCGAGAATATCCCCATCTGAAAGCGTACCACGTCACGCCCGGCATCGTTACGTCCAAAGCCGCCCAGGTTCGTCGCCTCCATTCTTCATTTTAGACTATTTGTGAATACGTCCTGAATCGCTCAACAGAACTCCAGGATCCCTTACCCGGTGGTTTTGTTCCTCCGCATCTTCGGGCCTCTCATTGAAAGGACGTTTGGCAACTCGCCTACATCGTACGCTGAAATCCCGGTGTACCTCGCTGCCAACGTATGTACAGTCACAATTAGGCGGATACTCACTAGCGCATGCCAGTTGACAATCTTCTTGTTTCCCGCAGCCCCACAGCGAGGGCAAGGACCTTGAGTTCTCCAACGAGAAGCTCAAGCCGCATGGGAAGGCGCTGTGGTTGGATGACGAGGCCAAGACGTCTGCTCTGTGGAAGAAGTTGGAGCATCTTGGAGGCATTTGATGGAATTTTGGATGTGGTAGCGAGGAGAGGCGGCAGTTGCATGCACTGATTAGGCACACGTGGTTACATTGTCTCTCTTTCTCGTCGCTGGCGATCTCTGCCTCGTCCCGGTTCACATACAAATGGCCACTCGCTTCGATGCAGTCCATAAACTTGGTTGCATAGCTGCCCCCTACTGTCCGGCGGCACGTCAAACTGTTCTTCCCAGCGACCGAGGCACACGACTGGCCAGCGATGGAGCGCACGTGCGGCCGCCGCTCCCAAAGGGACGCATTTATCCTTTCGGATCGCCTTGGCGAGGCCACAACAATTTCCTTCAGGGAACTAATCAATCAGATTCTAGCCGAACGCCTCTACCTTGCACTGTTTGCGCCAATTCTGCTGTTCGTCCTCCCCTTCTCTCTTCCACCACCCACCCACCACAGAAATGCTCGCGACGGGGATCCTCGCCTCCGTGCTCGCGGCTTCGTCGGCGCTCGCTGCTCCTCATGCCAAGAGGGCGCCTCAGGTGTTTTCCGTCGTTATCGGTGAGCCTCTTTCTCTATCTGCTGGCGTGTAGGAGGAGCGCTGATGAGGATGGGGGCGCAAAGGTGCGGATTCGTACACCTACGAGCCTTCGTCGATTAGCAACGTCCAGGTCGGGGATATCGTCGAGCGCGTCCTTTCCCCTGGTCCGTCTGGCGTTGGCCCGTACTAACTTTCGTACCGGTCAAACAGGTTCACGTTCGGCAGCACGATCCACTCGATCACCCAGTCGTCGTTCGGTGCTCCTTGCACTCCCCTCGATGGCGGATACGACAGCGGTCTCGTGCGTCTCTAAATTTCCGCCCTCGCTCTCCCCAAACCAACTGACGCCGAGAGTAGGTCTCGGACATGAACACGACTCTTGCATTGACGGTGACGAACGCTTCGGCACCGCTGTGGTTCCATTGTCGGGAGGCCAAGTACGTCGAGTTCTTTTTTTTTTTTTTTTGCTTGTCGTGAGGACAACACGTGCGGGCCGGCGTCGGGCGATGGTGTGCTCACGAACCGGCGTGTGCTCTTTCTTTTTTGGTGCATGAACAGCCACTGTGAAGAAGGTCAGGAATTTTGCCGTGAGGTTGCTACAACTTTGATATCTGATTGACACGATACTTTTTTCTAGGCATGGTCTTCGCGATCAACGTTCGTCCACGTCCACACTTGACACCGAACGCTCTTCCTCTAACCCCCCCCCCCCCCCCTTCCTCCCTGCCCACCCAGCCCGACACGAACGGGACGCAAACGTTCGCGGCCTACCAAAGTGCCGCCATGGCCCTCAGTCTCCCCAACCCTGCTCTCACTGACGCCGGGTCCGGAGTCGGCGTCGCCTGTTGGTCCCCCGCCCTCTTACGCGCAACGTGGCTCACCCGTTAACCCCCCATATTTCCTCAAAATCAGCGACGGCCTACTCGGCCCCCGCTAGTTCAGCAACGACCAGTGCTAGCACTACCGCTGCAGCCGCTGCTGCCGTCACCTCGTCGTCGAGCTCCGCTGCCGCTGCTGCGACGACGACGAAAGCGAGTGGTGCGGCCGGTCGCGCGACGGCTGGCCTCTGCCTCGCCGCCACGGCTTTCGCTATGGTCCTGTTCTTCTGATAGACACGTTTGAGGAAAGGAAAGGAATTGGTGGAGGGCCTTCCTGACAGCGTAACAAAAAAGGGAAAGACATTAGGGTTGTAATCCATAGCCTAGAGGTCTACACTGGACATCTCCGCTCGACGTTTAGCTCGGTCCCTCCTCCCCTCCTCCTCCCCAACGATCAAAGAAGAAACAAGAAGAAGACATATATGCAAAGAGAAAGAGTACAAATGTGTGAGATTGGGAGATTTATCCGGGAGGCGTGGCGCGGAGGGTGTGGGCTGGAGAGAGATGTGGGGAGCAAACAAATGAGCTCGGACTCGTTCGGACGACACGGCACGCACGGCCGCGATGGACGGAAGGAAGGGGGACGCACCTCGCATCCTCAGAGCAAAGATGAAGTTTGTGAGAGTTTCTCTGTGTACATCAGAACCGTGTTAGCCCCTCCATGCGACCTACACTTCGAAGCTAGAGAGACAGAGAGAGAAAGGAACGCACCCTTCCTTGACGGTGTCCTTCTTGTCCCAATGCGCCTTGGCCCTACTCGCAAGCCTCTCGACCACGAGCTGAGGATCGCTGTACGCCGACAGCTCGGCGAATTCCGACGTTTTGGGCTCCTGCCACGCCCGCTTCTTCCTGTTGCCGCCCGCGCCCGTCGTGCCATTCGCCGCTGATGCCGCACCGTCCCCCTCGGCCAGGGTGCTGCCGTTCCCGTTCACGCTCGACCCAGTCGCACCGTCACCATTAGCCACCGTCAGAGGGTTCGTCGTCACTGGTGGTGGCACTGCTGCACCGCCGGCAGGGTCGAGGAGGTCGTCGTCGGCATAGCGCAGGTGTTTGCCTCGCGTCTTTGGGAGCGAGCGGCCGACCAACGGGGGCTGGATGGCGGCGGGGAGGGGCGGGACGGGGAACACGGCGTGGTGGTACGAGAGGGTGCCGTGGGGTTCGAGGAGGCCGTACCGCGAGAGGTAGCGTTGCAGCGATGCTGGCGGGAGAGTGGCGAGCGAGAGCTGGGCAGCAAGGGTCAGCGCGCGCGCTCCGTTGAACGATAGAGAGAGGGAAGTCAGGAGCGTACGACAGGGATATGTGTAGATTCTTTGGTCGTAGCACTGCCAGGCTGGGTGATGCCGTTCGCTTGGGCGGCAGCTCGGGAGGCGGCTTCGGCGGCAGAGCGGTTCGCGATCGCCTTCGCCTGCGTGCGCGACGTTGACGGCGCGACGTACGCGTAGTCCTGGTCCACCCGCCGGCGTTTCGGGGCGTCAAAGTTCATCCTTCTCTGGAGGGTCGATTTTTGATGTAAGTTTTGGCTGGGGCGAGGGCGGGAGCGAGCTGCAGCCGAGTGCGAGGCAGGACGCCAAACCCCGGGATCCGAAGTCGGACGCAACGAGCTGTGTGGCCCACCCAAAGTCTCTCTTCCGCGGACCACTCGTCGCCATAGTTTATATATTCACACTGGGTACTCTTTTCAAAAAATCTCTCCTCACAATCATGGGAGCTGTTCAGTGGTATGATTCAGGGTCTTTTGTTGATGATGAAGGGGTCAGAAATGTTCATGTCCTTGTCGGAGGCGCCGGCGAGATGGCAGTGAGCCTGGAGACTTACGAGATGTAGACGACGAAGCAGAGCATATAGTGATAGGGATGCACCGAATTGGTATGATATTTGTTGATGCAAATTGGCTGACCGAAAAAAGGCAACCCATCGTCCACCAACCACAGAAGTGGACGCAATTCATTACCAACCAAGGTGTCGCCGAGTTCGGGGGCTCCGCGGCCCACATCGCCATCAACTTGAGATCAGCTCGAGCGAATCGATCCACAGCTTGGCCTCCTACCCCTCCCCTTTCGCTCCCCAACTTTCCTCTTACATCTCCCAAGCAAACATGGTCAACTCTCAGCTCGTGTACGTGGGCTCTGTATGGCTAGGCGTGCTTGTCGACTGACCTTGCCCATCCGCTTGCTCCGTACTCGTCCCTAATCCTCCCGCTCCGTCGCGACGTCGCCCGCTCCTCGCACCGTTCAATCGCGTACTTGTCGCTCCATTCTCGCCATAAAAAGTTTGGTGAGACATGGAGAGTCTGAGTGGTTTGTTTATAATTCGTTTCGGACCTCGAAAGGTCAACTTCAAACCACGGCACTCGTCCGCTGACGTTGTTGCCCCAACCATCAGGAACAAGCTCAACCTGTTCACCGGATGGAAGGGTGAGTTCTCATTCCTTTTCTGTTTGAATCTAAGTCGTCAAGCTGACGTACTTTGTTTAGACCCCGCCCTCACCGAGACCGGCAAGGCTGAGGCTCTCTCCGGCGCTAAGGCGTTGAAGGCCAAGGGCTTCGACCACTACGACGTCGCCTTCACCTCCGTCCTCCAGAGGGCCAACAAGACCCTCGAGATCATCCTCAAGGAGATTGGTCAGGAGGACCTCCCCATCTTCAAGGACGAGGCGCTCAACGAGGTCAGTCACAGCTCCGCACCCGCACCACATGTCCGCAATCTGCTCCTCAGCGAGCTGACACCAAAACTGTCTGATTGTAGCGTCACTACGGTGACCTCCAGGGTCTCAACAAGGACGATGGTAGGTTTGCCACCTTTTCTCGGACTTGTCGGAGATGGCGTGCGAGGACGAGGCGGAGCTGACCCACTCGCCCTCCTCCTTCGTATTCGGTACCTTCTCCCAGCCCGCAAGAAGTGGGGTGAGGAGCAGGTCCTCATCTGGCGACGATCGTACGACGTGCCCCCTCCCAACGGCGAGTCGCTCGAGTTGACCGCCAAGCGCACGCTCCCTTACTACAAGAAGGAGATCCTCCCCCGCCTCACCAAGGGAGAGAAGGTCCTCGTCGCTGCTCACGGCAACTCGCTCAGGTCCCTCATCATGGACCTCGAGGGTCTCACGGGAGAGCAGATCCTCAAGGTCGAGCTCGCGACTGGCGTTCCCATCGTTTACGAGCTCGACCCCGAGGGCAAGGTCGTCAAGAAGGAGATCCTCGCTCGTCAGTCCCCTCCCTTTCTGCCTTTCTGTGCTTTGGACTGCAAGCTGATATTCTCTACCATGCAGACGCCTAGACGTTCTCCTCTCACACTCTCAGTAGAACGAGCGCCCTGGAAACCCTATGCAAAGACATCCCATTGTTTACACAGAAACCACGCATGCGCGCTCTAAACAAACAATTCGACAATGCTCAACGCTTCCCACTACTCTTCTTGACCTTCCTCGCCTTCTCCGACTTGGACATCTTTTTCGTCCGCTTCTCCCGGTTCGCCTCCTTGACCTCCTGCCGACGTTTCTGCAGAAACAAGCGATTGGCAACGTCAGCATTCCGATTGACGTACACGAAAGTCCCTTGCACCGAAAGAAAAACACACCTTCTTCTCCTCCTTGTCCTCAAACTTCTTTCCCCTCGGCTTCTTCTTCCCATCGTCCTCCTCTTCCCCACTCTCGCTCCCACTCTCTCCATCCTCGTCGTCATCCTCACTCCCCTCCTCTTCCTCCTCCTCAATCGCCCCACCCTCCTCAGCCCTCCTCTCAGCCTGAATCTTAGCGACACCCGTCAAGTCGGCGTAGATCAGCCCCTTGCCCTCGCCTCGCAGGACCTTCGCCACGTCGCGCTCGGGGTCGTAGACCTGGTCCAATGCCCTCGGAATATAACTCTGCGCAAACACCGCCTCGTCCGACTCGGTCGGCTTGTTGTCCTTCCCCTTGCCGTCCTTCCTCTCTCCCTCTCCGGCCTCCTCACCCTCTTCCTCCTCTTCCTCCTCCCCCTCCCCATTCTCAACCTCCGTCAACACCCTCTCCGCCTCCGCCTCCATCTCCTCGTCCGTCTCCTCTCTATCATTGACTCCCAACTTCCTCGTCACGTACGCGAACGTCCTCGTAAGCCCGAGGGTGTCGACACCGCGTTTCGAGAAAAAGTCGTCGCAGTTGCGGAGGTCGTTTCGGAGGAAGTCGAACGCGGCGGGATGGTCTTGTTCGACGGATTGGGAGACGTCGATGACCCAGAGGTGGTCGTCGTGATACCTGTGTCGAGTAAAAAAGGACGGGTTGGTAAGAGTGAAGAGGAGCAAGGGAGCGATAGACATACAGCACGTTGTATTCACTGAAATCAGCGTGGACGAGCCTGCAGCGAATGAAGATGGTTCGGAGGATGACGAGCATCTCAATGTACAGGGACCGCAGACGCTCGGGGGGGATTTCGGCGTCCTTGAGTCGTGGTGATGCCCTGCGTTCAGCAACAACGAGGCCACATCAGCGTCCGAACACAGCGCTAAGCGAAAGACCAGACGCACTCCCACTCGCCATTCTGGCCCATGAACTCCATCACCAACACGTTCTCCCTCACTTCGATTGCCTCCGGGACCCTCAACCCTGCCGTCTTCATCCTCCTCAAGTTCCTCATCTCCTTCTCCGCCCACAGCCTGACCATCTTCCTCGGGTTGCTCCTCGCGTACCCGCTCTTGAACCTGAACTCTCCACTGACATAACGATCGCGATCCTTGAACACCAAGATACTCGTCTTGTAGATCTTGAGCGCGAGATGCTTCCCCTCCGGCGCGACCGCGTGGTAGACGTTCGCTTCCTTGCCCGTACTGACACACCCATCGACCCTCTCAATCAACTCGCGATTAATCATCTTGAAGATGATCAACCTCGTCCTCGGATCCAACACCTGTTCGACGGTCGCTCGGTCGGCCTTATCCTTGATGAGCACCTTCTCGGACCCTCCCTTTTTCGTCGTCGTGGCGTTCGTGGGGAACAGCGGCGCGAGGGAGATCTTGGAGGCGTATTGGGAGTAGTGGGCGAGTTGGTCGGAGACTTTGTTGAGATGGACTCCGGCGGCGGAGGAGGAGGCTGAGCCTGAGGCGGTCGGGAGGGAGGAGGTGGGAGGTGGTTTGGGACGGTTCTGGGCGGGGACGACGTTGCCGGGTCGGAGGGTGGGGTCGTGGGAGGAGGTGGCGCCAATGTGCGCACCGAGAGAGGCGTGGGTGGCGACGACGTGCTGCTTCATGCGGTTGTAGCGCTTCGTGAAGTCTGGCAGCGATCGAGGTCAGCTCTGGACGTCGGCGTCCCCTGCACCGCCTTGCGTCGCAACCGCAAACAGCAAGGACGTACCACCCGAGACGACGTCCCAATCTTGATCCATGACCTCGTTCAACCCTCCGTTCAACGACCGCTCCCATTCAATCTCCTGCTCGTCGTCCTCGTCCCAATAGTCGTCGTCCTCGTCGAGCTCGTCCTGTCCCGGCTGTCCCTCGGCCGGCGCTGCTGGCTCCGCGTCATCGATGTACTGTCCTGGAGCTCTTGCTGAAGTCGGTTGTGGTGGCTGAGCGGGCTCGAACAGTGAGAGGTGGGCGAGGGAATCGCTGGTAGTGGCGCGGTGGAGGTCAGCTTGGGGCATCAAGATGCAAAGCAGAGAAAAGGACGCACGATGGGGGCGAGACTGTGCTCGCTGTCGGGTGCACTGCATCTTCGTCGGCGTCTTCGAACTGCATCGTGTCTGGATCGTGACAGAAAGTAGTGCGACAAGTGCGAACCCCCTTCAAGCGAAACACGCCCGCCCAAATTTTGGCTCTCGCATCCAGCGCCGAAGTGTGGCCCAAGCGCACCCGCGAGCCCGCCCAGGCGACGTCGACGGCCAGGGGGACGGGGGGATCCCTTGCCAGCGCACCTTCAGCCCTCGAGTCGGACCGAGCCTCACACGAGTCACTGTAGAGACTTTTGCGCCTCTTGCTGCACCTCGCTCTCGCTCCGCCTCCCCAGCACTCCGCCGCGTCGCGCGCCCGCCGTTCCCGTTTTTTCGCGTCGTCGTCGTAGACCCCCCCGTTCGTCGCAAGCATGTCGACCTCTCAGGATATGGCAGAGCAGAACATCCAGGTGTGGAAGATCAAGCGTCTCGTACAGAACTTGCAGGTTAGTACATTCCCCATTGTCGCTCAAGCGAGCGAGCAGAGCCAGGGGCCAGAGTCGGAGCTGACGACCTTTGTTCGTGCGTGCGCCAATTAAACAGAAAGCTCGTGGTGCCGGTGCGTCTCTCTCGGTGTCGTTGGATCAAGAGGTGTAGATGTTCATCAGTATTGGCCTTACAGGAACTTCCATGATCTCGCTCGTCATCCCACCCCGGTAGGTCCTCCCCCGTCGCGCGACCTCAGCCCGTCGCCACACGAAACAAGGCACGCTGACTCGTGCTGTCCCTCACTTTAGCTCCCAAATTTCCCAGATCACCAACATGTTGACCCAGGAGTACGGAACCGGTCAGTCTTCCGTCCAGCGCCCAGCAGCCACCCCCCTTCGCCGCATCCTGACCGAGCCGTTTCCACCACCGCTGTCGCCGCATTGCAGCTTCCAACATCAAGTCTCGTGTCAACCGACTTTCCGTCCTGGCCGCCATCACGTCCACCCAGCAGCGTCTCAAGCTCTACAACCGTGTGCCGCCAAACGGACTTGTGGTCTACTGTGGCACCATCCTGACGGACGAGGGAAAGGAGAAGAAGGTCAACTTTGATTTCGAGGTGCGTGCTTGCGTTGTGCTGTGGTTAGGACCGGCCGGATGCTGATGGTGTTTCGTGTGTAGCCTCACAAGGTCGGTAGCTTAGGTTGATCCGAAGATAATGGAAGAAGACGCAGAACTGACGTAGCATTATTGTGTTTACGCTTATCGACAACAACAGCCCATCAACACTGTACGTTGAGTGCACTGCTTCAAGCGCGCAACACAGACTCACAATCAGCACTTTTACAGTCTCTCTACCTCTGTGACAACAAGTTCCACACCGAGGCCCTTGCCGAGTTGCTCGAGTCGTGCGTCTCCCGTCCCTTGTCCCTCTACTTCCGCCGAGCCGGTTCTAACCCCGCGACTTCCTCAGTGACTCCAAGTTTGGCTTCATCATCATGTTTGCCTTCTCTTCATTCACTCACTCACTCCGGCCTTCAAAACCTAACTTTGCTCCTCACAGGGACGGAAACGGATCTCTTTTCGGAACTCTCGCCGGCAACACGCGTGAGGTCGTGCACAAGTTCAGCGTCGACTTGCCCAAGAAGCACGGTCGTGGAGGACAGTCGGCGTTGCGTTTCGCTCGTTTGCGTATGGAGAAGAGGCACAACTACGTCAGGAAGGTCGCCGAATTGGCGGTGCAGCACTTCATCACCGACGACAAGGTGCGTCTTCCTTTCCTGGAAACGGTTCTGGACCTGTTCGCTAATGGTTTGGATTGCAGGTCAACGTCACCGGTATCGTGTTGGCTGGAAGTGCCGAGTTCAAGACTGAGCTCCACCAGAGTGACATGTTCGATGGACGTCTCGTCGCCAAGGTCATCAAGGTCGTCGATGTCTCCTACGGTGGAGAGAACGGGTTCAATCAGGCCATCGAGCTGGCATCAGAGAGTTTGAGTAACGTCAAATTCGTGCAGGAGAAGAAGTGCGTGCTCTTCCCTCTTCCCTCTGTCTCTCAGACTCTCAACGTCTTTCCCACCTAGGCTCATTCAAAAATACTTCGACGAGATCTCGCTCGATACGGGCAAGTACTGTTTCGGTGTCGAGGATACCCTCCGTGGTCTCGAGCTCGGAGCCGTCGAGACCCTCATCGTCTGGGAGAACCTCGACGTCACTCGCCACACCCTCCGCGACTCGACCGGCGCCGAAGTCATCGTCCACACCCACGCCCCACCGCCCGCCGCCGCGAACGCCAAAGTCGAGGGTGCTGCTTCTGGTATCGCCGCGCTCAGCGAGGTCGACAGGGAGAAGTTCATTGACAAGCACACGGGCTTGGAGATGGAGCAGGCGGCAGAGCCGCAGAACCTCATCGAGTGGTTCTCGGAGAAGTACAAGGACTTTGGAGCCGAGTTGGAGTTTGTGACGAACAGGAGTCAAGAGGGAAGTCAGTTCGTGAAGGGCTTTGGTGGTATTGGTGGAGTCTTGCGGTACAAGGTCGATTTCGCGCAGATTGCCGACTCGCTAGAGGATGTAAGTGCCCGTTCTCTTTCCCTTCTCCATTGCCGTTCACTCCTGACTCTTGTCAATGACCAGATCGACGAGGACGAGTTCATGAGTGATGATGACGAGCCCTATTGACTCAGGGACGACTCCTCGCTCCTTGTGAAGGAGAGGGGAGCGGAGGGGAGGTCGCGGGGTGAGGATCGGAGGGGAGGGGTGAGCGCACTTGTCGTCAGTGTCGCTTAAACTCTCAATCTCGATCTCATCAGGTGCGTTGCTGTCTCGTGCTGTCCCCCTTTTCGCGTGACACTGAGGCAGGAGCTAACGCCACGTGTTTTCTACTTTGCGCCGAACAGTCGACTTTCTCGTTCGCTCTCGCTCGACTTTGTTTAAGAGCAGTCCTGTTTATGTCTTGCTTAATGTTCAATTACCGTTTCCAATGCCTTTGTCGTTGTCGATTTTTCGTCGCAAACGCCGGGAGGCATTCACAATGTGCCGAAGGCTTGCGACCTGTAATGGTGTGGTCGCCCTCCCCGTCACGAAGGGTTCGGTCTGGTTTTTTCAAACAAGTTGAGGCAGATCTTTGATAGACGTCTACACTTGTGCTACATGGTTGCTCGCCTTGAGCGACGCGACGGAGTGGAGTAGGGCGGCGGTGTAGCGATCGCGATCAACGCTTCAACTACGTCAACTTGCAGCATCTGCTTCGCCTCAATGATCCATAACTTCAAGAGTCTATCGTCCAAGGCCAAATGGGACAAGAGCTGATCTGCAGCCCTCTACGCTGTCAGCACTTTCGGCGATCGGCAGGTCGTGCAAGCTTGGCGCACCTTTGCTCACGCCATGAAACGCGAGGGCTTCTGGGAGCTCACTGAGTCGGTCAACTCGAGATTTAAACTCAGAGTAGTGATCTCGGAGAGCTTCTTCCGCTTTGATTGAGGGGTGGGTGTCCTCGAGCCACGTCGAGCCGTGGAAAGGACAGTGGCCGACAAACTTGTAGTGCGAGCCCGCACAGCGATAGCCCATCAAAGTAGCGAGGCCAGTCAGGACCTTTTCAGAGAACTGGTCAAACCTGCTCTGAACTATGGCATTGATGGAATCTGCAAACGCGTGTCAGACTCGACTTTCAACTTTATCGAGGCAGCACTTGGGCGCGTACCTCGAGGAATGCCAACCCCGTATTCAAGACGGGACCAGTCGTCCTCTGTCAATAAAAGGCCGGTGAAGGAAGTCGTCCCATTCAATATCGCTTCGCCGTGGAGGATTCGCGTCCACTCCACCTCAGGGTCCGCCCAACAAGGCGGCTGAAGCATCGGTTTCCAGGCGTGGTACGAGGGAGGTGGGCAATGGGCTTCGTAGGCCGGGCGAGGCCATGGTTTCTCGGGCTTGCGAGGCGGGGTCATCCAGAAGGTAGAGTAGAGGGAGAGGGATCGGGTGCAAAAAGGTTCGCTGCTTTGTTGCGGACCAGTGAGTTCTAGGAGGCCCAGCTCGTTCTTGGAATGGCCACATCATCGTCCTGCACGGACGCCGGTTGAACAAGATGCAAGGCTTTCACCTCCCCTAGCACAATATCCTCTGACAGGAACAACACTGTGTGACATTAAACAACAAGAATAGACGGTTAGCGGCTGCCGAGGGCCGCGACACGTGTAGCGCGCGATGCTGCTTCCCTCAGGCGGCCGAGGCTCTCCTCCCTTCCGCTTCCGCCACTCTGCCGCCCACTGCTGACCTCGACCCCATCCCCGCGCGCTCCTCGTCCTCCTCGCACCCCTTCCACAACTTTTCTCTACACACATAAATGGCATCAATCGCGATCGCCGCCGGCGCCCTCCTCGCTGGAGGCACTGCCGCCCGCATCGGCCTTCGCTCGCTCGCACGATCCGGCACCCAGCTGCCTCCCGTCCTCGCCGCCATCGCTGGCCAAAAGTCCGTCGGGAGCGAGTGGATCAAGGGAGGGTTCAACCCCAAGATGGACAGGAAGGAGGCGGCGGAGATTTTGGGACTCAAGTGAGTCTGTCGAGGTCGTTTTGTTCGCGGAGGGATCGGTTTTTTTCCGTGTTGGGGTTGTGTTTGGATGAACGGGCAGAGGTGCTGACGCGGGGGTTTCTGGTGGGTGTTTAGGGAGTCGCACATGACGAGAACACGAGTCAAGGACGCTCACCGAAGGATCATGTTGGCGTGAGTCGTCGTGTTTGCGCGTCGGTCGGGCCCGGAGCAAGGGGTGCTGATGAGTGCGCTCGGCGCGCGACTGTAGGAACCACCCGGATCGTGGAGGAAGCCCGTATCTCGCTAGTAAAGTAAACGAGGCCAAGGTGCGTTCCTTTGATGACAGGGGTGGTTGAACAGCGAGAGCTGACGCTGTGGCGTGCTCTTCCGACAGGATCTCATCGGTACGACTCGTGACCTCTGCGTCGTTGCTTTGCGGCGAACAGTAGCTGATCAAAGACTGCTTTTCTTTCGCACAACAGAGAAGACCCTGTCAAAATAGAATACCACGAGCTTCGAAGGGGCAGGACAAGGAAGGAAGGGACACCGTAATCCAAGGCAGGACAATGCCACTGTTATACCACTCGCACAACTCTTTTCTTCTATTCCAAGAACCCCTTGATCGCACTGCCCACATTCGCTACATCCAACAAGAACGTATCGTGTCCCCACGGCTGGTTCAGCTCGTAGTACACGACATGCGGGTTCCCGTTCGCCTTCAAGCACTCGGCCAGCTCGCGCTGCTGCTCGACGGGGAACAGCGTGTCGCTCTGCACGCCCATGATCAACGTCGGGTGGTGGTGCTCCTTCAAGCCGGCTCGAAGGTCAGGCATGTAGGCGTGGGAAGAAGGGAGGGACGAGATGAACGCGGGCTTCTTGGAGTTGTTTCCGCCCTTGGCCGCTTTCGCGAGGTCGCCAGCTGAAGGCGGGATGGGACACAAAGCCTCAGCGACGTGGGCGCCTGCATCTCGTTCTGCTCTTCTTGCTGCTAGGTCGTCGAGTGACTCCTTGCTCATGTCGAAGAGGTCCATCGCTTTGGAGATGTAGATGAGCGAGTTGGCGTCGTACTTGAGGCAGAACTGTTCGCCTTGATGGTCGAGGTACGTCTCGATGAGGAAGTCGGGGCAGAGGACGGGGGCGGAGGGGAGGGCGGAAGAGGTAGCCGAGATGTCGCGACGTTTTCTGGAAAAGCGCTGTTCCCATTCTGGGCCGGAACGGTAGGTGATGGTGGCGATTTCTGGACGAAAGGCGACGTGGCGTTGTCAGTGGCGGTGCTGACGAAGAGGAGAGAGATGATGCTCACGGCGAGCAAGCTTCATGCCGGTGTGGGGTGGCAGGTCATCGTAGTAAAATCCTCGCTTCCAGTTGGGGTCCGACATGAGCACTGTGAGAAGACATGAACAAGATCGATGACTGTCAGTAACCGGAGATGCGATCGGAGAAGCGCGCCCAAAGAAAGACCAGAGGAGAGGCAAGAAACGCACCACTTCGCTGAGCATGACGCATGGCGATACTAGCAGGACTACTCCTTGCCGTTCCACTGATGCTCACGACCTTGCCGACCCGCTCTGGCTCGAGGTACGCCGCCGCGATACTCTGCATGCCGCCCATGCTGCTCCCGACGCTCGCGTACAGCTTCTCGACGCCCAAGTGCGTGAGCAGCTCGAACTGCGCTCTCACCATGTCGAAGATGGATAGGATAGGGAACCTCGTCGCGTACGGTTGGCCATCGGACGGGTCGAGCGAGGACGGCCCGGTGGAGCCATAGCACCCTCCCAAGACGTTGGTGCAGATGACAAAGTACTTGTCCGTGTCGATCGACAGTCCCGGACCGATGAACTTTTCCCACCATCCTTCTGCTGGGTTCTCGGGAGTGCTGTGGGCGTGGGACGAAGCGGAGAGGCCGGTGTGGACGAGAACGACGTTGGACTTGTCGGCGTTGAGGGTGCCCCAGGTCTCGTACGCGAGCGAGAAGGACGGGAGGCGGCCACCGTAGTCGAGCGGGAATGGGTGAGGGTGGTGGTACACTTTGTAACCTGACACGACGTTGGCGTAGGCGGGCTCGGGGCCTTCAGGATCTGTCGAGTCGGGCGGGGAGGGAAAGTTGGGCAGGTCGGCCGGCGGGAGCTTGGACTGGCGCGATTCTAGGAGCTTGGCCGTGCGGAGTTCGTTGGCATCGACACAGGGGAAGGACATGGCGGGGTTCGAGCCCTGAGTTGCGGTCGATGGTGCGAGTTTCGACGTCGACGGCACGGGCTGCTCGTGGTGCTCCGAGGGCGACAAGGCGGGGGCGAAGCGAGGGGCGACGGCGTGGAACCGCCGTGAGGACGGCTGGACGATTCTTGATGTAAACTGTCGCATCTTGGTCGCCATCGTGCGAGTTATGTGTTGCTGTACTGGCTGAGCGAGACAGCGGCCGGAGGGGAAGGAAGATTAGGCAGCCGGAGTGGGAGAATTGCGTGACTGGCTTCGAAATTTATCGCCGACGCTTACAGCCGATATTGGAATTTGGGAGAATACAAAGTTTTGTATTCGTTCAATTGTTTGTATTCCGGGCACAGTCGGCTTCTCAGCGGAGCGACTTCCGCCTCTCGAGACCTTGGCCGTTTCACCTCCAACCCCTGCCATCGCCTATACCTCGCCTCAACCATGCAAGTTTTGCATCATTTATGTGCTGATAGTGATATATAGCTAACCTTCTCTCTATGACGATAGGCGTCCCACCGCGCCGTCGTTCCTCAAGCTCCTCGTGCCAATCAAGCGCACGGTCGACTACGCCGTCAAGATCCGCGTCGGCGCCAACGGCGTCGAGACTGCCGGTGTCAAGCACTCGCTCAACCCATTTGATGAAATCGTCAGTCTGCCTTTCCCCCGTTTCTTGCACGAATGTTTGGCGGGACGGCGCGAAAGTGGAGCAGCCAGCGCTGACCCGGAGACGAATTGCGGAGAGAGCAGGCGGTCGAGGAAGCGGTGCGCCTTAGGGAGCGGTTCAAGGACGCCATCGAGAACATCACCGTCGTGACCATCGGCCCTCCTAAAGCCGCCGACATCCTCCGCACCGCGCTCGCCATGGGCGCCGACTCGGCCATCCACGTCGAGGTCAAGGACGGCACCGTCGTCGAGCCCCTCGCCGTCGCCAAGTCGCTCAAGGCCATCGTCGGGACCGAGAGCCCGGACCTGGTGATCATGGGCAAGCAGGCGATCGACGACGACGCGTCCCAGGTCGGCGGCATGCTCGCCGGCATGCTCTCGTGGCCTCAGGCCAACTTTGCCTCCAAGGTCGACCTCGACGCCCCGGGCAAGAAGGTCACCGTCGCGAGGGAGATTGATGGCGGACTCGAGACGCTGAGCATGGCGTTGCCTGCTGTGGTGACGACGGACCTGAGGCTGAACGAGCCGAGGTACGCGAGCTTGCCCAACATCATGAAGGTGCGTTCCCTCTCCTGTCGGCTTGTGTCGGTACTGCAGATGTGGGGGGGTTGAGTTGGAGGGAAGGGAAAGAGCTGACGGAGGACTGCATTCTGTCTGTACACAGGCCAAGAAGAAGCCGATCAAGAAACTCAAGCCAGAGGACCTCAGCGTCGACCTCACCCCGCGACTCGAGACGGTCAAGGTCGTCGCACCACCCGCGCGTTCTGGAGGAGCCAAGGTGCGTTCATCCCGCCTTTTTACGTTCTCTTGGTCCTCATTCCTCCTCCTCTGATACAGGTTGAGAGTGTTGATGAGGTCGTCAGCAAGCTCAAGGAGGCCGGTGTTCTGTAAACTTGCGACCTTGTGAAGTGAAGTAATATTGCCGTTTTACATTGTTCCACCCCTCGGATCGCGACCTCGCTCAAAGTAGGGCAAGGACCATGAGCTTACGCTCCTGTGCATCCTTCTCATCGACTTGGATCCGGACTCGACTCGGGAGGCGACGCGGAGTACAGCGATGCGACGCAGGCGAAGGCGAGGCGCGCTCAAGGACGCGTCGGTGGAAAGGCTCGAGCAGCCCGGCAACGCGTGTCGCTCTTGATCACCTACCAGCATCAACTGCTCTATTCACCTGCTCTGTTGATACTTCATGATCCCTCGACGTCAGTTTCAGGGAGGCTGAATCAACCTTGCCGGCTGTCCGGCTGGCTCGGCTCCAGAGCCGTGTCACCAAGTCACTCGCCTGTCAGGATGCTGCCGGTTGTCGGGAGCTGACAAATGCAGAGGTCAACACTTGACTTCCAAGTAGATGAACGGAGAAACACAGGCCGTCACCCTCGCTCGACTTCTCCCACTCGAACCCCCAGCAGTTCGCCGACAAGCTGATCGACCTCCTCGCGAGCGAGAAGAGCGACTTTGTCGAGATCCCCGCGTTCAGGGGCCGCCTGTTCACCCTCCAGCGACACTTTGACGACCTCTCCGGCGACGAGAGCGGCTGGTTCGTCGTCAGCGAGACCAAAGTCGGACTCCATGGCGAGAGGAGCATAGCGACGAGGTACGTCGTCACGACCTGCTTGGACGACATGTTGGCAGAGTTGAGGGACATGGAGGATTTCGCGCCGCCGCCCCACGTCGAGGAGGAGAAGCGCTCGCTGAGAAAGAAGGTCGCCAAGTGGTTCGCGAAGAGGTTGGGCAAGAGGGCGAGCAAGAGGAGGGTTTAGGTTGAGGGTTTAGAAGATTAGTGACTTTGGTGCACAATGTGGTAAGAATCTTAGTGTAGCCCGCCTTTGAAGGTCTCTGCGCGCCAAAGTCTCGAGAGCCTTCGGGACGGGACTCTCTCTTTCGCAGCTTGGGAGGGAAAGGTGGCACAATCGCCAGAGGTGAAGGGTTTTATTCTCAATCAAAATGTTTTTCGCTCAGAATCGTTCCTCCAGGTAGTTCAAAAAAAGGAAACAAAGCAAAGAGTTTGGTTTTGGGGTGGGTGAAAGCGTTCTCGACTCGTCGTCCGCTCAAGCGTCGATCGAGTCCCTCTGAGCGACGCCGAGCCTGTTCTGTCCCTGGTCGAAGACGACTGTGGGTTGATGGGAGAAACAATTGTCAGCTCAGCTCAGCTCAAGGAGCGAGGAAGTGGGGAGGGTGTTGGTCGGGGGAGGAGGTGTGCGTGGTGTCGCGAGGAAAAAGGGGAGAGCTGACGAAGCGAAAGTGAACGCACCGTAGCAGTTCTTGAAGAAGACGTCTCCGTAGATAGCGAAGCCGAGGTCGCCCTGTTGTGACAGAAACCAAGTCAGTCACCACTGCGAAGGATGGAAGGAGAGTGTACGAGGAAAACGCACCGAACTCTGGATGCCGCCGAAGACCATGCCGTCAAACGCGTCGCCGTACGAGAGAGTCTTGGGGTCGAGCTTGATCTGGTGGGGTCCGATGGCGCAAGAGATCTCGGGGACCTTGGCGTTGGCAGGGAAGACGTAACCTCCGGCCTGCGAGTCCAACTTGGCTCCAGGGATGGCGGCTGTCGAAGGCAGCGTGAGAAGGGCGTGAGTCCGGAGGTAAGATGAGCTGAAGAGATGATGGAGAAAAGACTCACCGTAGATCTTGGCGCACAAGTCATCGGGAACGAGCATCAAAGTGGTTCCTGCCGTCAAGAAAGACACGTAAGCGCGTCGCGCTCCACCATAAGGCGAAGAAAGGAGGACTCACCAGTGTCGGCGATGCCCTTGCCTCCACTCATCTGGACCTCCTTGCCGTCGATCTTCCAAGTCTTGCTCTCGACCATCCAGAAGCCGGTCTCGGGCTGGACGGGGACGTAGTTGATGGGCTGGGACGTGACGTCCTGGACGATCGTGCCGAACGAGTAGAACGCGTTCTTGCCGCCCAACGTCAAGTTGGCAGTGTACACGTTCTAGTAAAGAAGATCAGGGAGAAGCGACGGTCAGCCACGCGTTGGAGGGAGGTAGAAGGTAGGCGTGGGAGGATGGAGGTTGGGCAGGAGGCCAGACTTGTGGGTGGGTGGAGGTGGGTGGAAGGAAGCGATGAAAAGGGAGCAACCGAAGAATCACTTACGCTCTGGATGAGCCCCTGCTTCATCATCTGCTCCATGAGGGTCATCTGGGGCTTGGGGTTGCCGTCCTTGTCGGTGACGGTGTTGATCTGTGGTCCGCGGTGCGAGTGTCAGCTTCTTCTACCTCCAGCCAGCTAGAAGGAAGAGTGAAACGAGGGTTAGCTCACCTTGCCGAAGGCCATTCCACACAAGCCGTCGGTGTAAACGTCTTGGAGGAACTGGGTCGACAACTTGGTCGCGACCTCCACGGCCTGCCCAACCACGACGATGTCGCCCATCTGGACGTTGTCGCGAACGACGTTGCCGCGAGCCCAACTTCCGTCGCCGAACGTAATGTCCCTGTCAATGGAGGAGAAAGAAGGAATAGTGGGAGTGAGTAACCATCGTTGGATAGATAAGGAAACGGGACGAACCACTCGAGGTTCTTGGTGGACTCCAAGTCGGCAGTCGAGCTCTTCTTGGGGTTGTAGGCGTCGTGGGGAGGGTTCTTACGACTGTTCTTGACGTCGGTGCTGCAGTGTCAGTAATACAAAATCAGCTTGAAGGTTCTTGATGGATGAAGGGGGGAAACAAACCTCCAGACCCAGAAGTCCGACGAGCCCGAGTCGAGGTTGAGGCTGGGACGACGCAGAGGAAAGACGGTGAGCGGGAAAATTGCGGGACATGAACGCTAAGCTTACTCGAGGACCTGTCCAGGAGTTCCAATCCTGTTTGAGAAGAAAGCGAAGGGTGGAAAGTCAGCTCTCGAGAGGGGTGGGGGAAGGGGAGTGGAAGGTGGGGGCGGTGCAAGGAAGGAAAGGGGGCGACGACGTACTGAACGGGCATGGTGTACTCCAAGTCTAAAGATGACGAAGTCGTCAATATGAATGCTGTTATAGAAGGTAGGTAGAAAGTGGACGAACCCATCAAGATGCTGTCGACCTTGACGGTGGTGGTCTCCTTGTCGCTCTCGTGGTGCTCCTTCCTCAAGATGCGGCCCTTGGGACCATCGGGCGCGAGGAAGTAGCCGTTCCTCTGCTTGATGCCATACTTGTTCACAGCCTATTTCGTTTCATGAAAGAAGTGAGGGAAAAGAGGATGCAGGTCAGCGAAAGAATTCTGCCAGCGCGGAGCAGGGCAGGCGCGGAGCGGAGCAAGCGACGACGACGACGAGACTCACGCGAGCGAGGGCGTTGGGGCCGTTGGGGGCGAAGGTGGGAGTGCAGTGGAGGTGGATCTTGTGTCCTTGGTGGCTGCTGTGAGAGAGGTTCGCGGCGCTCATGTTTGCTCGTCCTGTACGACGACGGTGGCACCAAACGCACGACGACGACGAGAGGTCAGTTCTCGCTCGTTCGAACGGGGCTAGAAAGAGATTAGACGCACGAGTTTGGGAGTGGTCGAAAGCGTGAAGAAAAGTGATGAAAGTTGTGAGACGAGAAGTGGGACGAGTGAGTGGAAGGAAGGCAAGGGAGGACGAGCGAGAGGGGCAAGGGAGGGCGAGCGACAGTGGAGCCCAGCCCAGGCTTCACAGGGGGTTCGCGCGTACTCGCAGCCTGCCACTCGCTTTGTTCGACAGAAGTCCAGCAAGTGTCATCTAACTTACATTTACCTCCTCCTTCTTGCTCGGACGACACCATTTTTTCGACTTCTCAGCTCACGACTCAACTTTCACCCTGAAGCCTCGCTCACTGCCAGCGCGCAACAACTCCCATCATCATCTCAGGTCTTCTGCATCTTCTCAATGGGGGGGCTATTTATTTTTATAGACTTTCGTACCTCCGAACTTGTTCCCATCTGGAGCAGATCGCCGTCGACTTGGCGTCGCGCGTCTTCGCGAAACGCGAGTGTGGAACGAAGCTGACGTGTGCCAGTCCGCCCCGTCTTCTTGCTCGAAGGTTCGTACAAAGGCGCTCAACTCTCTCTAATTATACTCTCGGTCTATCTCCCAAATATTTCTAGCAGCTGATCAGCGGCCGGCTGACCTCCCGTGCTCGTAAGAACGGACGTGGCATTGCAGGTGTGCCACTGTGCAGTACTTTCACCCAGCTATCCTCTCATCGGACCGATTCAAGAGGAGTTTTCAGAGCTGAGGTCTATCAAGGAAGCTTTGGTACTTTCTAAGCGGGAACCTGGGTCCCAGTGGGCCTGCAAGCTCCAGCGTACTCTTTCGTGTCGGGTCGAATGGCTCCCCGAAATCTGCTCCACATGCGCACGTGGCCAACTCCCAAATCAGAGAAGGAGTATGTCTCACATCACCTGTCGATCCACCAGAGAAGGCTTTTTCTGCTCCCCTCGTCGGCAAGCACCACAACGCAGACGAACGTTTATCGGTCAGCTGCCAGCTCGGTCTTTGCTGCTTCGCCATTCCAAACCAAAACACTCTCTTCCGGCCAGCAACATGCAGTAGAAACAGATTGCAAATAACGACGAAGTACGGCAAAAAAAAGGAAAGAGTATCGTTGCGAAGGGGTGATTAAAGCGACGGATGGGAAAAAAAGCGCGGGGGAGCCTATCGACGACCCCGGTCTCACCCATTTCGAAGGAAGAAAAAAAGAGTTGCGTATCATTACTAAATAACAAGGGAATTTCTGCTGCAAGCGGGGCAGAGTTAGCATTACGCCCTCCCGGAACCACGGCTTGGCGAAGCGAAGACTCACGGGAACATCACATCAAGAAAGCTTCACGCAGTCTGGACATGCTTCCACCTGCCGAGAAGCTCCGAGTAGACAAACTTGTACGACCAAGCTCCGCCCTTCAACCTCTTGACGTCGACGTAGTACAGTCCCTGCAAAGCGCGGACCTTGGTGATCTCGACGTTGAAGCGCACCTCCTCGCCAGCGTCCTTCGTCGCCTGGTCGCCGTAGACTGGCATCGGTGGAGTACCAGGGTACGAGCTAAAGTTCGAAGTCGTAGGCGCGAGCGGGGATCCGAGAAGATCAAAGTCGTCGTGGCCGGACGCAGAGAGGGCGGGCGAAGGGAAGGCGGGGCTGGATCCAGCAAGCGAGGGAGTTCCGAGGGGCGTCGTCGACTTCTTGGTGCCGAAGAAGGCGCGGAATCCAGTCGAAGGCGAAGTGGTGAGCGTCGAGGAAATCGAAGGCGAGGCGGGGAGGCCGCTGCGACGATCGACAGCGCCCGAGGTCGCGGAGCCGGTCGAAACGCCCGACTGAGAACTGCCTGACGAAAGGCCGAGCCCGGCCATAGCCTTCGACTTCTTGTGACTCTTGCGCACTCCCTTGAGCTCTGCAAAATGGGAGAAAGTTAGCCACAGAAAGAGAAGTCCACACTGGCAAGAAAGAACGCACTGAAGTCGCCGTCCTGAACAACATCGATGCCCATACCGAAAAGCACGCTGCGAAGCTCCAAGAGTACGAGGTCTGGACGCTTCGTCGTGACGGCGTCCTTGTCGAGAGCTCCAGTCTGGAATCTCATACGCGAATCGTCGAAGGAGGTGCGGGAGGCGGCTGCTGCAGGAGCACTCGGAATCGTCGGCGTCGACGCGAGCGAGTTGGTGATGCTCGTCGCAGCGGTGGATGCAGAAGCCTGACTGAAGTGACTGAGGTCGCTCTGAGCGCCAGACGCGGAGCGCGACGAAGGGACGGACTGAGCTCCGCTGGCCTCCTCCGGTACCGGCGTGGTGACAACGACGGACGGTCCGCGGCTCATCGAGGAGGACGATGGAGGAGGCTGGGGAGTGGTCGAGCCTTCCCTCGTCGCCGTTGACGACGTGCTGGCGGGAGCACGGACAGAGGTCGGGCGACGGTCTCCTCGCTCGAGGTCGAAGTCGGTGGAGAACGGCACCTGATCACCACCCTTGGGGCCACGTCGACGGAACCAATCCATGACGGCCTTGGCCTTGCCCGAAGGAGTCGACGAAGCTTGCGAGGGAGTCCAGTTGGCCTCGTCGTTCGCGATCGACATCTTGGACGACGAACGTGGCGGCACCTGACGAGATGGCGCGGCAGGGCGAGGTGGCGGGGGCATCATAGCTGCGTCCGCTGCTTCTTTCTGCCTGTTGGACGCGGTGATGGTGCTCGACCGAGTTCGCGTGTTCTCACGAGGCGCTGGAGCCACGGTGGACTCTCCCTTGAGGGCTTTAGCGACTTTCGCGCTCGTGCCGGGACGAAATGGCTGGAGGCTGAGGGCCTTCTGGCGACGACTCTTGCGACGGTTCGTCACCTCGTCCAAGCTCTTCAGCCTCTCAGCCTCCTCCTTCTCGAGACGGACCTTCTCTTTCTCGGCGGCAACCGTGGCGCGAGAGGCGGTGCTGTTGCTCCGGTCGAGGCTCGTCGACGATCCCGAGAGGAGCGAGCGGATGGAGAAGCGGTCGGTCGAGAGAGCACCCTTCTTGTGGCGACTGGCGGTGGAAGCGACGGATGGAGGGCGAGGAGGTTCGACGACGGGAGCGACGGAAGCAGCGACCGCGGGAGCTGGAGTCGGAGTAGGGACGGAAACGGGAGGAGGGGCGGGAGGCGTGGAACGACGAGAAGCCTTGGGAGTGGTTTGCTGAGAGAGCGCGACGGCGGAAGCTTTCGGGGTGGTGGCGTGCACCTCGGGAGGAGTCGAGGATTCTGGGTTGGGCGTAACGGGAGGAGTGCCGGAGTTCTTGCGCTTCTGCGGGGCCGTGGAGGGGGCGGAAGAGGTAGGAGGGGATTGAGGAGGAGTGGAAGGGAGCTGTACTGGAACGGGGATGAGGGGAGGAGTCGAGGGGCGAGTGGTGAGCATCTCCGTTGGAGCCTCAACCGATGCTTGGCTGAGAGCGTCCGTCTCGGTTGGCACTGCAACCGCAGATCAAAGCGAATCAGTCGCAAGCTTTTTTATTATCTGGGAAACAGAAAGCTCACCAGGCGAATCAGCGTTGAAGTCAGTCTCCACCGGAGTCATCACGACGTCCTCGTTGGGGATGACGGGCGTCGCTGCCGGCGTGGGAAGCGGTGCAGGTGCTCTCGCTTTGCCCTTCGACCTCGTCGACATCGGCTCTCCTCCATCGTACTCGACCTGAACAGTTGCCCTGTGGCTCTTCTTGCGTCGCTCGCTGTCGCTGACACCTCCGGCGCTTCCAGCTCCGCTCGAGTGCCTCGTGCTCGACCTCCGCGTCCTGCCAGAAGGGCTCGCGACGACCTCCTCGGGAACGACCTCCTGCCTTCGCCTCGATTCTCCTCGTCGCTGTCCCTCGTCCATAATCTGATCTTCGGCGGGAGTGGGAAGAGTCGAGGGAGCGGAGAAAGATGGGATCATCGGCACCGAGACTGGAGTGGAAGCGCCGACGGAGACGGGCTGGAGCTGAGTGGTTGGAACGTTGCGACGAGCGTGGGCGTGAACCGCTGGAGGTGGGAGAGAGGCGCCGACTGGGCGAGGCGACTCTTCGGGAACGGGAGGAGGGAGATGCGAGGTCTCCATCACGGGTTGGCGGTACGACGGCGTGGACGACGTGACGACGGCGCTTCGATGCCTCGCTGCCGACTGGTCGTGCGTCTGGCTCCTCGACATCGAGTGAGCGCCGAGCGATCCTCCAAGCCCTCCCATCGCGGCCTGAGCCTGCTGCTGCTGCTGGATGAGAAACTGCCTCTGCGCCTCCAACGCCCTCCTCTTGAACAGCTCCGCCTCTTGAGCCTGCGCCTCGAGCTCCGGCACCGACTTGACAAACATGGCCTGGTACTTCGACAGCCACGGGTGCCTCGTAACGTCCTCGATCGTGCACCTGTTCGCGGGGTCGGGAACGAGCATCATCAAAAGGAGGTGTCGCGGCTCGTCCGTGATCCAGTCGGGGAAGGTGAGCTTCGTGTTGATGATGTACTTGTAGAGGAGATTGATGTTGTCGCCTTCAGGGTTCGCTGGGTCATCGTCGTACGGGAGGTAGCCGGCGAGCATGGCGTAGAGGATGACTCCGCAACTCCACACGTCGACAGCGGTGCCGACGTACTTGCCGTCCTGGACGACAAGTTCGGGAGCGGCGTAGCAAGGCGATCCGCACGAAGTCGCCATCAAATCATTCTCAGCGAGCTCAAAACGGTTGGCAAACCCAAACTGAGTGGAAAGAATCGCACGACCATGAGCTTCCACCCTCCGCGGCGACGTGGAACAGGGGGAACGTGTGTCAACTCACGTCGGTGATGATGACGTTGCGGTTTCGGTCCAAAAGCAAGTTCTCAAGCTTCAAATCACGGTGCACGATCTTCTTGGCGTGAAGGTAGGCGACTCCCGAGATGAGCTGGGCGAACAGGCGCGACGCATCTTTCTCCTTGAGGTAGCGGTGGGCGAGAATGTGGTCGAAGAGCTCTCCACCTGAATACACGACCAGGGATTCGTCAACCCTCACTTTGAACCAAAGAAGAAGAATGCACAACACGCACCTGAAGCGTACTCGAGGACAATACCGATGTACTTCTCAGTCTCGATCACGTCGTAGAGCCTCACGATGTTCGGGTGCTTGACGGCCTGGTGACATCGCAAACACATCGTCAGCACAATTAATGCTGCCGAAACAGACGAATTACGAGAGCAGACGAACTTTGAGGACATCAATCTCCCTCTTGACCTTCTCCGTCCTCTGCACCGTGTCAACGTTTCCCCTCTTGATCAACTTGATCGCAACCTCCTCTCCCCACCTTTCGCTATGCAGCCCGAGCTTGACCTTTCCGAACTCTCCTTCTCCCAACGTCTGCAGAAGGATGTACGGTCCGAAGTAGATCCTCTGCTTGGGCATCTGGTGCGGTGTGTAGAGTTGCGGGTACGGGCCGGCGGACGACGACTGAACCGGCATGTAGCCGACCGAAGCACGAGCTCCTCGCGGTACTCCTGACGACGCCGAGTTGTTGTAGGCGTCCTCCGGAGCGGTGGGTTGAGCGGTGACGGGTACCACGGCAGCCGACACGGGGCGGTGAGGGTAAGGAGGTTGCTGAGGTCGGGAGGAGGAAGGGGAGGGCATCGCAGGAATCTGAGGCTGGACGTAAGGATTGTACTGGTGGGATTGGAGGTGAGGGGTGGGAGGTGCGGAGGCGGAGGTGGTGGTGGAGGGTCGTGCTCGGTTCGGGTTGAATGGTGGAATCACGAGCTGGGCTTCGAGCGAGGTCGGCCTGCTCCGGGCTGATCCGCCTGGCGGTGGTGACGGGTATCGAGTAGCTGCCTCCTCTCTCCTCCTCGTCGCCGAAGCGGTCGAATCCCGCTTGCTCCTACGTCGCTCATCCGTTGCGTTTGGGTTTGGCGAGAAATCCGACGGGCCGGGGTTTGGCGACTGGAACGGCGGAATGGGGGAGACGGGCGAGGGGGAGTACGGGTAGGCTGAGGACGGTGTCGACATCCTGTTTTGGAGGGAGGGGCGGAAGGCGTGCGGCGAGGAGATGGCCCGCTACCGGTGGCTGTTTTCGTGAGCGGACAGGACACGAGAGAGGGGTCAGCAACGTTGTTCCGCAGGGTGGAGGATGACCAGCACATCAAAGGCCCACACGTCCACCAGCCGTCACCCAGCTAATCCAGGACGAATCGCGACCCTTTGGGCAGGATTGGTTGGAGAATGCCCGCCGAGAGGGAGCGAGCGAGGGCTCTGAATTGGACGCGTCCAACGTCTCGGCTGCACAGGCTCCCTCCCAGCTGAAATGCGCGCCGCACGCCGAGCCGGTGTCGCTGCCGCTGATGGCCTGTCGCCACCGTCGCCCAGAGTCCCTCCTTCGATGGGCCAGCCACGAAGCATCCACCCAGGCAGCCGTTCCACGCACGAGGTGGGCCGTGCGAGCTCGACCTTGTGCTTGCGGACAGGGGTTTCAGGGCGGGGTGCGAGCTGTTCGAGTCCGTTGGACGAGTGGATGCTGCTCGCCAACGCGCGGCCCGAGTCGTGCAAGAGTAGTGGATGGAATATAGATCGTGGATGGTCGAACGCTGCAGCCAGCGAGGAGCGAGGGCGGCAGAGGCGAGAAGAAAAGGAGGCGAGTGTTGGTCGCGCCAGGGATGGACGCGTCCCGTGTTTGCTCGCGGCTGCCCGCCCCGTCGCTGCCCTCGCTACCGACAAACACGATACAGCGAGTTGTACTCACAGGTAGCCTGGTGCCTGCTGGACTCGGGGACGGCGGCGGCGGCGGGGGAGGCGAAGGTGGGAGGCGGATGGCAAAGATTCAGCGGTCGCGCGGGGGGGCAAGGCCTCAGCGGGGGCCTGTTTCTGGCGGGTGAGACTGGCTGCTGAGACAACGGGACTGATCCGGACGCTCCTGCTCGTCTGCTCGGCTGCTCTGCCTCGTCAGGCAAAGTAGTGCAAGAAGTGAGGATCGAGCGGCGAGTGGTCGGAAGCAGACCCACGCCCGCCCGGACACAATCGAAAGCTTGATCGCCCTCAAAGCGTGCGCGCCCTCCACACGCGAACAACAATCCGCGCCCAACGGCTTTTGTCCTCGTTTCAACTCACAACCACCATCACTTTTCTCATCACTGATCTTTGTAGCTCAGAAACATTGTTCAGTAGACCCTACCGTGAAAATCGGCGCCTTTCGGGACTCTGTTAATTCACTCTGCGGACATTTCTCTGCTCGAGTGGATCAACAAAGGAAACGGCTGCCGTAGATAAAAGATCGCCTGATTTCAAAGCTGTTTTCTTCCTATTGTGACAACATTTCAAAGGCTAAAAACTGGTGTTTCCTTTACATATGTGGACTGTCACCGCCATTCTCCTCGATGCACCACGTGCCATCGAGTCTCCACATTCCTCGCGAGCTTAATTGCTGTCATACCCCGTCAAAGGTGAAGGTTCGGGGGCAAGGTATGCGTTCATTCAGAGCAAGAGCTCGCTGACGTGTTGTGCTGCCTCCGATTTCGTGAGCAACGCCAAAAGCTTTGTTCGTAGCACCCGCACACGTGGCAGCCGTGCTCAACTTCCGCTCTATGCCAGCGGCATCTACATTGTCCACCTCTCTTTACACTGTATCACTCCCAGCATCCTCTTCTTTAAGCTCTATCTTCTCCAATCCTCTAGCAAACTTGGACTGTAGATGAGAGAGAGAGCGCGCCAAGAGAAAAAGGACCACGTCAGCGCCCGACATCCTTTCTCTCTCCGGCCAGCATCGACGTACCGCAGCTCTTATCCGAGGGCCATAAGCCATGAGAATATAAGGCACTGGCGCAAGTGCCAACCCCAGGCATCCGGAGAGGAACGAGGCCCCTGATCGAAGCCAGTGCAAAGGAACGTCAGTGGTTCCCTTAGCAAGGGGGGGCAGCGAGGAGGCGACGCACATTGGAATCCCAGTCGGTCGTACATCTGGAATGTAAAAAGAGGGAAAGCGAACCCAGCAACGTTTCGACTGAGTGACTGTCCACTCAATGCTGAGGAAGCATACTGGGGACAAGGATCGTCAGTTGGTGAGGGGTGATCAGGCAACGGCGGCTTACGAGAGTGTAGACGTCCGCGAGGTAGTTGAATACTCCGACACTTGTGAGTGTGATAGTTGGTCATCCTGGGTGATGCGGTAAAAGAGAAGGTGCTCACTAAATGGTGAAGATGGAAGCGAAAATGATCACGAGTCCACAAATGGGACCCATCCAATGGCCGCGCCCTTGGGAGAACGCAAAGATGAAGAGTCCGCCTGTGCAGCCTTCATTTAGCAACTCGATCCTAAATACGTCTGAAATCGGCTCACTAGGGAACAGCACAGCACCCACCAACGCGGCGTAAAGGCGCGCCTCGGGACCTTGCTTGGCCACTAAATCCCTTCATCAGCTAGCCGCACCGCCACGCAGCACAGGAGAACACCCTCACCTCGCTTTTGATACAACTTCTCTTGATAGCGGTTCGTTACGTGACCAATCGACGCTCCGACGCTGTTCGCAATGAGAGTAAGTTAGAATCCAAGGAAGGAGGGTCGCTGCTGCGTACATGACGGAGAAGAATACAAGGCCGCATTGGCCGATGTTGAAGCCGTAGACCTCTTCCATAACCAAGGATACTGCTTCCAGGGTGAGATACAAGACACCCCAGCAAAATCCTATCCACAGCTGTGTCGTGGGGACGTCAACTCGAGTTGTCTTTCATCCAAAGTCTCCGTAAGGATGCGTACCGAAATGGATGCCACGATCGGTTCGGTGAACAGAAGCTCTGTAAATGCACTCTGTAAGGTCTCGTATCATCGATCGCTGCGTTAACGTACGTAGAGGCCTTCCCAGCGAGACCTTAAGAACCGCAACGATGCCCGCCCTGGCCACAGCGTCACGACACTGGTAGCGGGAGTCTCCCGTCGTCTTGCGGAGTTTCGCTGCTCTCCTCTTTAGAATCACAGGTCCTGATGAACGAGTGTTTGCGTTAGTGGTCTGCAGCAACCGGGGCGGTGAGGCTCGACT
The DNA here is from genome assembly GCA_024364755.1 of Pseudohyphozyma bogoriensis. Taxonomy (NCBI): domain Eukaryota; kingdom Fungi; phylum Basidiomycota; class Microbotryomycetes; family Chrysozymaceae; genus Pseudohyphozyma; species Pseudohyphozyma bogoriensis. The sequence continues at coordinate 176,890 of JALBUQ010000005.1, forward strand.
CTGACCACGTGTTTCTTTGGTGAGGAGAATCAAGGCGATCAAGACGGCTCCAACCATCGCAATCTTAGCGGAAAAATCAGTAAAGGCTAGAACTAAGCTCCTGGCGTGTCACTTACCTGGATGTACTGGATGTATCGCCAACCGAGGTTCTGCGCCACGTAACCCATCATGACCGGGCCCAGCCCCGTGCCAGAGAACGTCGACAGTCCGAAGAGCGCCATGGCAGGACCTATGGAGAGGTGTTAGTCTCAGTATGTGGTTAGAAATAAGCTGTCATGTCGAAGTGGCCGGCGATTCCCGGAGATTGTCAAGACGAGGTGCTGACAATCAATGCAACGTACCTCGATCAGAAGCACGAAAAAGATCAGCCAGAGTGCCGCCGACAATCGTAGATCCACATCTAAGAAATATAAAGGGTCAGAAGATGAAAGGTACGAGGAGAAGCGGCTTACGAAGCTGCGAGTCCACAGATAATTCGAGAAACGATGACGGTCGCGATCTGCGACCATGTCAGTGCTCGGCCCTCCTAGCGGAAAGAAGAGCTCACATTCTCAGCCAATGCCGTTGGGATGAAGAAGATGAGATAGATGAATGTGGAAATGGCATCTGTTTGCGAGCTGAGATTAGCTTGGGAGCCCGGAAAGACCTCAAGATCAGAAGACTCACACATCGTGTATCGACCGAGCTCCTCGGCTAACGGTGCCAGGACCATGGGAGCGATAGCGAAGCCTAATGGAAAACTATTTTGCAATATGAGAGAGTTTGATCAGCCAGCTCCAGACGGAACGGATGGTTCAACACTTACCCAGAAAGACCCAGCGCCGCCATCTCACGCGAGGTGTGTAGATCTGCCTCCATGCTCGCGTTACCCATTGGGAACGACGTTGATGTCAATGCAGTGACTGGCTCCGTCGTATTAGCGCTGTGTGAAACCATTTTAATCTGGTTGAATTGTACATACTTGCAGTGAGGAGGCAACAAACGCAAGTGATGGTCCACTTCTTCCGTGCCGTAAAGTTGTACGGGTCCTCTGGGTCATTTTCCTCCCACTCGACCCAGATGACCTCTTTAGACTTCTCCATATCGCCTGTGACTGTTTTCTAAACGTCAGCCAGAGCAGCGAATCAGCGTCCCAATGCTCGAAACGCACCTTCACCTCCATCAACAACAGTCCCCTGCTCCGACCTCGAGCCGCCCTCTGGCCCTAGTTCAGTCCCTTCCCCTTCAGGAATCTCCTTCCTCCCTTCCCGATCTTCTGGCAGTGGTTTCGGAGCGACAGGCGCGACTGGTGAGACTTCCATCGTGGTTGGACGGAAACCAAAGGACGGTGCCGAGATGCCCGGCAAGGCCAGGCGGAGGTTTTCGTGTGGGCCGGCACGGAAGCGGGGCAATTTCGAGCGGGCGTGCGGAGGTCGCCATGAGTGCCAAGTCCGTATTGGTTTGACTCAACTGTCCTTACAAGAGAGAGTTGCCGACTTTGTCCAAGCATTGTCATTGACGCGACGGAAGGGACGGACGAGGGTGATTACGTGGCCATTTCTGGGATGTAGCATGTAGCGCGACAGACTTTCTCACCACTTGAAGACAATTATCAGATCAAAGATTTTGCTGCTTTCTAACACCTATTGCTTACCGACGTGTTGATGCTCAGTTGGCCTCGCGTTGACGCACGACAGAGAAAGTCCGCGGACCTGAGCTCAGTCCAGCTTCCTCGCTCAAGTCAGACGAACGCGCTCGCCTTGCTCGCTCCAGCAGCTCGCACTAAACCTCGCACGACAATGGCGGACCCACTGATTGGGATGACTTTCTCGTTCGACCCTGCGCCGGTGCAGGACGACGCTCCTCGAGGTGGGCTCGGGTCGCAGGTGCTGCCCGTCGCGGAGCTCGACGACGACTTTGAGGGCGAGCCGGGGGACGGGATGGAGTACCTCTTCTTGGTCAGGTACAAATTAAGTCTCTAGTAGTGAATTGGGAGCTTGCTGAGCTGTATCTGGGTGCAGACGCGAAGCCTCGACTCACCCTAGCATCAACCGCGTGCCCAACCCGTACCAAGCTCCGGACGAGACAGAGGAGGAGCTGCTGGCCAGAGCAGCACCACGAGAAGTGCCGTCGAATAGGCCTGATGAGAGCTGGAGAATCGCCTACCTCAAGCAGTTCGAGGCGTTGCGAGAGGTCCGTCCCGTTTCTGTCTTGTTTTGCTGGAAGGAGAGAAGGGGCGAGCTGACTTGCGGCGCGATGAGTGCAGAGAATGGAAGCTGCGCCACCACTAGACACTTTCCCCAGACCTACACACGACCCACTCCCTCCGCTCCGCGACTGTAACGCCTGGAAGACCTTCATTAACGGCAAGCGCGTCCGACGAGCCGCACCTCCCCCACCACCTCCCTCAGAACCAACACTAGCAGAAGCGAAAGCTGCTCTCCTAGCCTCCCTCTCCCTCGACGAGCCCTCCTCCGACACCGCTACCGCCCCGACTGCAGCTCCTCCGCCGACACTCGACGAGCCGGAAGCGCCACCACAAGGCGACGAGGAGTACTCGCACCTCCCACATCTCCCAACCCCGTACCTTCTCCTCTCACTCGATCAACACACGTCAATAACCGTGCTGGGTCATATAAGCGATTGGCTGGTGGAACGGATAGAGGAGTACGAGCAAGTCAAGTCGTACGTGCCTAGTACGATCTTCGCGCCCCCGTCGCTCCGTCACCGCAAGAAGGGGCAAGCGGCGGCACCTCCGCCGGCAGCACCACCGAAACCTACCACACCACTGCCACCACTTCCCCTCCCTACGCCGCACGAATCCCAATGGATCCTCTCGCTCCTCCTCCGACTCGACTCGCTCCTCACAGGCGAAGACATCTCGACATTACGGACGCTCGTCAAGACGATCTTGGAGGTCCTCAACCTCCCTGAAGAGGAGGATGAGAGGAGAGGCAAAGGAGGGCTGGGGCTGAACGGCGAGCGTGGGGGGAAGGAGGTGATTGCGGAGGAGAAGGCGATGGCGTGGATGATTGTCGCGGCCGTCACGGAGGTTTGGGGGCAGAAGGACCTCTGGAACGAGAATGTGTGAATGAAGTTGCATTTCAGCTCGTGTTCTACGCTGGGAAACGGTGATGATTTCTGTGAGTGGTCGCCTTTGGCGAAGCATTCCATGTCGCCACGTGGTTTGTCACGTTCTTTGTCCGACGAGAGCCGTGCGTGCGCGGATGACCCACCGCCTTTCTTGCCAGTCAGCCGACCCTTCCGCCTCTCACGACTAGTAATGAGGTCAAAGCACCCTAACAGATGACACAATCATCGCGCCTTAACTCAGCTCTTGAGCTGGGCTGTGCCCCCTCGTAGCCGCGACCCAGACCGAGACTCGGCTCACCTGCCGCCGCCGGCGCTCTCACCAAAGCCTAGAGGACCGCACGTAGTCCACGAGACTCGGCGGCAATTGCATAACCAGCCTGTGTCGGGGGAGTCTGGACCTATCAGTCTGGATAGCGGTGCTGATAGCGTAAAGAGATGGGCTGCGTGGCCGGCGGGCAAGGGGGTGGCATCTCGCCCGCTCCTCCGTGCGGTTTTTTGTTCCTCGCGGTCGGTGCCTGCGTGCGCCCATTGTATTTGCGGCACGTTGTGCGCCTCTCCTGAGGGATTTCGAGACCAGTATGGGTAGAAAGCAGGGATGGCAGTATGATTGCAAGGTGCAGAGCATCAGAAAGACATTCAGCATTCCACGTATGCGCAACCGCACACCGCACCAGTGAAAGTTAGGCGCCAGCGCCTAAGTCGACCCGCGAGGTCCAGATGGCGAGGGGTGCGGTGGGGCGGAAAGATCGCCCAAGTCGGGAGCGTGATCGAAGAACCGAAACGTGTGACTTCTGTCGCGTTTGAGCCTTGAGGGCGGGGAGCCGAGCCCCCGGCCGAGCGCGAGTCGACGGGGCTGCGTCCACCCGCGATTTGATTCCGACGGACCCGCGAAGGCGCTCCGACCGAGTTCCATTGTCGCCTTCCACTGTTCCCCTTCTCTCGATACTATCTCAGCTTTATCTATACTTTTCACCCATGAACGACTACAAGCCCTTGCGCTCTCGCCCGCTCCGGTTCTCCATCGGCCCCGCCATCGCACCGCCTCTGCCTCGCCGTTACAAATCCTCGTCCAGCGACCACGCGGACCCGTACGCGCCCTCCTCGCTGTGGATCCACGACCCCTCGACCTCCGCCTCGAGGAAGGGCAAGGAAGTCGAACGGTGGGACTATCCTCGGGTCGAGAGCCTCCACCGCCAGCGCTCGCCGTCAGCCAACGCGCAACCGTGTTGTTGTGAGCGCGAGAGCGGCGAGGGCGGCCGCCCGTCCGCCGCCGGCTCCTTCGATGGGGACGAGCACGATTTTGGGAGCGACACCTCCTCAGTTCCATCACTATCCCCATGCTCTTCTACCGCCTCCTCTTCCTCATCGCTATACGAGCCCGACGACGTCGACTGTTACTTTTCTCGCGGTCCGCACGCGCCTATTCCCCGACTCGGCTCTCACGCCCGCCTGACGCCGCTCACGCCCATCCACGACGACGACGACGACGACAAGCACTCGTCAGCATACTCTCTCACCAACGAGGCACTCTTCATCTCCCCCTCTACCGACTCGCTCTTCGCTTCCGCTGTCGAGCACCTCCCTCGCGCTCCGACCACGTGTGCACCACCAAGCCGAAGGAAGCCGACCCTCCTCCCGTCTCTCATCCTCTCTCAATCCCTCCGCGCGAAACCCACTACACTCCTCATCTCCCCCTCGACTCCACCCTCTCTCACCACCTCGCTCCAATCCCTCCCCTCCCCACCATCGCCTCCCGTAACCCGACTGGTCGCCAACTCGTCCGAGATGCTCATCACCTGCATCGAGCTCAACATGATCAGGAAGCACAAGATCGTTTGTCCTCTTCACCAACGAGCGACGATCCTCAGGAAGGGAGCGAAGACGATGGAAGGCAGTCATTTGAAAGAGGTTATTGTGGCTGGCTCGGAGTGAAGCTCGGGATGGGGGTTTGGCAGTCTAGACGTGTTGTTGATCGCATCGCAATAGAACCAATACGTGTTGTTTCCATCACTCTCTCCTGACCCAGCGAGCATCACTCAAACAGCAAAACTAAGCTGGCATCGTTCCAAACTACCACTCCCACCTCTTCAACCAGAATCAACTAATCTCCCCCCTTGCGCGCGAGTGAATCTTCTTGTGCCTCGCCAACTGATCGCTTCTCGAGAACGCCTTGCCGCACTCGTCGCACGCGTACGACCTCTCGCCCTTATGCGTCCTGACGTGCTTTGAGAGGTTCGACGATTCCGAGAACGCGGAGGTGCAGCCTGGGTAGGGGCACTTGAAGGGCTTGTCGCCCGTATGAGTGCCTAGTTGGTTGACGAGGAAATTAGTACTAGGTAAGAAAGGGAAGTTCTAAGCGGGGTGACTCACGAAGGTGGATCGTGAGAGCTGAAGCGAGGGAGAAGGCTTTCTGACAGCCCGGGTGGGTACACTTGTAAGGGCGCTCTTGCGTGTGGACTCGCATGTGCTGCAACGGGAAAGCCGTGTTAGCACCCTAGTTCTCTCGAATGCTTGCAAGGCATGAAGCTCACTTGAGTCAAAGTCGTAGCTTCGGAAAACGACTTGCTGCAAACCTCGCAGACGAAAGGTCGGTCACCTGGCAAGGCCCAGCGTTAGTCGAAGAGGACATCCAAGCACAGGATGAACGAAACCCACCCGTATGAGTCTGAAGGTGACGCATAACCTTCTGCCTCTGCGCAAACCCCTTCCCATCACCACTCCTCTCACACCCCTCCCACTCGCACGTATACGACGCCTTGCCACTCCCAACATGATCCAACGACAGGTGACTCATCAACTCTGGCGACGTGTCAAAGGTCAAGCCACAAGACTTCCACTTGCACACATGAGCTCCCGTCGAGGAAGGCGTTGGTGCTGCGAGTGCCGGCGACGACGAGTTGCGCGAATGCACGCCGTAAGGGTGTCCGTGGTGGCGGTGGCCTGGGCGCGAGTGGCGGTGAACGGTCGTGTGGTGGTGGTGAGGCGTGGTGGACGAGCACGACGCAATCGGTTCAGTGTGGACCACAGGGTGAGAGTGCTGGACATGGTGGATGTGGGCGTGGGAGTGGGAGTGGCCATGGGCGTGCGAGTGGCCGTGGCCGTGAGCGTGCGCATGCTCGTGCTCATGGTGGTGCGGGTGGGAGTGCGAAGGCGCAAGCTGAGGGACGTCCGCAACATCAGGCGTCGGGTTCTCCGGCACAGGCGCAAGAGGCTCAAGTTTGGCGAGGTGGGTCTGAATGAGGTGGTCGAGCAGCGTCGACGTCGCAGGGTCCGTCTTCTTCTCGTCCTCGGCAGGGCTTGGGTAAGCCGCGCCGACGCTCACGTTCGGAAAGTCGAACAACGCCGCGGCGGGGTTGATGTCACCGCAATCGTCCCACAGACACTTCTGGGCCTTCGCCATGTCGAACTCGGGCACGATGGGCGCCTGGCTGAACGCGAGCTGATACGAAGGAGCGGTCGTCGGAGTTGGGTTGGCGGGCGGTGCGACGATGGCGCTCTGGGGCGGAGATCCGAGGAGGAGGTGGTCGCCGTTGACGTGGCTGACGAGGAGCTCCTTTGTGTGGAAGTTGAGGTTGCATCCCTGCCACTTGCAGGAGAACGTCGGAGCTGGCGGGAGGGAGAGAGGAGCGGAGAGGGGCTGAAGGGGGAACGAGTATGGCGCTCCGACGGAGGCGTGGAGGCCGATATGGGTGTGGGAAGCATGCTGCGATGGATCCCACGTTGGGTTGTGTTGATACTCTGGAGCGCAAGCGACACACGCGAGCTGTACGGGAACACATGTCAGCCAACACACTAGCAGGGGGCGAGGGAGCAAAGACGCACAATGTCCTGGATCGCCTTGTCGTCGAGCCCCTTGAATAGCTCCGTCAGCCCGTTGTGAGGCGGGCTGCCACTGATGGACTGCTCGACCGGCGTCTCGACACTTGACCCGCTCTCTGTGCTCGCGAGGTCGTCCCTCCAGCACGCGGGGCAGTTGTCGTCGACCTTTGCGGCTGTCAACACGGCGGGGAGCGGGCCCTTGGGGATCTCGGGGAGGCCGAAGCAGCCGGTGTCGGTGCAGCAATCAACCAAGGCGTCGGTCGTGCAACATTCCGCCAGCGAGTCGGTGCAGCACTCGGTGAACGAGTCGAACGGAGCGTCCCCGCCCCCCGCACTGGGTCCTCCTGCCCGTCCGCCGCCGCCGCCGCCGTCCTCGGCGCACTGCTCGCAATCGTCGAGCACCATGTGGTCCCACCCGACCCAGCTGGCGGACGGGCACTCGGGCCCGCCCGAGCACGGCGAGTCGCAGAACCCCTGGCACGCCGAGTCGTCGCACCCAAAGACGGCGTGCGCGGCGGCGGAGGACGCAGACGAGGTCGACGCAAAGTTGCCGTCGGGCGAGATGCAGCACGACGATCCCCCCGGCGTCGAGAGCGGGTCGTGCAGGTGCGACGACGGCGGAGAGTGGCGCTGGCTCGTCGCTGGTGCGTGCGACGCCGGCGACGACGACGACGCGGGCGGCGAGCGGGGGAGGGGCATCGTCGCAAACAAGTCGCTCAGCGTCGACGCTGGCTCGCCCGGCGGCCACGCTGGATCTGCCTGCATCTCGGTCGTAGGTCGGGCTCGAGCTGCTGGCCTGTGCCTCCTATCAGCGTCCGTAGGCCGTTCCCTGCCGAGTTTTGTGCAAATAGCGTAAGAGAGAAAGGCGGGACGGAGCACCCTGTCGGTGTGTGCCTGGCCCCCTTTCCATCTATTCTTTTTCGTTTCCCGGGTCTGTTACTCTCTAAATGTGATGCTACAAACTTCTTTGAGCAGTCTAGAAGTAAGTGGAAGCGGACAGTCGAAGGGTGGTGCGAAACGTACAAGCGTCGACGGCGCCGCAAACAACACGTGGTCGTTGATTGGCGGTCCAGCTCAGTTGCGGAGGAGCGAGACGGGGTCTTTTGTGGAAGGCGCTTCAGAATGCAGATATAGTGACGATATGGATAGACACTTTCACCCTCGGAACAAGTGTAGACGAACGATTCGTCTGAAGGGTGGTTTGAAATTGTTCACACCACGCCCGCGTTCCCCTCTCGAGTTTGGAACAGTCACTGTCATCGTTCTGACCACAAGCGAAGTACTCGTTTGGTCGTTCAAAACTAAAGATGCCAACTTTGCTCACGGTTTCCGCACCATGCCGCAACGCACGCGCACTTCCTCACGACAGGTTGAACTCGGCGCCCAGAAACCAGGCACGAGGGGATTTCCAGTGGCTCCTCTAACCGCGGGCCAGGCCAATTTTACCCGATAAAACTTTTTACACGAACCAGATTTCTCCTTTGCAAGCACTCCTGCGCGGCGGATTCAAAGTTGGCTTTTGCTAGTCGCAAACAGGAAGCAAACACGTTCTTGCGTGAGTGTGACCTCCTGTTTCACCAACCCACGTCTTCGCCAGGACAGGGAGATTCAAAGCCCCTGCTCGGTCCTGAGCTAGTACCAATTCTTCTCCTCCTCAAGACCCTCCACAAACCTTACAAGCTCCTCCAAATCGTCAACAACGACTGCGTCCGTAAACATCCCACCGTCGCCGTTCAAGTGAATCCTCACATCGCTGAAGACCCAGCTCCTAGACGCCTCGTGGTGCTGAAGTACGTAATAATGATCGCCACGGTCCGCATTGAGGACGTCCATGATTGCGTCCTCTTTCTTACGCAGAAACTTGATGATGTCGGTTTTGAAGCGCTCGACGAACGCGAACGATACACGACGACCAGCGGAATCGGTGAAGATCTTGTCGGGGCTGTGTTTGAACTGGTAGGGGTCCACCTTCTTGATGAGATTTACGAGGGGCTTAAGGTGCTGATCCCAGGTGTCTAGATCCAAGGTAGAGGCCATGTTCTGTCCCGACACGGGTCGAGCAGGGCCGGGATCAGCGGACGGTTCATTCGAGTGGCGACGGCCAATACCCTGCGACGGGCGCTTACGACTGAGATTGATAGGTGCAACTGTGCAGAAGATAGAAAGAGACACGAAGGGTCCACAGACGGACCCGGGTGCATTCTAAGAGCCCAGGCAACCTGCACGTGAATGGTTGCTTGAGCAGAGAGTCGACACGTGGCCCTTCAGATCGTCCTCTCTCCTCGTCTGCCAACACTACAATTTTCGCTCTGAAACGTTGATCTTACACCAGAGAGACCAGGGGATACACAAACTATAGAAAAAAGCAGTAGGAGTAGAAGAAAGGGGTTCCTTAAGAGGAGTGGCGGATCTGGAGGAGAAAGAGCGGGTCAGCGTCTTGAAAAGTGCGCAAACGTGAAGGGAAAGAGGCAAGAACTCACGTAGCTGTAGACACCGACGTAGAAAACAAAAAAAGAGTCGCGGGTCAGCGCCGAAATGGCGTAAAATACATGAAAAATGTCAGAAAACTTGCCTTCCAACGACCATTGCATGGTCACGCTCGTACGGCTCGAGGGTAAGCTGCTCATGGGGCTTGATCTTCTCCTCCATCATCTTCTTGACCTCTGAAGCGAACACAACCTCAGCAGGGGCAGTCGAGTCGATACACGAAGCCTTGATGGAGATGAGGACGTGGCCGTTGTTCTTGAGGAAGTGGTGAGCGTTGAGGGCGACGATACGGGCCTGGTCGGGCTGGGCAACATCGGCGAAGATGACGTCGACCATCGAGACGAGCATGCGGTACTTGTTGGGGTGACGAGCATCCTCAACGATGGCTGTTGGGCGGAGAGGGCGTTAGCGGATGCGCGGGCGCGGGCGCGCGGAACGAGGCAAAACAACGAACGGATAACGTTGGTCCTCTTCTTGGCCATGTTGATCAAGTCACGACCAGACCTGTGCGAGAACTCGACGGCGTAGACGGTACCCTCAGGGCCAACGATGTCGGCGACGTGCGAGACGGAGGTTCCAGAGGCAGCACCAATGTACATGACCTTCTTGCCGGGGGCGATGTGGATGTCGTCGAGACCACCGAGGATACCGGCGGCCAACTTGGAACGGAAAGGGTTCCACACGCGGTACTCGATCTTCTCGGCGGGGAGTTCGGGGTTGCTCGAGGGCTGCTCGATCGAGATGCGCTTCTCGCCGTACACGGACTCGCCGGGGACGAGGTTGCGGGTCACGAGGAGGTGCTCCTTGCCCTACACGCCATTCAAACATTTACATATGAGCTGTCATGCCCCAGAACGGAAGCACAAAAGGAAGCGAGACGCACCTTGGCGACGAAGACTCCAGGGTGACGGTGAGGCTCAAGGATGACCTTGGCGGCACCGCCCTTCTTCGCACCGAGACCGCCCTTGGCTCCACCCCTTCCTCCACCACGAGGAGCACCACGGCCACGTCCGCCGCCACGGCCTCCACGGTCACCTCCACGCTTGGCGAATCCGCCTGAGCAGGTGCGAGAGTGTTTTCGAGTTTTTAGCGCCAGCGATTGAGAGTGGCGACGAGTTTTTTTCGGAGGTCGGTTGGTGCGAGTTGGTGGTAGATGATTGGGTGAGTGTGTAATGATGTCGTCCAAGTCGTGACGGTAGTCGAACGGCGTGCGATGATGGAGAGCGAGAGCGAAGAGCAGCATAGCGGTGAAGGATTTGAGGTGGAGGGATGTGACGAGTGCATTCAAGGAGACGGGGCGTCGTAGAGGAATGGCGAGTTGTATAGAAAAGCAGGAGAATGTAAGCAATTGTCCTGCATCATCCACGCCTCGTAAAAGTCGCTGCAGAAAGATACGCACCACGGTCTCCTCCACCGAAGCCTCCCCTTCCTCCTCCGCGTCCTCCACCACGTCCACCACGGTCTCCACCGAATCCACCACGTCCACCGCCACGACCTCCACCGCCACGTCCGCCACGGTCATCTGTTTGACAAACGTTGCGCGTTTGCGAGAAGCGCGAGGGATTGGAGGAGGAAGGCGTTGACCGTCAGCAAGCAGCTCGTTTGAGCAGGCGAGAGCGAGGGCACGAAGGGCTTACATCCCATGTTTGATGTAAAGTGTGAAGAGGGGTGAGTTTTGGTAAGAGAAATGAGCTCTAGGAGACTCTTTTGTGGTGCGAGAAGGGGACGAAAGGCAAGGCGAGCAGGCAGCGACGAAGGAAGTTTTCTGCTACCCTGTCCGCAGCCCCCGCCTCGCCCTCGGCTCTGGCCCATCGCGCGCCCCTCCTTTGGCCCTGCACAACTTGCATCATTATTTAGACACACCAGCCTACAATGATCCCGACACTCGCACTGGCAGCAAGAAGTTCCTGGAAAGGTGAGTTCTTCCTCACGCTCGCCGCCCTCGCGCCGCTCGTTCGCTTCGCGAGAGAGCTGACCGCCGACGAGCGACGCAGGACCATTCTTCACCTCGTTCCCCAACATCGCCCAGTCGCTCAAGAACAACACCCCAATCCGCACCTCTGCACGATCATGCACCATCCTCCCTAACTTCATCGGGTGCGCTTCCTCTTGCACTGTCGCGCGCGATGTGCGTTCTCCGTCGGAGGTGAGCTGACCTGAGGACGGTGGATGGGACGCAGGATGAGGTTCCTGGTGCACAACGGAAGGGCGTACATTCCTGTCAACATCACGCCAGAGATGGTCGGCCACAAGCTCGGCGAGTTTTCGTCCACAAGGGCGCCGTTCAAGGGAAAGTAAGTCGCCTTTCTGACGAGACCCCGGTGCTCAGGGATCGCAAGCTGATCGTCCTTGTGCATGATCATAGGCCTCACAAGAAGGGAGGACGGTAGAATGGATAGGCCAGCTGAAGATAGATACCCCACTACGTGTCTCCGCGTCGCGCTTCCGAGGCTTCGGAAGCAGGACTGGCCGAGCACCGCTCTCGTTATATATACCCCAACACTGCAACGCACCTTCACATTTCTATCCAACACTCGTTGGTCCTCTGCGTTGATGCTTTGCCTGATTCTGGTCTTATTGGGGGAGTCGCAAACATTTGTCGCTGAGAACGCTTTGAGGCTCTCCAGCATTTTGCGTTTGCGGCGCTAGGGCGTACGGGCCAGTGGAGTGAAGGCTTCGGGATAGAGATGTGGCTACAGTCTGGATGAGTATAGACTTGTTTGCATCCATCCCGCTGAAACATGCGGTCTCCAAGTCAAGGGGGTTGGAAGACGACTGAAGCATCGGACCCACCCATTAGCCGCATCCGATGCTGGCTGCCGCTGGCTCCTATCTTGGTCAGGCCAGATTAAAAATACCCAATCACAGCCTACGACGAAAATGGACCGGGGGTAGTGCCGGAAGCGATGGAAAAATAGGCAGCCGAGGGCCGGCCGTTGGGAGCCAGACGGAGCGAGTTCACGTGTCGCGAGACTCGGAGCCTGTGGCGCTTCGTTTCGCACTGTTGTCGCTCGTCGTATGAGGTGTCTTCTTTCTACGTACGGACTTCCTGCTTCCTCCAAATGAGGCCTTTCTCCCAGGATCTGGCGGTGCATTCTCTGCGCTGGCAAGTTTCGCTGCTCCGATCTCGACGAGCGACATCGCCCCTGAGCTGAACGACGCACTCAAGCATGACGAGTCCCCTCATCTACTCAAGGTCATACATCATCTCAGCTCAGGCATTTCTCAATCTCGGAGAGTCGTGATCCATCTTGCCGCTCGCTTTGGAGAAAGCGCCTGGTCAAGACGCACCACACGCCCGTCTCGATGCCTCGACGTCCTCTGGTGCGAGTTGCTGCCGCCGTCGATCCCGACCTCGACAGACACGAGACGCTCGCAGACTGCGCTATAACTAGGAAGCACCTCCGCCCTGTCCGCCACCTTTGACCTCCTAACCACTCAGCGCTACGAGTTCGCTCCGAGAAGCCGCGGTCACGTGACCACCTGAGACCTTTGGCTCACCTCCGCCTGCTCCAGAAAGATCGTACCTGCAGCAGCGAGCATGGCTTTCCGAGAGCCACAAGATGGTGAGAAATTTTCAGCTGGCTCGTCCTCTCTCTCTCTCCTCTTCCTCCCACCACCTCCCTCCTCCCCGCTTCAAGCACCACCGCGCGCGCGCTCGTAACCTCTGAAGCAACGTGTATCGCACGATGAGCTCCTACTCCTCCTCGCTCTCGTCCTCGTCCTCGTCCTCGTCCCTCAGATCCTCGACGCCACCCGACATCTCTCTCTGGGCCGGCCACCTCCTTCCGCTCCTAGCTCACCTCAACGAATCGGACCCAAACCTGCTCTCGACGAACCCTTCCTCCGGCCGCGAGTCGTACCACCGCTGCTCCCCCCGCTACGCCCTCGACGTCTCGCACTCGCACCTGTCCCTATTATTCGACCCCCTCATCGAGCTCCTCGAAGGCGAGAAGGCCGACTTTGTCGAGATCGAGGGCGTCAAGGGCAAGCTGTTCTACACCCTCCAGCGACACTACGACGACGAGTCCGGCGACGAATCGGGATGGTGGGTCTTGAGCGAGACGAAGGTCGGCATGAACGGCGAGAAGGGAGTATCGACGACTTATGTCGTGCTGGAGAGCTTGGAGCAGACGGTGGACGAGTTGGACGCGATGATGGAGTTGGCGGAGTTGGAGTCCGCATCGGTTCAGAGCGAGGAGAGGAAGACGTCGTTTAGGGGAAAGTGGGTTAAGAAGTTGAGGGATAAGGCGAGGAAGAAGTTCTGGGATTGGCTTTTGAAGCAGTTGTAGATGCAGTAACGAGTGTTGTAAGAATCTTAATCGTCGTCTGTTTTCCGTCTGTTCAAGATTGCAGAGAGACGGAGTTGCCAGGGAGGGCTTCGACACGTGTGGGGAGTCTTGCTCACTGCTCGGAGTCATCTTAGAAAGCTGTCAAACCATGAACATGGCTTTTTTGCTCTACCGCTTCAAGTCTGTCAGCTCTAGAGTCTCTTCGAATTGCTCAAGGCCTCGAGCGTGGATTCCTCGGTTCGCTCCACGACAGCATGACGGTCAACTTCATTGGCTCTGCCAGAGGTCGAAGAATATCTTTTACGCCTGGCCTGATAGTGATCATGCCACGACGATGCATTCTATTCCAACCCCTCCACGCTAAACCCCTTGACCACCTCCCCATCCCCGATCCACAAACTCGGTCCCTTCCCTCCTCCTATACCCATATCCTCCCACTTCCTCCTCACCTCCTCCCCTTCATACCCGTCGTCCCTCCTCGGTATGTTCATCCCAACCCCTTCCGGACCCCAACAGAGCGCTTTGATGCTGTCCTCGAACTCGCGGTTTTGGATCGAGGAGGCGTGAGAAGAGGTGACGAGAGTGCCGGTGCGGAGGGAGAAGATGCGTATTCTGTGGGCGAAGGCGCGGTGAGGAGAGGAAGGGAATGGGGTCAGCAAGTGGGAGGGGGAGGGTTGCATGGTTGGCCTACTTTCTATCTTGTCCAGCTGCACGAGAAAAGAAAACGTCGTAAGAAAGCGCCAGAGTCTCAAGAGGCTGAAGTGGCTCACCAACCGCAACGAACTTGTCTCTCCACACATCGATTCCAAGGTCCCATGAATACGAGTTTACGTGTCCAACGAACGTGCGCGAGGGCTTCGGTGTTGGAAAGCGAAGGTCGTACATTGCTAGCGTCCTGCATTCTACCTGAAGTGAGCGCCACATCGTCGCTTTTCAAAACAGAGTACTAACCCGTCTATGCCCGACACCAACAGGCCGTCTTGGATTCTATGCACCGACGTGACCGACGTTGGCAGCGAGAGATGGACCTGAAGGGGGGTTTCAGCCCACCACTCAATTAAATAGAAGAGTCGAAGCAGAGCTCACCTCGGGTCTTTGAGCCTGTTCCCTCTCCGTTGCCGACCCCGACGCCCTCAAATCGAACACCTTGACCTTACCGCCTCGCGTGCCCGCAAAGATCAGGTTCTGTACGTAGCACATCCAAGGATCGGTGAATGGTCCCTGAAAGTAGTGGAGGCTGCTATGATGCTCACCTCGGTCAGATCCAATCCAAATACTGCGCCGTCACCATGCCGCCCTCCCGTCGTGATGCCGTCCATCGAGTGTCGTGTTGGGTCTCGCGAGATGAGGACTTTGCGATCACAGCCTGGATCACAATAATGAAGACCATGTAAGCGTTGGGTGGGTAGAGGCTGCTTTAGACGAGAAGGGGGCCCCACCGAGCGCGACGATGGACGGGGACAGAGCAGAGCTCCACAGCGACGTCTTCTGAGGTTTCAACGTGACCGATCTAGGAGCACATCGACTGTATCAGCCTACAAAAAAGTCGTATATGTGTAAACTCGAGCTTACGCAAGGCTAATCGAATCGCTGGTCGTCCCAACCAACGCCTGCGCCGGTGGACCAAAGCACGTGGCCCTTAACGTATTCAATCATCAGCGCCTCCCCACTCTCGAGAATCCATCAGAGAGTAGCACACGCACAGTAATCTATCTCCACAAGCCTTGAGCGACGTAATCTTGGCCGGAAACATCCAGCTCGTCCTCCACCCTTGTTCGTCGTTGGGATAAACCGCGCCCTCGTCTTGACCTCTCGAGAGGGAGCCGGTCCTGCATCCGTCATCCGTCCCAACAGCGTCAGCCTGATCACTCATCAAAGCGGATAAACCAAAAGAGGGACATACGCAATCACCCCTCCCGAAGTCCCAACCCTCACGACATCGTTGTCGAGATCATCAAAGCTCACGCACGTGATCCCATCGTCCACCGTCAAACAATCGCACCACAGCGCCCTCCTCTCTGTGAACTTCCTCAACCCCAGCTCTTCCACTTTCCTGCTTCTCACGACCCCCGCCATTCGAACCAACGTCAGCTCCTCGTTCCCCCCTTTCTCAGTGGCGCCGCAAAACAAACTGGGACACACCAACTCTGCACCGTTCTTCCTGGATACCCTTCCATCAATCTGTCTCTAGCTCTCACAAATCCTCCACCGTCATCCCGAACGACCTTCTTCCCCTTCGCCTCAGTCCTCGCTTTCTTCCGCTTCCTCTTGTCGTCCCTCTCGACTCGAGCTTGCGAGAGCGAAGCGGTTTTGATGAGCGCTGGCGGAGCAGTAGGGGGACCAGCGTTGCGAAGGATCTTGTAGTACTTTTTTGTGAGGGGGTCGTAGTGGTAGCCTGGGAGTTGAAGGGGAGGAGCGGACATGGATGGACGGATGGAGGAGGGAGTGAGGCGACGCGGGGAGAAGGGGAGGAGGAAGGCGGGATATTAGGTCGAAGCGTTGATGTGTGGCGTCTAGATATCTATGATTGTCGTGCAAGCGCGGAATGATGCGAGATTGATGAAAGTGTGTGACCGGAAGGAGAGCAGAGCATCGTACTCTCGCCGCCGCCGACTTGGGCGCACTCGCGACACTCCTCGGATTTGACACACCACCCCTAAAAACTGGATACAATGAAACCGCATTCTTTCCAGCAACTCGTCTTCACCGTACACACAAACAGCTTGAGCTTCAATTGTCCGTCGCCTCCCTTCCTCGACTCCCGACTCCTCCGCCGCACCACACACGACACGATGTGACACCGAGTCCGAGACGACGCTCACGCTCCCAACGTCTTGCCCATGAACTTCCTCTTCTGCTCGTTAATTAGTAGTCAGTCGATGCCAGAGGGAGAAGGCAGGGCAAAGGGCGAACCTGGAAGCTCATCCACCACTTGCTCGGCTTGCCCTGGAACTCTGGGTCGTACACCTTCTCGAGCAACCTCGCCACCGTCTCTGATCTCGCATGAGTCAAGTACTGTCTCAGAGCATCTGTCACATCCCTCCATCAGCTCTCTACCACGCGCACGCGAGACGGAGGAGCGAGGGAAGGGGGGCAACGCACCAGCCTCGAGTCGGTTCGCGGGGGCCTGGTAGAGCGAGTTCATCGGGAACGCTGGCTCGCCTGGCAAGTGGAAGTTCTCGATCGCGTAAGTCGAGAGCTGCTTCTGTGCTTCCTGAGGCGTCCATCCTGGTGCTTTCGCTGCTCGCCCAAGGAAACGCGCATTAGCTCATCGTCATCCCCCCACTCGCGCGCGCGTACCAGCCAGGGACAAGGAGGAGCGAGGACGTACACTGAGCGATCTTGGTGAGGCAGTCACCGATGAAGAGGATGAGGTAGATCAGCATGCGGTCGGCGCCGCCCTTGATCTCAAAGTTGCGGAACAGCGAGTTGGCACGGAAGAGGTCCAAAGCCTCGGTGATGATGTCGTCGCGCTCAGGGTCAGCTGTAGGACGTCACAGGTTAGCATACAGACAGTTTGTAATGAAAATGGTGCGAAAAACGGACCAGGGAAGGGAGCGGAACCGCGGAGTTTTGAGGAGAAGGGGAGGATGGCCATGTTGCCGATCTGGCGGTGCTCGAGCTCATCGTTGTACGACGAGTGGTAGGCCTGTCACCATGGATCAACACCTATTTCTATATCTATCTACAGTTGTGGGACGTACGGGCATGTTTGCGGCTGGTGCGAGGTACAGGTCCAAGCACACCGCGACGGCACCAAAGGCGCGCCGCTCGGTCGGGAGGAAAATAAATCGACTTAACAAGGAAATGGAGGGAAATGGATTGAGGGCCGTGCGAGAGCCCGAAGTTGGGCAGGCTCTGCCTTCGCTCAGCGTGGCTTCCACACTTTACACGACTTTTTAGCCAGCAATGCCGGCACCTCAACGATACTTTGACAAGCAGGCCGCATCGTCGTCGCCTGCTCGTGGTGGAAACGGCGGCGGACGAGGCCGCGGTGCGCCGCGAGGACGAGGCAGAGGCGGCGGTGGAGCTCGAGGAGGAGGAGCACCAAGGGAGGAGAAGAAGGAGTGGGTCCAGAAGGAAAAGTTCAAGCCAAAGGAGGGTTTCATTGCTGCTGGTCTCAAGTCATAGTGCGTTCATCCCTTTCACGACCATCCGTCGCGCAAAAAGTGTCCCCAGCGAGCGAGTTTGCAGTGGCGCTGACTTTTTTGCTGTGTCTCGTCGCGCTCAATTGATCACTATAGCACCGACGCAGCCGAGGCAGCAGCAGCAGCCAAGAAGGAGGAGATTTCTGAAGGATGGAAGGACAAGACGACGACTCAGACGACCCTCCACCTCACGCACCTCCCCTCAACCCTTACCTCCCCGCAACTCTCCATCATCTTCTCGTCCTACGCGCCCCTCCGATCCGCTTTCGTCGTCTCCTCGACATCAGGCAAGGACGACACTCCGAAAGCACCCAAGGGCATTTCCGGCGCCAACTTGGTCTCGACGGGTGCTGGGCGCGATCGTACGGGCAAGGCGACGAGCAGGGGGTTCGGATACGTGCGCTTCGTTCTTCGTACGGATGCCGACAAGTGTCTCGAGGAGTGGGGTGGACCTGAGGGTATCCCTAGGAGTGCGTTGAAGGATTTGGAAGGAGCTGAGGGAACGGAGGGGATCGAGTGGGATAAGGTGTGTGGGAAGAACGGGATTAAGATGGATTGGGCGAAGAAGAAGCTCAAGGAAGGGGAGGAGCCTGAAGGTGGGGCTAAGAAGAAGAAGGAGAAGAAGGAGAGAAAGGATGTTGGGGAGGAGGGCGAGGAGGGCGAGCGCAAGCCGCACTCGCGATACGTGCCGTACGACCACAACGCGAGCAGGACGGTCATCGTGATGGGAATCCCGTTGCCGTTGACGGAGGATGAAAAGGCTGCGAAGAAGGCCGAGAAGGACGAAAAGATGAAGGTTGATGGCGAGGAGGAGGATGAGAAAGAGGAGGACGATGAGGAGGAGAAGGAGGAGGGCGGCGATGAGGAGGAGCACGTCGACGAGGAGACGGGCAAGCCGATCGACTGGAAGAAGGCGCTCCGACAAAAGGCCAAGAAGACGTCCGGAGAGGTCGAGGACCTTCAGTGGCCCGTCAAGCTTCCCTCGGGAGAATCAGTCGGTTCGTTCACGTCCTTTCTTTCGCTGACCTTTGGCCACGTAGCTCAAACCACTCCTTTTACCCAACAGCCACCATCGTCCTCTCGACCCCGAGATTAGCACACGACTTGATGAAGAAGATGCACAATCACGTCTTCCGAGGTGTCGTCGTCAGCGCGTCGATCAAGAGTTCGTGGGACCTCGTCCAGCGTCAGGGCAGGGCCAAGGCTGGTGGACGTCTCGTTGTCAGGAACTTGGGCTTTGATGTAAGCATCCTCTTTCCACCTGCATTTGCGTAACAACTCATTGTGGGCAAACTTTTCTTAGGTCACCATCGCCGACCTTCGTACCGTTTTCTCTCGCTTCGGTGCCCTCCACTCCATCAACATGCCCCTCGACGACTCCAACAAGCCCCGCGGTTTCGCCTTCATCTACTACATCACCAAGCCTTTCGCCGAGGCTGCTCTCAAAGCCATCAACGGA
This sequence comes from Pseudohyphozyma bogoriensis, assembly GCA_024364755.1. Taxonomy (NCBI): domain Eukaryota; kingdom Fungi; phylum Basidiomycota; class Microbotryomycetes; family Chrysozymaceae; genus Pseudohyphozyma; species Pseudohyphozyma bogoriensis. The sequence goes on from JALBUQ010000005.1 coordinate 196,167, forward strand.
AGTCGGATTTACGCCGGTATGGCGAAGGAGCGTATCGAGTCTGAAGGCGGAAAGGGTGGCAAGAAGAAGGAGGTGAGGGAGAAGAAGAAGGCGGAGCTCAAGGAGGCTGGTGGTGGAGGTGGCGAGAGGGGTAGGGTTGTTGCTGTTGATTGGGCGCTGGGGAAGGACGAGTGGAAGAAGGCGCAGGCTGCTGAGGAGAGCGGGAGCGAGGCCGAAGGACCTGAGGGGCCGAGTGATGAGGAAGAGGATAGCGAGGAGGAGGAGAGTGATGAGGAGGAGAGCGATGAGGAGGAGAACGACGACAGCGATCTCGAGCCTATCGCTATCTCGGATCTCAAGGACGAGGACGAGCCTCACCCAGATGACGACGACGACGAGCTCGAGGAGGAGCCGAAGGCACCGGTACCGAAGGGAACGACGCTCTTCGTTCGCAACATTGTCTTTGAGGCGACGGAGGCGGAGGTTTACGACTTGTAAGTGACACGTGGCTCTCTCTTTCATTGCTTTTTCCATCTGACTGTTCCGCCATTCAAAGGTTCAAGGCATTTGGTCCTGTTCGCTACGCTAGGATCGTCTATGATCCGACGACAAAGCGATCGCGAGGCACGGCATTTGTCTGCTTCTGGAACGAGGCCGACGCTCAGAAGGTCTTGCACGCGTCGGAGTCGCTTAACGCTGGAGTCTTCGGAGAGGTATGTGCCGGTTTCTCTGTTTGAATATCAGAGCGAGGCTTGATGGCAAGGTTGTATCCGCAGACCTCGAACAAGCACAACAAGCAGTCGCTCCTCATGGTCGACCCTGGAACGTCAGGTGCCTCTGCTCTCACACTCCACGGTCGTGTCCTCGCCGCCGTCGCGGCCGTCTCTAAAGACGACGCCGATAAGCTCCGTGAGGATCGTGACAAGAAGGGCGACGCCAAGAGCGATCGCAGGAACCTTTACTTGATGCGCGAAGGAGGTATGTTAGGTTTTCATTTCTAGTCGAGTTTCACAGATGCTGACATCGGCGGACTTTCAGTCATCTTCCCGTCCTGGGCTATCGCTCAGACCCTGCATCCCTCCGACATCGCCGCTCGTCAATCCTCGTTCGACGCTCGTAAAGCCCTCCTCCGATCCAACCCCTCCCTCTACATCTCCCGCACCCGTCTCTCGGTCCGACAGATCCCTCTCTACGTCTCCGACGGCATGATGAAGCGTCTCGCCAACTACGCCATGAAGGAGTTTGACAAAGAGGTCAAGGCTGGCATCCAGAAGGCTCTTACCGCCGACGAGAAGAACGAATCGGTCGTCGACGCCTCCGGTGCGCCCGTCAAGGCCGAGCGTATCCGTGGTGTTCCTCCTAGTCGAGTTAGGCAGGCCAAGATCCTTCGCCAGTCGGATCGTGTCGACCCTCTCACCGGGCTCGGAAGGTCGAAGGGATACGGTTTCCTCGAGCTCGGGTCGCACGCCGATGCGCTGAGGGTCCTGCGGTGGGCCAACGCCAACAGGGACGTCGGTGCGCTGTTCCGAGGGTGGTGGAGGGAGACTCTGGAGAATCTCATTGCGAAGGAGGAGAGTGGCGAGGGATCCAAGGCGCTTGGAAAGGGCGTGTCGGTGAAGGATCGCGAGGAGCGTGTCAAGAAGTTGAAGGAGAAGATGGAGGAGTTGGTCGAGGAGGAGGAGCTCGCCAAGGGCAAGGCTGCGAGGCGCGAGGCTAAGGGCAAGCCTTCTGGTGAGGGTGGAAGGAGCTCGAAGTGCTTGATCATCGAATGTGCGTTCATTTCTGCCGTGATTCTCGAGAGGGAAGAGCTGACGTGGTCCTTCCTATTTCCACAGTCTCGATTGAAAACCAGGTGACGTGCGCAACTTTTTCTACTCTGTTTCGATTGGGTATAATGCTGACGATGCTTTGTGTTTACAGGACGAAGCGACGAGCAGAGAAGGCTGAGCGTGCTCGTGAGAAGGCTAAGAGGTCCAAGGTCTGTGTTCACCCCGGAGCAGTGGGTTGAGATGTTCTGCTCACGTGGCATCCCTTTTGCAGGACCGCGAGGCTTCGGACGACGAGGACGAGGATTCGGATGCTGAAATGGATGACGAGGAGGAGGCTCCGAAGAGCAAGAACCAGAAGCGCAAGGCTGACTCGCAAGAGGCCGCTGCGAAGAAGAAGGTCAAGCTCGCGAACGCCAAGAAGGCGGAGGCCATCGCGAAGGAGAACGCCGCTGGCGGAAACGAGGACAAGTCGAAGCTGTGGACTGGAGCCATCATCGGGAAAAAGAGGAGGCAGCAGAAGGCCGGGAAGAAGTAGATCAGGGGACGTTTTCTTGCATTTTAATCGTTTTGTCTTGGTTGCTTTTACTGTGTAGCAGTCGCTTGTTCATCGCCGCTACCTCCTCTGTCAATGGTGGAAGATCCAGCATGTCGGCAGCGCCAACTCCCAATAGGACACGTGGTGTATAGTCGCGCATGAATCTCTCGAACGAAATTGCCTAAACACCCTACGTACAATGTGCACGGTTCTAATTCTCACCCTTCGTACCTGGGAGTTTAAGGCCGGCAGATCTGAGCTCTTCCAATGCCATCGCAGGAAGTACGAGTGCTTTCGCCTTGCCCTTTTTTGCGTTGAGCTTGGGAGCAAAGAAGAGCTGAAGGGCCAGATCAGACACTGCCTGAAAGTCTTGGACGATAGTTACTCACAAGATTCACGAAAACGATGTCGTCATGCCTGGAAGGCGTTCTGTCCACCTTGAACCCCACCGCTTCGAACACGTCGTGTATCGAGGTTTCTAACATCCTGAAGTCCTTTCTGAGGTGGACAGGAACCTTGGAGGACATGAAGGTGAGTGTGGGTTTGTTCCAATACACCCACGAGGGCGATGATGATGAGTCGCTATTGCCCTCGTTGTTGCTAAGCTGTGAGGACGAGAGGCTCAACTATCAGTGCCTGCCTCGCGGACGTTGAGCTGAAACATACCCAGTAATATTGCTTCTCCACTTCTCTCATCATCTTGATCACCGCCTCTCTCCTCCAACTTGATGCATCTTCTTCCAGCCGGCTGTCTCGGGTGGACCTAAGCCTGTCGACAATTTGATCGAACAGCGGACCAACTTGTGGGTACGCGTCTTCGCTGGTGGGCAGTGCAGACGGGGTCGTGGCAAGAGTGGACGATACTGATTGATCGATAGGTCGTTTCTCGATAGACTTGGTGTCGCTGTCCGCGTAAGGAGGTGCAGAGTCGCTGCTGAGGAGACCGGCGTCGCCGGACCGGGCGGAGTACGAAGGGGGAGCGCGGTCGGCGGACGAAGCAACGGCGCTGCTCGAGCCGAACAAGGTGTTGACGCTTCCAAAAGACATGTCTTCTGGGTGATGTGAGTTCTGTCTGCGAAAAGCAGAGAGGCGTGCGGAGAGCATTGTGTCGTCGACGGCACTGCGTACGCATCCCGTACATCCGGGCGGAGCGCCGTATGATGATGTCAAAAGCTCGGCGAGTCCTGCAGAAGGGTTTGCGCTTAAGGCAGTGTCCTATAGCTACATCTTCTGTCCTCGGGAGAGGTCTGCGATGGGTGAGCTCAGCAAGCGGGCCGTCCTTGCTCGACACATCGACACGCACCCACCCCACGTACTGTCTCCGGCCCTTAGCTTTACTTTCTAAGACTCAACAGGTTACAAAAAAGCTACTCTGATAATGACATGTGGGCAAATTTAATGCCGGCGGTTTCAAGTTCCTCCCAAGTCACCGGCGGAAGCATCGGCCCCTCGCTTGGGCTTTTACTGACTCCCTTCGCCGTGTTCGCCGTGCTTGTTTTGTCCAGGGGCGAGAACAGCTGTGACGGAGTTTCAGTAAGAGTCTGCGGTCAAAGTGCCCCAGATGACACTTACGAGTCTCACGACGATCTGGATCTCGAGGAATTGCGTCCCTCGGTACACGTGGAAGCCGCACCGCTCGAAGACGTCGTAGATGGACTCTTTGAGAGCGGGATAGAGCCTTTGAAGTCCTGGAGGAACTCTGGGAGAGTTGATGCTGAGCTCTGGCTTGTCGTGGAAGGCCCACTGCGGCTCTCCCGGCAGCAAATCACGATTGACGAGCTGCTCCACATGATAAGTCAACCCAGCCAAGGCGTTCAGCAGCCTCTTGATACCAATACGTACTTGTCTATAGTATCCCTCAAGCTCTTTAAACATTGCACAAAGAGCTTCCGTCCGCCATTTCACCGCTCCGGAGATCAACCGACTGTCGTTGGCCGCTGTTACTCGCTCGATCTCTCGTGCGAACAAACCACCGAGTTGGGGAAACTTCGAAGGTGGAGAAGGTGAAAGGTCTGAGGGCGCTTCTTTCTTCTCCCCCAGCGGAGTGTCGTGAGTGTCGCTGTACGGAGGAGTTGTGTCGTCGTCGCCGAGCGAGCATCCCGGGGTGTCGGCGTACGATGGAGGTGCGCGAGAGGGATCCGGAGACGCGACGGAACTCGTCGAGCGAAAGACATTGTCAATGGTCGTGAACGGCATCTTGAACTCCTACCTCAGACAGAAGTGAAGACAACAGGGAGCAGTCGAAAGCAACTCCTGTCTGCTCCGGCGAAAGCCAAGCCCGAACGCGGCGTTTCGTAGCCGCCATTTCCGTGCTAGTCGGGAATGGGGCTGAAAATCGTCAGGGAATGGTCGCGGAGCCAGACGTGTTCTTACTGTAAGTGTGTTTGAACCAATTGAAATTATGGTGTGGGGCGCAAGGTATCGAGGAAGGGAATTGTCCAAATGCTACCAACCGTCCTGCAGGCTGCTCTACTCGCGTCTTCGGCTTCCGCAACACCGCCACTCAAGCAGAAAGGCTTCTCAATCCATGTATTTGTCTTAGACCAGTAAGTTACATAAATACACATATGCTACAAAGGTGCACAGCTTCTACTTGTCCGTCAGCCTCAAACCGAACGATCTGAGGTCGTCCAATGTCACAGGGGGCAGGACAATGTCCTTCTCTTTCTCCTTCCCTTTGCCCATGTTGCTCGCAGATGGGAACAACTGGAAGCAGGCTTTTAAATCAGCGTCTGCTAGGTGTAACTTCTGAGGCTATACGCACCAGTCTAACAACGATATGCTCATCGCTGCAAGGTAATGTCCGGTCGACCGTGAAGCCCGTCTTCTCGAATAGGTCTTGGATAGTCTCCTTGAGGGTGACGCGGAGACGCTGGAGTCCAATAGGGATGCGAGGAGATGAGATGAGGAGCTCTGGTACGTCGCGAGTCGCCCAGCTCGCTTCTTGCCAGTATTCATAGTCCTTGCCGATAGTGAGCTGACGTGTCACACCGTAGGTCAGCATCCGTTTGAACACGTTAGAGCCTCAGACTCCGCACATCTCTGTAGTAAGGCTCCACCTCCCGCATCATCGCTTTGATAGCTTGCTTCCTCCAATTGATCGCATCTTCTTCCAGCACTTCCTCATCGACGCCCTTCATCCGGTCGATAGCTTTAGTGAAGAGTGCCCCGACCTGGGGAAACTCAGGGGATGGCGGCCGAGTTGAGGGTGTTTTCTCTTTCGGGTGAGACCGGTCCTTGACGACTTCATAAGCTGGTGCCGTTTCTTTCTCGTTGGGCGATGAATCCAAGCCGTCGGAGTAGGACGGAGGGGACGACAGTGTGTGTGTCGTGGAGGAAGAGACGGAGCGGATGGAGCCGAACCGGTTGTTGAGGCCTCCGAACGGCATGTTGGGACTGCTGGTTTGGCGAGCAAGGAGAGAGAAAGAAGCGACAATTTCAAGAAGACTGCTTTTCATGGTATCGCAAAGTGCGCAGCGCGTGTACGGGCCGAGTACAAAATTACGTATGTAGCTGAACGTGGATCATAGCGCGTACCTTGGCGCGTACCGCTCTTGGCGGGAACTGCAGAAAGTTGTGACGTTTCAAAGTGTGAGATACTATGTAGGGAATAACTGTGGCGTGGTCTTGGGAAATAAACCAGCTGCCGTGACTCTGCATAGGCTTCCGGCCGGAGCCCGGGTCAGCACAGCACCACCGGTTTCCGTCTGTCAACGCATCAATTGCCACCTCTCCCTTTCTCTCTCTCTGCTCGAACTCACCGCATGCAACACTATATTGTATCAGGAGCGGAGCTTCCGGAAGACGACCCACACACGTACGAGGTGGGCTACGTCCTACAGGTCCTGCTCTGGCCTCGGCTGGAGTGGGCGGACAGCGTTGCCGGAGAGTTGAGGAGCAGTGAGTGGCCCCTCCGAGCAAACTTTTCTAGCAAATTCGAATGCCTGAGCTTTTCTTCCTCTCCTTTGTTTGCAGTTAGCTATCACTCTGTGTCGGATGATGGATATCATTCGTACTACGTTCGGACTGGTCCGGGACGTGTCACCAACCCCGAAGGCCACTTTTTTCTAGGCAGTGAGTGGCCTATCTTTCTCGAAATCATCAAGAGACCGATTGATCCTCTCTTGCAGTGTTAAACAACACTTTGAGCTCGCATCAAGTCGGCAGGCGCAGCGGCATCCCACCCACCACTCGGATCGACACTGCCAACGTCCCTATCTACGCCTTCGTCTGCCCGCTATCCGAGGAAAATCGCACTCTCGGCCTCCCCAAGCGCATCAGGATCCGCTTCGGTACCCAGATCGGTGCCGGCCGTTTTGAGGGTTTTGATTTACTCTTCAAGGAGGGCGGCGCCAAGGAGGGTCACGCGTCGTCCTCGCGTAGAAGAGGAAAGCCAGCGAGGGAGGACGACGACGACGTCGAGCGAAGTTCTTCTAGAGCTACCAAGAAATACCGACACCATCAGAGGACAGAGGGAGATCAACCTGCTTGGAAGGCGGTTTATAAAAGGCGGTGACGGGGTTGGAGAAACGTGGCACGAGGTCGATAGGACACGCATCCCGACGTGAATGGCTTTCTTGTGTGGCTGGAATGACATAAAATTAGATGACACCGAGTAGATGACTAAAGTAGGCTGTGAGCTCGGTCCGGCGTGCCGACGCACTCCTGGGACTTCCACGAGGAGGTTCAGCACCGCCTCTCCCGCGCCGTGTCTCGCGGCATCGTCTCCTTTTCCCTTGACTTGCTCACACTGCCTGTCCCTTCTTTTGAACTTGACTTTCTGTGCCGCAAACATGAGCACTGTCGAGCTATACGACGAGGCATGGGAGGTGTTGTCGAGCCACTTGTGGGTCCACTTGACGTGGAGAGAAGACGGAGGTGAGATCGTCAACTGTAAGTTCGACTCTTTCGGGACAAGAAAAAATCTTTTTGAAGGAAACGATACAACGAGGAGCTTGCTAATGTGGCTCATTGTGGAGACAGTCACTCGAGGAGGCCAAAATCGGTACGAGGTTCACAACCGAACGGTGGACGTCCAGTCCTACATCGTTGAAGTCAACGGGGAGGTCGATAACCGTCCCGGCACCAGTCTCAACCTCGGTAGTAAGCATTTTCGGTCTTGGAGCTATTCGCTCTTCCAAACAGCAAAGCACAGGGCTTCAAGGCGTTCGACCAGTCGAGGCGATAGTTTGGTCGCGCGACCGAGGCTCAGACAGGAGAGCCGGCTTCCATCGCCGTATCAGGATCAGTGTGGCAGGCGATTTGACTCAAGCTCAACACGACTTTGATCTAATGTTCAAGAAGGTCGGGGACTACGTCGATCCCGCTCCAGTCGTTCGTCAAGACCAGCCGGACAACTGGGCGACAGTCGTGCAGGACCAGCAGGGACAAGCTGGCTCGAGCCAGCAGGACCAATCGCCTACTTCCGCCAGGAAGGAAAGTGTTTATTGGCCTGGTCAAAGAGAGAAGAGTAGTGGCCACCGCCGTGGTAAGAAGTAAAGCCGGGATGGGAAGCTCCAACGTGGAATTCGGTGACGGGAAGGGAAGGTTTAGATAGACAAACATTACCAGCCCTATAAGAGCAGCAGCAAGCTAGAACATTGTTCGGAGCTCCAGGCTGTGTTGTCCATGTCTTAATCTCGAAACACCACAGACCGGAAGTGACGTGTCTTCAACTCGAGAGCATTTGAATGAGGGTATAAACTTCAATTCTTTCGGCTCCTCCCCAGCCAATTCGAACACTTCCTTTACATCAAAGCCATTACCCGTCCTTCCGCTGATCCGTTACAGGGTGAGGTTGTACTCGTAATCGGAATCGGCGTTCTGAGCAGTCCAGAGGACGATGGCGCTGGAAGAGAGAAGAGTCAGTTTAAAGTTTGATGACAAAAGGGAGAAGCAAAGATGTACCTCAACATGATGGCGACTAAGAGAGGGAGTAAGTGTCAGCACAAAGGAGCGGACAAGACGGAGAGGAGGAAGAGAACGCACTGGACTGCACGACGTTGGCGATACCCCAGGGGACACCAAAGTTCTCCGGGTAGTGTGGGATGACATACTTGATCACCATCACCGTCTGTTTCATCCCAGCCACCAAAACATTCGTCAGCTCACCAGGCACACCTCACTCAACTGACTCGGTCTCCCCTTCCATCCTGAGAACCAATGCAAACTCACAATGCTGCCCGCCAATCCTCCAGCCATGAGCGCAAAGCCAAGGAAGAGGAACAATCTCGCCCTCCACGCGACTCCGCCACCCCAAACGCCATCACTCCAGGATGGTCCGGCGTCGTCGTCGTCGCTCATGAGGTGTTGTTTGTCGATGAGGTTGACGATGACCATCCCGATTGTTGAGGCTAGACCTGGTGTCCAGCTGTACACATCAATAAAAAATTAGATGGGGTTAGTGGGAACAGAGGAGATGGAGGAGGAATGGGACGAACTCGGCGAACGAGACGTGTACGGGGATGGGGTCATACGGCGTGTTTGGGTCCGAGATTGGCTTCGCGTGCGAGGACGAGATGGTCGCGTCGAGGAACGCCCACCAGCCTATTGCGAACTGCAGTTCATTCCATGCTCTTAGTGGAACAGTCTATCGAGAGACCGGCAACAAGACGAGACGAACGAGTGCGCCCGAGAGGTAGACGAGGACCTCGCGCGTGCGTGGGCCCGCGAGGTTGATCTTTGGGAGCGAGATGAGGCAGACTCGTCTTGGGTCTGTTGCTGTCTCATAAGTGACTGTAGCGAGCTTGAGGGAAGCACGAGGACGGACCAGCACGGCGGAGAGGGACGGCCATGATGCCAGGTGGGGGGGACGAGCAGACGGTGGGAGTGTCGAGGTAAAGGTGCGAGGCTCAGGCGGTCAAATCTGACTATATCACGATTCAAGTTTGACTGTATTCCCTCGTCGGCCGTCGATTCGTGCGATGTTGATGGATCCAACGCTGAGCGTGACCCCTCGCTCGCCTCCCACTGGCCTCGAGTCGGGCTTCAGTCGGGCTTCCTTTGCCCCAAAATCGGGGTTCAGGCCAGCCAACCAGAGCAGCGTCGAAGGCCCGGGGCAGCGCTTGTTTACTCGCCTTGCACGCCCGTTGCATATTTTACATCAAGTTATGCTCTCGAGAACACTCGTCAGAGCAGCCGCCAGGCCATCCCTCCGCTCCGCCTCCGCCCCCTCCCTCTCGCGAGCGGCCCACGACCACGCCCATGCCGACTCGAACGCTGGCGACGTCTTCCCCGAAGAAGGTCCGTCCTCTGCCTTAATATGTACCTCATTCTATCTACAACAACTCACTCTGTTACCACCGCTCCACCCAGGCTTCAACGCCCCGTTCTGGCGCAACGGCGTAATCTTTGCCCTCTCGCTCGCGCTCGTCTACCGCCTCACCCCCGCCGCGTCCGCCGACTCGAACGAGGAGAGCCCAATCACGAAATACCTTGCATTCCACATGCCCGACAAGCAGCTCTGGGTTGACCGCTCCGTCAAGCACCTCGAGATGGCCAAGCAGGCCGCAGACGATAGGCTGCTCTTCCAGGAGGCTGAGAGCTCAAAGGTCAAGAGGATCAAGTACCCTGGGTATGTCACCAGCGTGTCTTTACTAGTACTAGAAGGTTTTGGGGAGGTAGCTGACGCGTGGAGGCGGGCAATACAGTGTGTTCCAGCAGGCGTCGCCCAACTTCGCTGTCGGATCGCAGGCCGACCTGTCAGACTTGGTCATCAAGAGCGAGAGGGACGACTTTGCGTTCGGCAAGCAGGAGAGTGCAGAGGACGACGAGTAGATTTGTTTTGTGCTGGAAGAGGAAGGCGGTTGTGTTTGATAAGCGGGGGGCGGACAGAGAGCTAGAGAGGAGGAGCGCACAGGCGGGACCTTGGCAGGAAGGAGGAGCAAGTATGTTCGTGAAGAATGGATCGAAATCCATACAACAAAAGGTGTCCGTTTCTACCTCTCTTCGCGCTCTCGTGATATCGCGTTTCTGGGAGTACGCCGGCGAACAAAACGCGCGTTTTGAATCGCTCTGGTACGTCTTCACTTTCCATTTCTTTTCTTTTGTTCGATCCATGAATATCGTATACGGATCACAGCCACTTGCGCTTTCATCTGAGCGGACAAGGCTCCTTCTGATTCGACAACGCGGTTGACCTTCGTCGTGCAGCAACGTCAGTCTGAGGGAGAAAAACAAGGAATGAAGGAGGAGAGAGCAAACAGGCGCTGATCAAAAGGCACGACGAGGTGTATGGATGAAGTCCTGCTGGCAACGAATACGCCTTCATCATGCTTCTTGCGAACCACGTCAGCACCACCTCTGTACTCATTCGACTGCCAACACTCACACGTGCCCGGAACAGGCACCGCAAAGTCGTCTCTTGTTGGCGTAATCTATCATAACAGAGTTGTCCTTGGTCCCACACATCTGTCACATTGACCGCCCTGCACTGTCAGCGTTGCCCAGTTCGTCTGTTCGAAAGAAGGGGATTGGTGGAGGACCAATGACGCACCTGGCACTCGTGCATCCGCCAAACAAAATAAGCATATTGCTGCTCCGTCATCGGAGCGAGCGGGCTGAGGTCCGGGAAGTTGAGCCTCTTCCTTGCGTTCGTCCAGAGCGACTTTGCGGACGTTCCGAGGAGGACGACGCGTAGGATCTTACAAGTGAGCGAGAGGTGCAGGAGGTCGCCTGGAGTGAGGTGCTCGCCAATCTGGGTACGTTTTGATGAGATTAAGTCCACACTCCTCCCGATACCAGACAGGGCGGACAAAGGCACGCTGCTTACCTCGAAGAGGACGTCGAAAGGCATTGAGAGGAACGGTGCCGGAAGGTAGACGCTCTTGCTTCCCTTCTTGTGAGCAAGCTTGCTCTTGCTCTTTTTGAAGTGCTCCTTGTCATTCAGCTTCTCGTCCCAGCTGGGCTGCTCTGCATCGGGCTCGTCGGGTCGAGCATTCTTCTTTGCGCCAACATCTAGCAGGACCGTCAGAGCACAAAGCCAGTCAGACTCGAAAGTATTTAAGGGGGTGATTCAAAGAGAATACCAACGCTTTTCCTCCAGATTGCTCGCTGTCGACCGCCCCCTTCCTCGAGCTCCTGCACCCACCGCTTCAATGTTCGTCAACGACTGAGGGACCGACTTGAGCGTAGCTGCCCGTCGAGGTCGTTCACTCATTGTTTTTGCCATCCTAGATCGTATGATTGCGTGTATCTGAGCCAGGTGAGAAAGATTGGGGCTGCACCGAGCGAGCGAGAATGAGGGCACGTTAGGAAGGCGAGCCAGGGCTCCAGCCCGACCCCGATTCGCACGTTGAGAGCCCTCGAACTGTGCTAGGGGTAGTAGTATTTCTGCCTCTTAGCGCCGAGTTAAAGCGGAATGGAAGATGACTTAGAGAGAACTGCTCTGTACTGAACTCTGATCATTCATTGAATTTGATAGTGGCCACGTGGTTGTTGTCCTTCCGAATGTGCGGAGCTTTCATAAAACTACGGCAGGACCAGCATATATCGAAAAACAATAGGTAAAATTACTGACACTATAGATAACCTTGGAAACCTGAGTACGCTGACGCCAAGAAAGCCGGGCCCACGACGCAACAAGGCAATGAGGGTAAAACAAGCGAGGATAGTTGCAAATTCAAGCGAAAGAAAGAGAGTCTCAAGCGATTAAATCTGGTGTATAGCTCACAAAGCACATCACTGGTCGTCCGCGTCCGAAGCCGGCACCTCTCCCTCATCCTCCTCACCGCTCGAAGCATCCTCCTCACCCGAGTCGTTCTCCTCGCCATCGTCCTCCTCGCCATCGTCCTCCTCGCCATCGTCCTCCTCCTCAACTTCATCCACATCGTCACCCTCCTTCTTCCCCAGCATTCCGAACTTCATACTCCTGATGACCGGTTCTTCGACCTTCTTCCTCTTGTATTTTACGACGACCTTGTGCACCTCAATCATCTAGCACCGCCTCACGCCGTCAGCGTCCTTTCCTCGAGCCCAAAAGCGCAACACCACTCACCAGCTCCTTCCAGCCCAGCTTCTTCTTCCTGACAGACTTCTTCGGCGCGTTCTTCCAGACGTACGTTCCCGTCGCATCCAACTCCTCCTTGCTCGCGTCGTCGTCCAACCCCGCCGCGACGAGGATCGAGCCCAAAGTCCTCGCGAGAAGATCGGGAATGTCACAGCGTCCGCCGTCGACTCCGTCTTCCATGTCAGCGCTGGAATGTACATCGGAATGCTGGTGCTTGAGGAGTTCGGGAAGAGGGCCGTAGAAGACGTCACGAGGCGAAACCCTTCTCCAGGCGTACCAACGTCGACGGGTAGCGCAGTTACGAAGCGTGCAGAAGAGGTAGGACGAAGGACGGTTGAGGAAGTTGTCGTCGTAGATATCGGCGGGGTAGGCGTCGTCCGCGTAGTCGGGCTCGGCGTCGGTAGTGCTGCTGAGAATCGTGGCGATGGCGCTCCAGCGGAGGGCGTCGCGGTACTCGTCGACGTCCGCCTCGATCTCTGGGAGCCTCGCGTTCCACTTGTCCTCGTCGTACTTTTGAGAGTCCTTTGGCTCCCAGAACTTCTTGACGGTGGGAAGGTTGAGGAAGTTGGGGAACAGAGGAAACGAGTGGGGAATGCGAGCCGTTGAGGTCGACGCCGCGTCTCGCTGAGAAGTCGAGTCGAACAAATCCTTGTAGGCGCTTCGAAGACTCCGCTTCCGCTCCCTCATCCTCGACGCTTCGCGATTCTTGGCTTCCTTGGCGTCGTTTGCTGCTTGAATGGTGTCGAGTAGCTTGAGCACTTTAGGCTTGATCTCTTCCCAGACTGGATGCAATATCGCTTTGGTGAGCGGGCGGACTCGGTGAAAACAAGCCAGACGACATACCAGCATCGCTCAGAGGCTCAGCTTTGTTCACGACGTCAGATTGGTACCACAGACGATCGTAAAAGCTAAGTGCACCATCCACGTCAGTCCTTGTACTTTACTTGTGAACAGAATTTTGATGTGCTCACACTCCGGCGTAGCCGAGCGACTGAGCCTTCGCCTCGATGCTGTCGCATCGAGTGAGTAGGTATTCAGGAGGAATCATTAGACAACAGCGTACTCGTTTCGACGTTCACGTTCGATGGCTGCCCTGGCCCTGCTCTCCTTGTATCGCTCGGAGCGCTCTTTGCTCGCGTAATCCTGGCAGGCGCCCGAGATCGATTCTGCATCCTACGAGAAAATGGACCATCGTAAGCATTACTGCTCAGTACCCGAGCTGAATGCTTGCGGAAAGACTTACCTGGTTGATCGCCTTGATCCACTTGCGCCTCTCTGCCACAAAATCGTCCACTCGACTTGGAGGAGACTCTCCATCACTCTCTGGACGCTCCTGAACACGACGACTACGAGTGCCGCTCGGCTTGTAACGAGAGAGATTTCGCTCCGTGTCGTCCTCGTCTTGCAACTCGTGAAGTCTGAAGGAGATGTTGCTGGCGGTGTTTCGATCGACCTTGCGATGCCAGCCTGAAACAAGCACGTCAGCACGTCAGCACATCAGTATCAGCCCATGCAAGGCATAGTGAGCGTACCGTTGGAGTTCACAAGGCAAGAAGGAGTGGAAGGATGAAACTCTTCGGGGAGGTCGGGCGTCTTACTCAACCTGGAAGAGGTATATTGACACGTCAGGTCGTCGCCCAGTATCACTGCGGGCGAAACCTACGCGTTCTTGGAGCAACGGGCGCAGAGTCGTCTCCTATAGTAGAAATCTGGCGACCCTCCCTTCTTTCCGCAGACCTGTGCCACATTGCGACCCGTTAGCCCGCTCCACAGCGTTCTCCGTGTTGAGCCAACAGAAGGTCCGGAAAGCGAGAAACGCACCTGGCAAAGCTGTCCCCAAGCAAGGTTCGCGTACTGCTGCTCCGTCATCGGAGCGAGCGGGCTGAGGTCCGGAAAGTTGAGCCTCTTCCTCGCGTTCGTCCAGAGCGACTTGGCGGACGTTCCGAGGAGGACGACGCGGAGAACCTTGCAAGTGAGCGAGAGGTGCAGGAGGTCGCCTGGAGTGAGGTGCTGGCCGATCTGGCAAATAAGTACGTATAAGTTGATGTATGAGTCCAGAAAGTTGACCGAGAAAACGGAAAGACGCGAAGCTCACCTCGTAGAGCACGTCGAACGGCATCGTCAGAAGTGGCGCGGCCAGTTTGCCCTTCTTCTTCCCCTTCTTCTGAGTGACCTTTTTTTCTGAGGAGCCTTCTGCTTGCCCTTCCTGACGCGCTTCTCGCCCTCGTCGTCGTCGTCGTCGTTGTCGTCCGAGTCTGGCTGCTGCTCCGCGCCCGAGTCGAGTCGAGCTTTCTTCGTCGCGCCAGCACCTGAAGGGGACGAGATCGCACAAGATCAGCGAGAAGTGAGTAAAGTGTGCTCGACTGGTAACAAGCAAGCCGCACCTTTCTTCGTCGCCCCCCTCGCCTTCGTCGTCGTCGTCGCTCGTCCCCCACCCCCAGCTCCCTTGCCACCGTTCGTCGTCGGCTGAACGACCGGCTTGAGCGTGACTGCTCGTCGAGGTCGTTCACTCATCGTTGCTGTTTGTCGACGAGCGTAGTTCTGACTGTATCTGAGAAAAGTAGTGTGAAGGGAGAAATGTGGTGGCGAGATGCGAGGCGAGTGAAGGGCAGGAAGGCAAGCCGGGGCCGCGCGATCTCCTCAGGAGGTCAGCGCGCGAGGAATGTCAAGATGTGCCCACCTTCAGCGGTTGGACTGAAGATTCTTGAAAAAAAGGTCAACTAGTGAGATTGGGACGAGGGAAGCTCTTTTCCCGTAAGGTGTTGATCCCTCCAGTAGGCGGATCGAAGCCACGTGGTACCCTTTAAAAATGGTGGAAATCGAAGGGATGAGCATGAGCATGAACGAGGGCGCCCTCGATAAGGGAGTATGAAAAATGCACTAACTGGGATCAGAGTGATGGAGTTTTCTATTTGTAAATCTACGTATTGAAGGTCTGTTGAGACGCCCGGACACGTCCTTCCCTCAGCAGCACCACGCTTTGCCGGGCCAGCTTGACAACACAATAAGACGTGCTTTGAACTTGTGAAGAATGGAACATGCAGAGTTCTTTCAATGATCGCTCGAGTAGAGAGCGCGTAGACGCGCGTGCTTGCACGATCAAGCAGGACCGGAAAGCACCACAGCCAACGCCAGCATGTTCCCGGACATCCTGTCTTCTTCTCCTCTCTTCGCCAGCAATCCAGACTCGAAGTCACCCAGCACCCTTCCAGCTTTCACGCCTCGCCAGCTCATCCGCCCCCCTCTCAACAACCCTTCTCTCTCGCCTGGCTTCGCCTGCCTCACCAGCCCACCAAGCCCAGCCGCCCCGAAAGTCTCATGAACGTAAAGAAACAACCTCAATTTCTCACCACCCCATCCCTCTACCCTCCTTTCCTTCCCATCCTCCACCCATCCCACATCCAACGGAACCCTAGTTCGTAAAAATCCTTCGCGCGAGTCGAGGTTAAGAGGTCGTTGTCGAGAGAAGAGGGGGGAGATGATGGTCGATGAAAGTCGGTCTAGAAGGTGTGATGATGATTCATATCGGGGACCGCTTAACCACTCTTTCCCTCGGGGTTGGCTGGTGGGCAGAGTCAGGGTTAGTCGCTGGCTTTCGAGGAAAGGCTGAGGGCTGGACGAACGGTTCATGCGACGCTTGCCGCCAACCTGGGTGGTGACGTTCACGAAACGACGGTTGTAGCTGTTTGGTGAAAGAGAACGAGCGCGATAATCGTCAGCATGAGCTGAGGACGGGCGCAGTCTCCCGCTTCGAGATCCAGACGGAGGACAAACGAACATGATGCGCTTCTTAGCACGGCCGCACACCTAACAACAACCACACGCCGTCAGCACACCATTCCTCCTATAGCACTCTGAGCAGTGGAAGCCGCACCTTCTTCTTCTTCTCCTGGGGCTCAACCTTGGGGGTCTGCGACTTGACCTTACCGGCACGGGCGAGAGATCCGTGAACTTTTCCCCTGTTGTCCGAACAACGACCAAACGGGTCAGCATCCCTGCTCCTTCCCTCCAGTCCCTGAAATGTCTGAGAGCGAGGTAGAGCGAGCGCGCGCGCCTCCACCCTCGCTCCTTCGTGCTGCCTTCTTGCCATCCATACGCCGTCCTGGCCTGGCCTGCCCTCCAATCCCCTCCTTCTCCACTCATTCTCCTCCCACACAACGTCCGACACCCCTGCTTCCCTCCCTGACCCCCTCCAACGCCCTCCATTCGCCACACGAGCGCATCAAATTTGAACTCCCGCCGCCCGAGTTCGCCATGCCGCGAGGTCGTTCGACGCGAGGAGGGTCGGGATGGAGCAAGGGTCGGACAGTCTCGATGAACAGCAAGGAAATAAGCCTAACATTTTGGTGGTGTTGACTTCGAAAGAGGGAAGCTCCTGCGCCCCCCTTTGGGCCCTTCCCTCTGCCCCCCCTCCGCGCAAGTAGTAGCACCCCTTGCTGCGGATCCTGAGTAGCACCAGGGCGGGAAGGGAGGAAGAGAGAAGGAAAAGGAGGGAAAAGCAAGACTTTGGGAAAGGTGGAGAGAAAGTATGGGAAACTCTGCTGGTTTAAGAGCAATTTGCCCTGAGGGTGAGTAAAGCAGAGAGAGAGTGGACTGGGCCACGTGGCGGTTAGACCGTGGTGCGAATGTCTTGCGGCTGCTAGGAGGCTTGCCGTCTGAAGAGTTATGAACATTCTGTAACTCAGTGCGGACTTTGAAACTCCACTCCCATCCTCTCTGGTCTTAGCCATCGCCGTTTGTAAGGCACTTCACCGTCGTTCAGCGACGTGGTCGTCGGACTCTGCACCAACAAGGGGAACAGATTTGCACCTTTCGAGCGTCCAATCAATCAGATGAACCAGATTTATCAACCAGGTTACTCTAATGACATCAACCAAACCGAACAACTCTCTTTGCCGTCGCTTCATACACCTCACTGACTCTCCTCTGAGTTTCCTCCCTAAACTTGCCCTCCACCCTCTTATCAAACGCATGTCCCCCCTTATCCACGCCCACAAACTCCGCTTCGACTCCACCACTCCTCAATCTCTCCACCAATTCCCTCGCACTCTCATACAAGTCGTCCGCATCTCCACAGACGACCACCACGTGTTTCGGCCACCTCGCGACATCGCTGAACGCCGGCGAGACCAGCGGGTCGGATTTCGATTGGTCTCGAAGCCTATAGCAACTGTAGAAGAATCTTCCAACCCATGAAGGGACCGCTACGCCCGAATGTCGCTGAGACTGAGGGATCGGCGACTTCCGCGAGTCCGTCATGTCCGTGAGAGGGTAGTATGCCGCCAACGTCTTCACGAGTCCGACCGGAAGTATAGTCGAAACTACCATGGCCAAGTTTCCTCCCGCTGAGAATCCCGAGAGGCTGAGTGAGGCGTTGGAGCGCGCAGGATCGACGAGGTAGAAAGTGGCATCGAGCGCGTCGTTGAGGGCAGCTGGGAAAGGGTGTTCGGGTGATTTACGGTAGTCGACGTCGTAGATCGTGTGGGTGGGGATGGTGGAGGCGAGGTAGGAGCAGAAGGAGGCGTCGGTGCCGAGGGAGGGGATCACGAAGCCTGATCTGTGAGGGGGTGACGTGGCGTTGTCAGTCGGCCACCTGGGCCTTCAGTGAACCGGCCTGAAGTGCAATAGGCTCACCCATGAAAGTTGAGATGCACGCCCTTGCTCTTCCTCTCGTCCTCACTCGTCCCGCTCCTCTCATACCGATCCGCAACAATCATCCTCGTACTGCCCGGTTCCCTCGTGGGAATCAGGATCCTCGTCCTCGTCACTCCCTCAGGCATGTGTTGAAGCTGTTTCTTGATGTCTGATCCGGTTGCCCACTCGGTGAATAGTCGGAAGAGCGCGATCAAGACGCGTCGGACGAGGTAGGTGGGGCTGAAGGACGGCGAGGACTCCGTGAGGCGCGGGATTGTGGTCGAGGTCATGACGGCGGTGAGGATTGATGGCGGAATGTAATTCAGAGAGAATCGAGGAGTGAAAAGGAACGAAGAGACGAGCGGTGGCAGATGACGCACAGCTCGCCCTATTTCCTGACGACTCGGAAGTGCGAGATACAGTGGCGGCGCGCGATAAAGGTGCGCGACAAGAGTGCGCAGGATGTACTGTAATGGAATGCGAAATTGTCTGTAGTCGAGCAGTGAAGAATTAAGGAAAGAGCTTTTGAGAATCTGAGCTCGGTTATTGAAGGGGGCGGGGCCGGCGCCTGCCTGGCCACGTCAGCTCTCTCTCTCTCTCTCTCTCTCTTGCTCGACGAGCACGTGTTCCGCCCCAGGCGCCTTCACACTCCCCTTTCTTCACAAAAAGTTGTCTACACGTACAATTCCGTGAATCAATGCAAACAGAACAAACCGGAAGTCCGGGACAGGGCGCAGCGTGTTGTCGGACTTGGGCTGAGGGATCTCCGCCCTCCGCGATTGCCCTCCCTCCAACCGCTCTCGACGACGCGGCCATCAGCCCGGCGACGATGGGCGGAGCTGCTACGTAATCGGCGATAGAATTCTGGCGACACTTTCGTGCTTCGCTTGTTCGGCTCGGGGGACTAGGAATGGGCACAAAAGAGTGAGACACGACCGCACAGCGCGCGAGCGCAAACACAAAGAACTCGCCGTCCCCTTTGTTCTTGTGGCGGCCGCCGCAGGCCAGGCTCAGCCCGCGATCACGCTGCCGAGCCTGGCACTTTCTCTCTCTTTCTTTCTCTCTGCCTCTACTTTTCTCTATACTCTCCTGCTCTGCACCTCCGCTCAGCCATGTCGCCGCCGCCGTCGACCCCGCCGCGCAGGAACGACTCGCTCCCGCTCACGCGTCTCTCGCCCCGGTCGAGCTCGCTGACTAGAACCAGCTCGAATTCGCCACGATTGGTTGCCAACACGTTCGACTCGCCGAGAAACCCGGGCACGGCCATCTATGTCACCCCGCCGCCGCTCCCGACCTCAACCACACCGCACGAGTCGCCCAACATGCTCGCGACGCCCAGGATCCTCTTCCCCGTCGAGGAGCAGCGCGGGAGGGAGCGTACCGATTCGGCCGACACGGTGGACATCATGACCTCTGCTCCCTACGGTCTCGGGCTCACCACTGGCCCGACCCACGCTCACGCAGGCGAGATTGGGATGGGCATCATCGGCGTCGCCGACGATGGGAGCTACGTGCGTCGCGAGCGGAGCCAACCCCTCGCCTTCTCCCCTGCCATCACATCATCACCTCGGCGTCCTTCCCCTCAGCCATCTTTCAAACCCGAACCCCTCGACTTTCCGGCCCACACGGCGTCGCCTCGTCCTCCCGTCGCAGCCCGCGAGTCGACCTCCTCCTCCGCCTTTTCCACCAAAACCCCACCGTCTCCCCTCCCAGCCGACGAGAAGAAGCAAGCCAACAACAAAATGCTCACTCCCTCCTTGGCCCTCCTCTTCAGCCTCACCACCCGCCAAACCTTCTACACCATCATGATCCCCGCCATGTTCTTCTCCATCGTCGCGGGCGTTATCCCTCCCTACATGACCCAACTCATCGGAACCGTCTTTGGAGCGTTCACCACCTACTCCGTCATCGCTTCCGACTTGAGCACGACGGACGCCCAGCTCACCGCCGCGAAGAAGGAGCTCATGAAGCAGGTCAAGCTCGGCTCGCTCGAGTTCATGGGCCTCGGCCTCCTCCTCCTTGCGACGAGTGTCGTCGGAACGGCGCTGTGGACGGTGGCGGGCGAAAGGACGGCGAAGACGCTGAGGAAGATGACGTACGACGCCATTACGACGAAAGGATTGGCGTGGTTCGACTTGGGTGCTGGAGCCGAGGCGAAAGAGGGTGAGGCGGGAGATGGAGCTGGAGGATTGGTGGGACGCTTCACCAAGTGAGTTTTCTTGTACCCTTTCCCCTTCCTGCCTGTTTGACGAGGGCAACAATTTACTGATCACCGCCACGTCATTACAGGGATACCGACGACGTTCGAGTCGGCGCATCGCTCTACATCGGCATGTGCGCTCAATACATCATTTCCTTCGTCCTCTGCCTCGCCCTCTCCTTCTGGCACTCCTGGCTCCTCACCTTCGTCATCCTCGCTTCCATCCCGCTCGTCATGCTTCTCATCGGCTTCACCGAAAAGTTCGCCATGCCGCTCGGTATCGTCCAGCGCGACTTTGCCGCCAAGTCGTCTGCTCGGGCGGATCGAATTATCGGCGCGATGACGACTGTCAAGTCTTTCAATGCGGAGGAGAAGGAGCTGGAGGGCTTCGGGCTCATCACGAGAGGCGCGAGGAAGGCGTATAACGCTCAGCACATGGTGTGGGGCATTAGAGCGGGTGTGATCCAGTTCACGATCCTCAGCATGTTCGTTCAAGGCTTCTGGTTTGGTTCGTACCTCGTTAGGAACGGCAAGGCCTCCGCTGCCTCGGTCAACACTTGCTTCTGGGCGTGTCTCCTCGTGAGTCTCCTTCTCCTCCCTACCCTTCGGCAAAGGCTGACTTTTTTGTGTCGTTTTTAGTCCACGACCTACGTTCAGAGCATCGTTCCCGCTCTCACCATCATCGAAAAGGGCAAGATTGCCATGGCCGGTCTGCTCACCCTCAGTGAGTACTTTTCTATCACCGTCCCTTGAATAGACACTCAGGTGGCATCTTTCCCTCAGTCCGCGACGACTCAACCGAGACCCCCGCCGCTCAACCGACGACCCCTAAAACTCCTCCTTCGTCACCTCCTCCTCCCAGGCCCAAGGGCTCGCCCTTCTCCTTCCGTCGCGGCCAGCGATCCTCGCGCCACCGCCAACGCCTCTCGTCAGACGAGACGATCGGCCTCGACCAAGTCGTCACCCTCCCCTCCATTCCCGCCACCTACGACGAGAAGGACTCGAAAGCCTACGGGATGGAAGACGGCGACCGCTTCTCCCCTCGTCCCTTCCAGGCGCTCTCGTCGCCCACTTCGCCCACCCAGCCGACGTTCATCCCCATCTCACCTTCGAACCGAAGGAAGGAGCTTCGACCTCGCACGCTCAAGAAGATCCGCCCGAAGAAGTTTACGGGCGAGCTCTGCTTGAAGGACGTGACGTTCCACTACCCTACTCGACCCCATCCCGCCCCGCCGGCTCTCCAGAACGTGAGCCTGTACCTCGCCGCCAAGGAGACGACTTATATCGTCGGCACGTCGGGAAGTGGAAAGAGTACGGTTGGAAGTCTGCTGCTCGGTTTGTACAAGGCCGAGTCAGGGACCATCGAGGTCGACGAGCAAGGAGTCGAGTGGATCGACGACGAGTGGTTGCGTGGGCACGTGGCTTGTGTCTCCCAGGGTGCGAGCGTGTTGTTCGATGGAACGGTGCATGATAATGTGGCAATTGGTGTGGTCGGTCAGGTGAGGGAGGATGGGACGAAGAGGTCGATCAAGGATGTAACGAGGGAGGAGGTCGAGGCGGCTTGCACAGGGGCTTTGATTCACGGTGAGTCCTCTGTTCTGGTTCAGGATTAATGGCATTGACTGATCTCTTTGAACTCATTCAAGACTTCATTCGCGACCTTCCCGACGGCTACGATACCGTCTTGTCCGGCGAAAAGGGAGCGTCTCTCTCCGGAGGTCAGCGCCAGAGGCTCGCCATCGCTCGTGCATGGGTCCGAGACCCTACGGTCTTGATTCTCGGTTCGTCTCTTTGTCTTTTTCTGACTTAATGGAGCGTACACCATCCTAACGCATGTCTTCGCATTCATAGATGAGGCCACGTCAGCCCTCGACGCGACCTCTCGCGTTCTCGTCAACAACGCCGTCGCCAAGTGGAGGAAGAACAAGACGACGATCATCATCACGCACGACCTCACACCTATCCAGTCTCTCGACTTCGCCTATGTCCTTGCCGACGGTGTTGTCGTCGAGCAGGGCTACCGCGAGGACCTCGAGTCCAACCAGGGCGGACCGTTCTGGAAGATGGCGCATTCAGGCGACGTCGAGGACAACGAAAGCATAGAGGGCGTTCTCGAGGTCGTCGAGCAGCCTGAGCGGAGTCCTTCTCGAGCCAGCGAGAGGAGCGAGTCGCGCTCGAGCTGGCACGGCTCCTCGCCCTTCGGCGTGCGGTCACCGCCCGACCTCAACTCCTCCGGAAGGGAGCTCGCCGACGCCAGACGCGAGTCGATCGACTTCGCAAAAGCTCAAAAGAGGAAGTCGTCGCTCGGCGTCCCTTCTCTCGGAGGCAGTCCCCAGCAGACGAGGAGTCGCTCCATCTCGCCGTCGCCGAGCAGGGGCGAGCCCAGGCCACCTCACTACGACTACTCGCACTTCGCCAACGCCGAGCGTCGCCAGTCGAGCTCGAGCTTCGTCGCCCTCGACAATGCCGCCCAGCACGCGATGACGAGGCGCGCCGGAAGCACTCGCACGAAGCGCTCCGTCCTCGAACTCGACCCCGCCGCAGCGGAGGCGGCAGCGAAGAAGGAGTGGAGGATGTCGATGATGGTGCCTCTCGAGAAGCCGGAGGGGGATGCTCCAGTCGTGATCGAGATGCCGACGCCGGGCAGGGCGGCTCGCGAGCTGTCCCTCTTCCAGGTCATCAGGCTCGTCTACCCTACGATCCCCAACAAGGTCCTCTTCTGGCTCGGCATCTTCTTCTCCGCCTTTGTCGGTGCCTGCAACCCCGTCTTCTCCTCGCTCCTCGCCAAGCTCATGACCAACATCGCGAGCAAGGACGCCAGCATCTCGCTCGTCACTTCCCTCCTCATCCTCCTCATCGCCGTCCTCGACGGCTTCGGCCAGTTCCTCAAGTTCTATATGCTCGAACGATGCGCCATGAGGTGGATCGCCGACCTGAGGATGAAGACGCTCCGCCTTACGCTCAAGCAAGAGAAGAGCTGGTTCGACCGCCCGGAGAACTCGACCACGTCGCTCGCGCACCACATCGTCAAGGACACGGAGGACGGACGAGCGCTCATCGGCACAGTCATTGGAAACCTCTGCGTTGTCTTCATTATGCTCTTGATGAGTTTGACGTGGGCTTTCGCCGTCGGGTGGGAGCTTACCCTCGTTGGACTCGGACTCGGTCCCGTCTTCATCGTCATGACGAGGCTGTCGTCGGGCGTGCAGGCCAAACACGAGGCTCAGAACCGAGTGATGAGGGAGAACCTTTCGAAGCAGTTCCATCAGGCGAGTCGACTCTCTCTTTCCCTTCTTTCTTCGCTCGACTTGTCGCTGACTTGGCCTATCCATCCCTTCAGGTCGTATCCAACATTCGCGCTATCAGGTCCATGTCTCTCGAGTCGACCTTCAACGAGAAGTTCATCGCGAGCCTCGAGGAAACGTACGTCGGTGGCCGCAAAGCTGCTCCCTACTCCGGAGTGGGAATGGGTACCGCAGGTTGCATGACCTACTTGGCTGAAGGTTGGTTTGGCCTCTTGTTTTCTTCTTCTTCTCAGCTCGCAAGCTTATCCTTTGTCCACGCAGCCTTGATGTTCTTCGTCGGAGGCACTCTCATCGCCGACGGTCGCTACACGTACGCCAAGATGACGGAGGTCTTCACCCTCATCATCTTCGGTGTCACCTTTTCTGGCCAGATCATGGGATACCGTGCGTCTCACTTTTTGAATCTCAAAAGCAATTTCCCTGCTAATCATTCTTTCCTCCATAGTCCCTCAAATGACCAAGGCGCACCGCGCGTTGATCGACTTCTGGCGCCTCATGGAGCTCTCGGCGGAGACTCGCGAGTCGGAAGGCCGCATGACGTTCCCCATTGAGGGCAAGGTCACGTTCGACAGAGTCGACTTTGCGTACCCTCAGCGCCCCGATGCTCCTGTCCTCAAGTCGGTCAACTTTGAGATCAAACCCGGGGAGTGTGTTGCCATTGTTGGGTGAGGTTTCCCTTCTCACTCACACCTCAAGCTTTGATCTTAACCACAATCCACCTCAGACCCTCCGGCTCCGGCAAGTCGACCATCACGTCCCTCCTGCAACGCTTCTACGAGCCCACGTCCGGCCAAGTCCTGCTCGACGGTCGCCCCCTCACTCGCACCGACGTGCGCTACCTCCGTGACCACATCGCCGTCGTGAGCCAGTACCCAACCCTGTTCGACATGACGATCTCGGAGAATATCGCGTACGGTTGCCCTTCGAGCATCACTCAAGAGGACATCGTCCGCGCGGCGAAAGCCGCCCAAGTGCACGACTTCATCGACTCGCTCCCGAAGGGCTACCAGACGATGTTGGGCGACAACGCGTCCCTCATCTCTGGAGGACAGGCTCAGCGACTCCAGATCGCGAGGGCGCTGATCCGTCCTCGCGAGATTTTGATTCTCGACGAGTGCACGTCAGCGCTCGACGTGACGAACCAGCAACTCGTGATGGAGACGATTGGCAAAGTCAAGAAGGGGAAGACGACGCTCATCGTTACGCACAAGCTCGCGGTTATGGAGACGTGTGATCGCCTGCTCGTGTGCGAGAATGGCGAGATCGTGGAGCAGGGGACGTTTGCCGAGCTCAAGAACGCGGGGGGACTGTTCTCGAGGTTGGCGTCGGGGGGAGAGTGGGAGGCGTCGTAAGGGTATTTTTATATGGATTAGTTCCTGGAAGTGACTGTTGTACATCCTCTCTTCATTTGTGTTCTTTTTACGAGAGACTCGAAAACAAAGGGACGGAACTGCTCGACCGAATCTCGGCCCAAGTCCAATTGTCCAGTTGTCCACCAAAGGCCCGCCGCGCGCGCCGCTTGCCCTCGAACCAAGCGACGCAAACAATGTCAGACTCGTCGGAACCCGTCGCGGCACCAGGTCAACCACCACTACCCAAGTCACCTCCACCAGAAGAGACGCCAGCTGCAGCTGAGGAGCCAACCAAGGACTCGGCGGAGGAGGAGGAGGAAGCGGAGCCGGCTGAGGGTGGCAACGATGACGGCGAGGACGAGGGCGACGAGGAGGGCAAGGACGAGGCAGAGGGAGAGAAGGAGGAGGAGGATGGAGTTGCAGGGGTGCACAAGGGCAAGGATGGCTGGACGGCCGTATGGAGCGCCGAGTAAGTCGTCCCCCAGCTCCAGCGAGAGTCGGCGGAGCGCTGACCCTGGCGGGCATCGTGAACAACAAAAAGTGCAAATGCCTACTACTACTGGAACGCCAACACTCAGGGTACGTCTCTACCTCCCAACTTTCCATCACCTGCCCCAGCTGACTCCTCCGAAAAACAAACAGAGGTGACCTGGGAGAACCCGCTCGCGGGAGGAGCGTCCGCCAACGCTGAGGCTTCGACGTCGTCCAAACCAGCAGACGGCGGTGACGGTCGCTCCGCGGTCGACTACGGCGGGATCGACCCGGAACTCGCGTACCTCGATCCGAACCTCGCTCGTGCGGCCGGAGCGGGAGGCAGCGCGCCAGTCTTCCAGGCTCGCTTCAACTCGGTGAGTCCCCCGGTTCCTACTCCGATCTCAAACAGCTGACAGGTCTGATTCTTCAACTTGCAAATCTCACCAGCGAACGGGACGGTTCCAAGGCGACCCCTCCATGAACCCGGACCGCATCTCGGACTTCTCTCGTGCGGAGCGACAGCAGAACGCGTACTACGACGTCGGCGGGTGGAACGAGAGTCTCGAAGGGAGGGGAATCAAGAGGGCTGGAGAAGAGACGGACGGGAGGAAAGCGAAGAAGCCGACGGCGAAGCAGGTCGAACAGTGGAAGCAGAAGAAGGTCGAGAAGCAGAAGAGGGCGCTGTCGTGGTTGAAGGAGTAGGTGGGTTGTCAGGCTCCTGTATGCACCCAAGTAAAGTTGTTTTGTACTCAAACTTGTGAGCTTTACTCGTGGTTTTTCATGTTGCCGCTTTAGGGTGTGGAGAGTTTGCGTCACCTTCCGCGCAAGGAGACACGTGGTTATCGTCGAACACAACCTCATGGGTTCAGAAAGAGTTCCCTCAACTCGGCACGTCTTCAACTCTACTGTCTGCGTGATGTGAAGTTCTTCGGACGACGGAAGAGTACAAAAAAGCTCTCGTAGATAACGCTCTCACCAAGCCCAGCCGACTCTATGTCAGATCCGAGAAGACTGATAAATCGAGTATCGTATTTCCGATAGGGTATTATAGGTAAAGCGTGTATAAAATCAAAACCAAAAACGCATCTAAAATTGTTGCCGATTGTCGAAAAGCGTCAAGTGGAAGAACCTCGCCAGCCAAACTTGGCGAGGAATGAAGGAAGGTACGACAACACTCCCGACTCATTGGCGGGTTCGAGTTCGGAGGTGGAAGGATCAGAAGTCTCGTTGGGCGTCGGCAGGTCAGGCTTAAGATCAGGTTCAGAGGTGTTGGTGGCGGTGGTGGTGGTAGGATCGGCGGTGTCGGCGGAGGCGGAGGTGGAAGGAGGCCGGCGGTGAGAAGGCGGGCTGGAAGCGTGGCTTTCGAGGTCGGTTTGTGATTGTCGGCGCTTTAGACTAGATTGGACCAATAGGGAGATCAGCAGAGAATTCGAGCAGAACTGATGTTGGGAACAAACGGTTTCCTCGGGTCAGTCGCCTTCTGAGCGGACGGAGGTGTCTGCATTCCACCCCAATCATCAGCTTCCGTGCCACCCCACAGCAGGCCCCGCCAAAGACCAAGGAAACTCACCTCGCCACTCTCCACCAAATCCTTCAAATCAATACTCGCCTCCGTCAACAAGCCCTTCACCGCCACGACCCTCTCACTCGGGCTCAACGAATGAAAGTACCGAACAATCTCCGTCATCGGCTGTAATCGAGGCTCTTTCTGCCAGTCCACGAGGCTGAGAGGTGTTGCGGGGAGAGAAGACGAGGAAGAGGTGTTGTCGATGGATGGTGCGGTCTCGGGCTCGGGCTCGGGCTTGACGGTGGTGCGGATCAAAGGGGGCGGCTCGACGGAGGCGGTGGAGGTGGAGGCGCGAGGAGGTTTTTCCAGAGGCTCGGGAGAGTCGACTTGGCGGTATCGTTGGTTGTAGGCTGTTTACCATTCAATAAAACAAACGTAGAGACGAGCCGAAAAGAACAGAAAGCAAAAACGCACGTTTCGGAGCGGGAGGAGGAGGCGGACCTCTCCCTGAGCTCCTCGCCAGAGCCGGCGGAAGTGGCGCCGGTCCTCCATCATCGGTCCACCCCGACCCGAACCGTTGTCGCTCAGCCCCGACCCTCCAACTCGGCGTGTATCGAAGGATGATCTCGTCGATGGCGTCCATCGTCTGTGAGATTTGCTCGGGATCGCCCCAGATGTGGAGGAACGACGGAGGGCCTCGTTCGAGCGAACAGCGGGTGTGACAGAGGTCCTCGATCCGTCGGATCGTGGTGCCGCCAGAACCGATGATGTGGCCTTCGGTGAACTTTGGTACTCTGCGGAGGAAGATTCGGGGTCGGCAAAACTGAGATCGAAGGAGGGCAGTGCGAGGAGGGGGACACGTACTCGATCGTCAGGTCTGGCGGATGCGTCCTGTATCGCTCGTCGTTGTCTCTGTTCGATCGAGGAGCGATGGGAGGTCTGTCAAAGCGAGGGTCATATCCGTAGTAGCCGAACGGTGGGGGTGGTGGGTACGGGTCGCTGTGTAGATCAACGTCGTGAGAGCCGTGCCCCTCGTCGTGGAAAGGAGAAGAGAAGACTCACTACGGATCAGACCCACGGCGGTAAGGCTCAGGCTCGTCCCACGTCGGACCTCTAGACGCACTCGAAGGACCAGGACCAGGAATCGCACCATTGTTCAGAATGACAGTCCTCTTGGACACGCCGAGGTCCTCAACCTTGTCGTCGCGGTAAGCGGCCCAGTCCTTCATGCTCGCACAAATCGCCCGCAGGTCAGGCTTCATCGTCGGCAACTCTGACTCGAGATGGTACTGAATCGCACTCAGTCCATCGAAGAGCGCCGCTTTGCTGCCAACCATCTCGCACACGGCCGGGACTTTCGGGTCGTCGAACGCCTTGCGGTACGACATGCGCAAGAGTCCCGAGTACGCTTTGAGCTCCCTGACGGTGGCGCCTCGGAGGCCAATCAAGAGTGACATGAGGTCGAGAGATGGAAGCGGCAAGGTGTAGCGGTACGCTGGGTCGTCTCGAGGTGATTCGGCTCGGATGCGTTGGAGGGGACGGAGGC
Source organism: Pseudohyphozyma bogoriensis (assembly GCA_024364755.1). Classification (NCBI taxonomy): domain Eukaryota; kingdom Fungi; phylum Basidiomycota; class Microbotryomycetes; family Chrysozymaceae; genus Pseudohyphozyma; species Pseudohyphozyma bogoriensis. Next base: position 224,474 of record JALBUQ010000005.1, read on the forward strand.
GAGTGGCCGCTGGTGGTGGAAGCAGGTCTGCAGCTGGAGGAGGAGGTGGGTGAGGAGGTCGAGTCGCAAAGTATCCGTTGTTCCTCCCTCCTCCTCTGCCGTCGCGATCCCACTCTGGCGGCGAACGCGAGCGGGTGCGTCCTCGAGGGCCCTGCTGTCTGTAGCGCGCTCGATCGTCACTCGGGGGAGGACCATCGAGCCTTCCTCTGGCTCGGTACGCGCCTGGTGGACTTCTGCTCCTGCTACGACCTCGAGGCCGTCCACCGTAGGGACCAGAGTTGCGAGCGTCCATTGTTTACGTCCAGTTCTGAGCTGTGGTCGCCGTCGAGGACAGGAGGTGCGGCCGAGGTGGTACGAGGTGAGGTTGGCTGACGAGACTTGTGCAAAGTAGGTTGAGCTGGTAAAGTATCTCTATATTGTGAGCTCGTTGTCGGTCTGGCGGAGGTGGAGGCGGGCTGGCGAGGGCGACGTGGTGGAAGCGCGAGCCGCACGACCCAAAAACTCGGCCCGTTCACGGCCCAGCTCCGTCTCGATCCTGTTCGCGACGAAGCTCGCGGCGAACTCGAAGCTTTGTTGGCTGAGGGTTGACATCGTACATCTAGAGAGTAGGTACAGAGCATCCTTGTTTGAACCCTTTTTTTGTTCAATAGGAACCATCAGGTGCCACGTCAGCGCATGGTAATCCATTTATTTTCCTGAAGTCGACCTTACGCCAGCCTATGTAGGCCGGGGGTCAGGAGTCTCGCGCTTCGGCTCCGCGCCGCCGCGCTGGATACGCCTTGCGCCCCTCCACAAGTCTCGCCCCTCTGCCTTTTGGTCCAGCGAGCGCCCGACGTGCCGACGACGAGGCCACGAAACCTGACGATGGACGGAGCAGCGCCAGTAGCTGGACCATCGAAGGAGAAGCGCACGAGATCAGGACCGGATGGACCGTATCGCAGGTCGAGGACTGGATGTGAGTCTCGCCGGCCCTGAGCAACTTCCGGCGGCCGCCGCTCTTGCTGACTTTCAGGGCTTGGTGTTGGAACAGGCGGGACGTGCAAGAAGAGAGGGTGAGCTACGATTGCTCGTCTGGCAAAAATTGCAGCTGACGAACGGTGATGGGACTACAGCAAGAAATGCGACGAAGTGTGGGACGCGGCGGGCCAGTGCCAACGATGCGTCAAGGGCAAGTGGACGTGCTCGGGCAAGTCGGACGGACCAGTCAAGAAGGAGGACGGACTAGATCCACCACCACCATCCACCTCCACCACGACCTCGCCGCCCACCCACCCGCCAACGACGTTCACGACGACGACGACGAGCACGAGCACGTCCGGCGCCGCGGCCTCCGTCGGTCACCCCCTCACCATCAACACCGCCGTGGACCAGCACCCGCACCAGCACCAGCACCAGAACCAGCACCAGCACCAGCACTCACACCTCCCACCAGCACTCACCGCCCTCGCCTCCACCTCGACCCACCCGCAACCCCCGTTCGACGCGCTCGGCGTGCCCGTCCTGCCCGTCCCTCCAGGCGAGCACGAGTGGTGGAGCGACTTCTTCCAGTCCGACCTCGTCGGCACCCAGTCCCTCGACGCCCTCCAGCCGTACGACCCCGCCGCACCGAGGATGGGCAGCCTGTCGTCCCTCCCGCTGTTCATGAACCACTCGCTCGCGGCGCCGTCGCCGACCCAGTACGATGCGACCGGCGGCGTGTTTGGCTTCAATGTCCCGAGCCCGGCGACGCCGTACGGCAACCCGTTTGCCGTCGCTTCGGCGTCGGTGCAGGCTGTTGCTACTGGTAGTAGAGGTGAACCAACGAGGCAGGGCGTTAGCTTGGGAGACATCTGTGAGTCGACGTTTGGCCTGTCGAACGACGCGCGCTGACGTGGTTGTTTACTTTTCAGACACCCGAGTCGTCGAATCTTGGCTCGTCGGCCTTCCACCAGCCACTCGAGCTCAAGCAAGAGGCCGCATTGCCTCCCTTCACAAGCGAGACGGCGCTCTCCGAGCAGTACGCTGTACGCTTCCCTTTCTCCAACCTCCACCCACCCCAACCCCTCGCTGACGTCCCCCCTCCGCGCCGCTCCCCACAGTCGCCGTCTCAGCAGCCTACATCTTCCTCTTTGCCTCAGCCGCCCACGAGGCAGGTAAAGCTACTCGACTCCGCGAACTCGCCCGGAAAGGCGCAGGGATCGCCACGCCCGTCAGTAACGTTCGGGGAGAGCCTTCCGACGAGGAAGGCGAGGGAGAGGATCAGCGCACGACGAACCTGTCGGCGTATCAGGAGACTGTGACGAACCCGTTTGAGGGGGATCAGCAGAGTCAGAAGTGGATGAATGATGCGATGATGGAACTTCGGACCGTGAGTCGCTTTTCTCGGGCAGTGGGGGAAGGGGAACAGAACTGACGCTTAATTGGTAGGTGCTGCCGGAGGATATGAACCACCTGTCGGATCTGTGAGCTTCTTTTTGTTATGAGCTAGAAATGATGTGACTAAAAGAGGCGTTCTTGTAGGCTCTGGGGAGTCATTGACCTCCAATGCGTCGAGGTACGCGCGTGTAAACTACGAGTTCAGGAACGCGAGCTGACCAAGTTCCTCTGCAGTTCATCCGAGGTGGAGCGGGTCCATCCTACCAGATGCTCGCTCTCGGCGACCGCCTCGTCCGCCACGTCTTTGGCGTCCAGAACCCAACCCTCGACCTCACCACGCTCTGCACCTCCGACAAAGCGTCTTTACGACTCTACGCCATCTCGGATATCAGTCGTTGTATCGTAAATCGAGGCCAGAGGACCATGTTCGTTTGCTTTCTCGTTGTCTCAAGCTGGCGAATGCTGACGTGTTGCCCCCGCTGCCTAGCTTCAACTTCAGGCAGGACACGCTCGCGCGACGGAAAGGCTCAGAAGTCGCCGACGAAGCTGAAGAGCCCTGGTCCACCTACCTCGGTTCGTCCCCCGCTTCCTCTCCAATCATCTCATTCTTAACCTCCCGCGCTCCCCTCCTCCCAGGCCTCCCACACGAACTCATCATCCTCCTCGCCGAGATCGTCAACCTCTGCGCTGCTGCCCCGACCCTCTCACCAACGAACGTGAAATCTCAAGCACAGGAATTGGAGGAAGCTTTGAGAGCATGGAAGTTCAACCCTGCTCCCGGGGGCGTGCCTATCGATTCTTGTGGCATCATCTCGAGGGCGATCGCGGGCGAGTTGTGGAGACAGTCTGCGATCATCTTGCTTTATCAGGTGAGTCGAGAGCCGTTTTGTTCAAGAGGATGAGGGTGGAGGCTGATGGTGCTCTTGATTGTGGAAACAGTCGGTGTACAGAGCTGGCTCCGTGCATCCTGTTTTGAGGGCGGCGCAGAGCGAGTTGTTGTCCCTCCTCGATAGCGTCGCGTCCTTGCCGAACGGGGATTTAAGTGGTGAGCTTGTCGTTGCCTCCCCTTCTATTATCCTGAAGAGTAGGACTGATCTAAAATGACTTGATAGGTTTCATCGCCCTGCCGAGCTTCTTGTCCGCCTCGCTGTCGATCAGCGAAGTCGACCGCACACGATCCATGAGACACCTCAGACGAGCAGGTCCAGAAAAGGTACCTTTGCTCCCGCCCCCTTTTTCTTACTGGCCCGCCCTGTGGAGCCCGTTTGCTGATACTCTTGGGTGTTGATAGGTCTGGCTGGACAACGTCGCGTTGATCAATCGGTTGTGGGAGGAGGCTGATTCGACGGGCTGGCTAATTGATTGGAACGACAAGATGAGGAAGGATGGGTTGGCCGTCGCTTTCTTTTGATGGAGTCCTACGGAGAATGGTTCGTTTGGTTAGAGTTTCTTGTATACGATTTTCTTTTGGGAGTGAATGGAATCTTGTTTTGTTGCTTGCTTTTGTTCACCACGAGTTGAGAAATCGGCGCGCAACCACACCCTTGATTCTGATACTGGGCTGCATCGAACGCTCGAGCTAGCACAGCCAATAAACACAACAGAGTTCGGATGACAAAAATGACTGAAATCTTTTGGTCGTCATTCGGCCGCTGAAAGGTTCACCTGCCCGAGCGCCAGATCGTGAACACAAGTCGCCGAAACGAGCTTTAGAAACCGACGCCTCCTGATGAGCCCTCGAGGCCCACCAGTTCACGGTCAGTAGCTAGGAACTTGAGCGTAGAAGTGCTGATTGCTCAGCTTCTGCGAATGGGTGCTCGGGAGCCGGGAGTCAGCACAAAGCACGGAGAGCAGAGGTGTGTGGCAAAGATTGTCGGCGTGCGAGCTGAAGGGCGCTTGAGGAGTATTCGACCGGAGCGGTAAGCAGACCATTGGTGACGAAACAAGAAGCGACTGGATGAGGAACTGGGGCGAATCAGGCGGAAGGGGTAATGGAAACACTTTGCAGAACGCTTCCGCAATCTTGATACACTCTACAGCCGTCGGTCATGGATCCATCCTCGCTCAACCCTGGCGCTAAATGACGACAAAACACCACCAAAAGTCAGCTCTCATCCCCTCACCTCCCGGAAATAAAGAAGGGTCCGGATACGAACCTGCTTGTGCTTGGGGTTCTTCTTGCAGATGACGAAAATCGTGCCCTCGCGCTTGACGATCGAGCACCCGTCACAAAACTTCTTGACCGAACTCCTGACCTTCATCCCCCTGACCTGCTCGACTCCACCTCCAGCCGGTCTCGAGACGGAGGAAGGGTACGCGGTCGAGTCGATCCTGCTCGCGCATCGGGGGCAGCCGCAAGTCGAGTTGTGCGCGGGCGACGACGAGAGCGAGGTGAGGGTGCGGGTGTGGGTCAGGGAAGAGGAGGAGGAAGGCTTGGATGGTGCCGAAGGGTACGAGACGGGCGACGAGGCACAGCGGGCGCAGGTGCAGTGCGAGGGGTGCGTCGAGGATGAGAGGCCCGTCAGCGTGCGGCGGGTGAGGGACGCGCGGAGCGAGGGCAAGGGGAGGCGGGCGTGCGTGATGCGGAGCACTGAGTGCATCGTGACCAAAAGTTAGTGCAAGTTGTGGGGGGGCCAGGAAGCGCGGGAAGGGGGGCGCACTGGTGGAGGGTCGCGGGATGGCGGTGAGTGGGAGGAAGCAGAGAGAGCGGCGGCGACGCCAAGTTGGCGGCCTCAAGGCAGGAGGGGAGGTCGAGCGTGTCGAATTGTGTGCCAGTAAGGTAAGGTTGCTGGGCATTTCAAGGCTGCAGACTTGATTGCTGAGTGAAAGTTAAACTCGGTGCTTCGCTGGGCCTCGTGTTCACAATCGAGCATGGAAAGGGGCCACGTGGTCGTTGTCCTTCCGAATGTGCGGAGCTTTCATAAGACTTTGGCAGGACCAGCATATATTAAAGACCAATAGGCTGAATTGCTGACGGTGTAGGCGCAGTATGAAAACCTGGGTACGGTGACACCAAGACACCTGGCCCGCGATGCAGCAAGGCAGTGAGGGTAAAACAAGCGAGGGTAGTTGCAAATTCAAGCGAAAGAAAGAGGGGTCTCAAGCAAGTAAATCTGGTGTAAAGCTCACAAAGCACCTCACTGGTCGTCCTCGTCCGAAGCCGGCACCTCTTCCTCGTCCTCCTCACCGCTCGAAGCATCCTCCTCACCCGAGTCGTTCTCCTCGCCATCGTCCTTCTCCTCAACTTCCTCCACATCGTCACCCTCCTTCTTCCCCAACATTCCAAACCTCATACTCCTGATGACCGGTTCTTCGAGTTTCTTCCTCGTGGTCGCCGTCGCGACCTCGATCATCTAAGCAGCACCGCCCCTTCACCGTCAGCGTCCTTTCCTCGATCCCAAGAGCGCAACAGCACTCACCAGCTCCTTCCATCCCAGCTTCTTCTTTTTCACAGACTTCAGCGGCGCGTTCTTCCAGACGTACTTTCCCGTCGCATCCAACTCCTCCTTGCTCGCATTGTCGTCCAACCCCGCCGCCACGAGGATCGAGCCCAAAGTCCTCGCGAGAAGATCCGGAATGTCGAAGTGTCCGCCGTCGACTCCATCTTCAATGATTCCAATGCTGAAATGTTCGTCGGAGTGCTGGTGCTTGAGGAGTTCGGGAAGAGGGCCGTAGAAGACGTCGCGAGGCGTCCACCAACGATCGCAGTTACGAAGCGTGCAGAAGAGGTAGGACGTAGGACGGTTGAGGAAGTCGTCGTCGTAGATGTCGGAGGGGTAGGCGTCATCCGCGTAGTCGGGCTCGGCGTCGGTCGTGCTGCTGAGAATCGTGGCGATGGCGCTCCAGCGGAGCGCAACGCGGTACTCGTCGATGTCGGCCTTGATCTCTGGGAGCCTCGCGTCCCACTTGTCCTCGTCGTATCCTTGAGAGTCCTTTGGCTCCCAAAACTTCATGACGGTCGGGAGGTTGAGAAAATTTGGGAAGAGAGGGAAAGAATGGGGAATGCGAGCCGATGAGGTCGATGCCGCGTCCCGCTGAGAAGTCGACTTCAACAAATCCTGGTAGGCATCCTGAAGACTCCGCTTCCGCTCCCTCATCCGCAACCTTTCGCTATACTCAGCAGCCTCGGCATGGTTTTTCGCTTGAATGGTGTCGAGCAGCTCCAGCACAGCCGGCTTGATCTCCTGCCAAACTGAACGTAACATCGCTTTGGTGAGTACGACAACACGAGAGACAAAAGCCAGAAGACATACCCGTATCACTCAGAGGCTCCTTTTTGTTCACGATTTTGGATCCCCACCATAGAGGATGGTAGAAGCTGCTCCAGCCACGTCAGTCCTTGAGCTCCGCCCGTCTACAGAATTTGATTTGCTCACAATCCGGCGTAGCCGAGCGACTGAACCTTCGCCTCGATACTGTTACATTCAGTGAGTCGAAATTCTGGACATCTCGGTAGGTGACAACGTACTCGTCTCGACGTTCACGACCGATGGCCGCCCTGGCCCTGCTCTCCTGCTTTCGTTCGGTGTCCTGTGCGTAGTAGGCGGCTGAAATGGATTTCGCATCCTAAGAAATCAAGAACTATTACTAACAATGCTCCTAACACAAAGGCGAGGTGGTTGTGGAAAGACTTACCTGGTTGATCGCCTCGATCCACTCCTGCCTCTCCGCCACAAAATCGTCCACTCGACTCGGAGGAGACTCTCCATCATTCGCTGGACGATCCTGAGCACGACGACTACGAGTGCCGCTCGGTTTGTAGCAAGAGAGATCTCGCTCCGTATCGTCCTCGTCATGTAACTCAATGAGTCGGAATGCGATGTCGTTGGCGGTGTCTCGATCGACCTTGCGTTGCCAGCCTGAAACAAGCACGTCAGCACGTCAGCACAAGCCCGTGGAAAGAAAAAAGTGCTCACCACTGGTGGTGACCACGAGGCAGGAAGGAGTCGACGAATGGAAGTCTGGAGGGAGGTCGGCTATCTTGATCAACCTGGAAGTGGTATCTTGACACGTCAGCTCGTCGCCCAATATCACTGGGGCGAAACCTACGCGTTCTTGGAGCAAGGGCGGCACAATCGTCTTCTATAGTAGAAATCTGGCGACCCTTCCTTCTTTCCGCAGACCTGCGCCACATGATGACCCGTTATCCCGCCGTACAACGTCTCGGGGTCAAACCAAGAGAGCATCCGAAAAGCGAGAAACGCACCTGACAACCCTTCCCCCACGCAAGGTTCGCGTACTGCTGCTCCGTCATCGGAGCGAGCTGGCTGAGGTCCGGAAAGTTGAGCCTCTTCCTCGCGCTGGTCCAGAGCGACTTGGCGGACGTTCCGAGGAGGACGACGCGGAGGACCTTGCAAGTGAGCGAGAGGTGCAGGAGGTCTCCTGGAGTGAGGTGTTGGCCGATCTGGATAGTTGAGTACGTGAAATCAAACGTGAGAGTCTGGTAAATAGAGCGAGAAAACGGAAGGACGCGAAGCTCACCTCGTAGAGCACGTCGAACGGCATCGTGAGGAGCGGCGCGGCCAGTTTGCCCTTCTTCTTCCCCTTCTTCTGAGTGACCTTTTTTTCTGAGGAGCCTTCTGCTTGCCCTTCCTGACGCGCTTCTCGCCCTCGTCGTCGTCGTCGTCGTTGTCGTCCGAGTCTGGCTGCTGCTCCGCGCCCGAGTCGTCGTCGTCGAGACGAGCCTTCTTCGTCGCGCCAGCGCCTGTAGGGAACGAAGTCGCACGAGGTCAGGAAAAGTCGTGTAAGACTAGTGATGCTGACGACAAGCCCATCGCACCTTTCTTCGTCGCACCTCTCGCCTTCGTCGTCGTCCTCGCTCGTCCCCCACCCCCAGCTCCCTTGCCACCGTCCGTCGTCGACTGAGCGACCGGCTTGAGCGTGACTGCTCGTCGAGGTCGTTCACTCATCGTTGCTGTTTGTCGACGAGCGTAGTTCTGACTGTATCTGAGAAAAGTAGTGTGAAGGGAGAGGAATGTGGCGAGATGCGAGGCGAGTGGAGGGCAGGAAGGCAACCTCCTGGCGAGCTGCAGAGCCGAGGATGAGAGGGAGCCCGCCAGCCCACGTGTCAGGATGTGATTGTCTGTTGAAATCCCAGTGACAAGTATTCTCACTTTTCATCGAATGTGAAGAATAGGCTAGTGCCTAAAAGCGAACAAGAGTGTATGCCACGTGTCAGAGCGTTCTCGTCGTCACGGTCAGCTGGCGGGCTTTGCTCGCCCGTCCGCCTTTGACCTCCACCTTCCCTCCGGCCTTCATCTCGCACCGTTCGCTGATACCTGCCATCGCTTTCGCTGTTCCGGCATATCTTTCACTGATTACAATTATACACGTTCCCATCTACGCTCCAGCCCACCCAGCCGCAAGCTTCCCTCGCCTTTCCTTCAACTTTCAGCACCATGGCAGCGCGCCTCAAACGCCTCCAACGCGAGCTCGCAGAAATCACCAAAGACAAGACTGTACCTATACCTTCCCTTCTAGCTCTCTCCTTTTACCGCTCACGCCTCCGCCCCCGGGCGACATCTTGATAGAGCGGCATCACCGTCACTCCTCTCAACGACAGCCTCGATGCTCTCACGGGAACGTTTCCGGGTCCAACAGGCACAGCCTACGAAGGAGGGACGTTCCAGGTCACGATCAAAGTGCCGGAGACTTATGTGAGTGCGCTTGGAGGAAGGTATCGCGTCGACGGAGGACGGGGCGGAGGTAAGCTGACCGATGGTTGTTTACTTTGCCGGCGGGTTGCGGGTCCAGCCTTTCTCGCCGCTCGAGATGAAGTTCATTACAAAGGTATGCTCTACATCTTCTGTAGGCTTAAGGTGTCGACTGACACCCTCTTGATCTCAAGGTCGGCTCTCAACTCCACCCAAGAACTCCATCGAAGCTGCCCTCTCGAGGACGCAGGTTGACCGTCCCTTCACGTCTCTTCCCGGAATATCCAGGTCTGGCATCCAAACATTTCATCTCAGACCGGCGCAATCTGTTTGTCGACATTATCAACAGGATGGAGTGCGTCCAGTCTCTTTCCTTCCAGCGTCCAGACGCGCTCGAGATCGCTCGCTTACCTCTAGAATCCCTTCGATGACCCTCCAGGTCCGGTGCTCACAATCCGAACGACGCTCGTCTCGCTACAGAGCTTGCTCTCCACTCCTGAACCTTCTGATCCCCAGGTCCGGTGTCCCTCCCTTTCCCTCATCTCCATCGTACTAACTACCCGTCCCCACCCCTTTGCCCCTCATCGCAACGCAAAACAGGACGCAGCCGTAGCAACGCAATACATCTCCGACCAACCCGCCTTCCAACAACAAGCCCGCTACTGGACTCAAGTCTACGCCGGCGCGACTCCACCCAAAGACTCGACACCGATGCGAGAAGAAACCGCGCGGGAAGCTGCTGTCTCCGCAGGGGTGAAATGGGAGGAGGTGATGAAGTTCAGTGGGATGGGGTTTGAGGAGATGCTGGTCGTTAGAGTTTTGAAGGAGAGTAGGGGGAGGTGGGGGGAGGAAGAGGTGTTGGAGAGGCTGTTGAGTGGCTTGTAAGAGAGGAGAGGCGGTGTTTGGAGTTGGGGATCCGAACGGAGGACTAGTGTGAGAGGGATGGAGGGTGAATGCATTGACAAAAAGTGTTCAAAAAGAAGAAAGAAGTGTGGTTTGGCGGATGATGATCGTCGGATAGAGAGGGATGCGTGGAGAGTGCTAATCTACGACACCCTCTTTCCCTCTTTCCTCGCCCAATCGCCCAGCCAAACCGATTTTGTTTTTGTAAAAAAATTCCTCCAGGTATCCCCTCTCGTTTCACCCCAAAGTAAACTGCCACTCAACATGAACACAACCCGTAGAGACCCTCCGTTCGCAACACGTCACTCTGCCCATCCTCCCTGTATCCGTCCGCCCTCGACAGGCATCGACAACCCATTAGGCGTAACGTGCGAGCATATCAGAGAGCTACCACAGACATCATTAGTTTGTTGAAAGAAGCGTCAGTGAACGGGAACGGACCTTCAAAGCCCCCTGCCTGAGTGCCCCCTGCAGACTGTCGAGGTCCTCGATACCAGTCTGGTCCATAATAGTCCTGACAGCATCCCTCGCCGAAGCCTCGAGACTACCGAAACCGTTGGCCGAGAGAATCGACTCCTCCATATCGTCGTGCTCCTCCTCAGGCCGACCAAAGTATTGGCTGGCAAAAAGGCCACGCGTCAGCTTTGGGTCACGGTGATAGAAACGGGAGACAACGCACTTGGACGAGATAGCGGTAGCGCCGTTGAAGGAAGTGAGTCGGGCTTGAGCTTCTCTCGAGGCGTTGGCGTCGTAGGCACCGGTCTGGTGGTACATGTCTGACGAGATACCCTTCTGGTTGCCGAACGTCTTGCGGGCGTAATCTGTCGTCTCCTCAACTGCAGCGACATGGCCGTCAGCACCCGCATCACCAATGGATTGTTCGGGAAACGCACCATAGTCGTCGCCGTAACCAGCGTCCCTCCTAGCTTGCAGCTTCGCGTTCTTAGCAGCAAGCGCCGCACTCTCCGCACCACTCATGCCGCTAATCTGACCAAAGCCAAGCTTCTTGAAGCCCATACCCAACCTCTCCGTATCAACGCTGTCCTTCTTCACGGCCGGCCTCGAGCTGCCATACGACGACGACGCCTGAGCTGACTTGGCAGCAGCCTTCGCAGCAGCCTCTGCCGCCTCCGCCTCCTTGCGCGAGTCGTACCCTAATCTCGCGATCCTCTCCTCCTCCTCCTTGGCCGCCTTCTCAGCCTGCTCAAAGTTGAGCGTTCCACCCTTCTTGACGCCGCCGAGCTTGCTGCCAAGCTTGCCCTTGCCCGCGACCCCGCTGGCGGACGAGCCAGCCGACGTGGTGCGCGCACCGAGGGTTGCGCGTGTTGTCGTGGTCGCAGCGGCTGGTTTTGCGGTCGTGGTGCGGAGGGAGGAGGAAGTGACGGTTCGAGGGGCGGCAGCGGGGGCGGGCGCGGCGGCTGGTGGCGCGGGGGATTGAGGACGCGACGAGGCGGGCGTGAGGATGCGCGGGGAGAGGCCGATGCCGGGGAGTGGGCTGCCAGCGATGGGAGTGGACGGCTTAGAAGACTTGGGGGTGTCTTCGTGCCAGGTGTCGAAGAAGTCGCCGGCGGGCTTGACCTCCTCGATCGCGCCGAGGCCCTCGATGTGGACCTTGCCCTTGCCGAAGCGGGCCTCGTCCTCCGCCATCTTCTTCTTGAGCTCCTCCTTGTAGAGATCGGCGGCACGGGAGGTGTACTTGGCCTTGATCTCGGCGGAGGAGAGGGTGGTGTGAGGGCCAGGATGGCGAGTGAGGAAGTCGGTGAACGCGGCGTTGCCTCCGACCTTCATCGCGCGCAGCTGGGCCCACGACCACTGGTCGAGGTTTGTGGACCTGTTGTGTAGTGTAACAAGAAGATACAGTTAGGTTGACGCGTTGAGAACGGGATCGAAGGTCGAGATGAGTGCAGGACTGACCTAACAAAGGTGATGTGGACTCCCGCGTTCCTGTGGGCGGACGAGCAGTCGAGGCAGATGTAGACACCAAACGTGACGGACGACCACGTCGGGTTCTTGGCGACTTTGCAATCATTGCACACCTGCGCACACGAGCCCGAGAACGAACGGACGCGTAGAGGAACGAGCGAGCAACGTGGAAACGGTCAGCCATCGCGCGCCGGGTCGTGCGAGAAACGGAGAGCAGGCGCACCTTGTTGGCCTTGTTCTGGCCTTTGAGGATCGCAAAGATGGCGTCGCGAGTCTTCGCGTCGGGCCCGTTACTCATCGTGGGCGAAGATCGGCGGTGGGTGGTGGAAGGAGGAAGGCCCACACGGCGCGCGCCAACGTCGACTTCGACCGCGACCGCCCCGGGTTGCCTCCCGCCAGCTCATTCGCTCCACCCAAAAGTAGTGCTAGAAGTCACGAACAGGTCACTATGGACTACTTCGCGAGCACGATCGACTCCTTGGCCAAGCAGGCCAGCGAGGTACGCACCCCACCGCTCCCGGCACTCTGCCCAACCATTGACTCGTCCCCAACTCGCACCACTCTAACCTCGATTCCACTCGTGCTGCTAGATCACGATGTACGATGTCAGGTCGACCATCAACAAAGCCAAGGCGATGGTCCTCAACCTGAGCGAGATGGAGACCAAAGGCGAGTCGACACGTTGATCCACGCTTCCATCCCTCGCTAATCCTGGCTGTGGGCCTACAGTGAGCGAGGCGACCAACAACGAAGCTTGGTGCGTTGCTACCTGAGAAGCTGGCGCTCTCCTGCCACTCCGTAGCGGTACTGATGAGTCCCGAACGTGCGTGTCAACAGGGGCGCGAGCTCGACCCTCATGACTGAGATCGCCCAGGGGTGCGCCACATCACTCTTCAACCACATTGATGACACAAGACTGACGCTTTCTCTCTTACAGCACGCACAACTTGTTCGTTACGAAGTTGCTCTCCCAGCCGGCGCGCTCGGCCTCCGCTCAACCACCTTGCTGACCCGACTTGTGTTCACCGTCAACAGCCAGCTCTTCAACGAGATCATGCCAGCTATCTACCAGAGGTCAGCTTGAACTCATGCTTGACCCCTTTTGCTCGGAGCTGACTAGCGTTGCCGCGATGTTCCTTGGCTTCTACCCCACAGGTTCACCGACAAGGAAGCTCGTCAATGGCGCCAGATTTACAAGTCCCTCGTCCTCCTCGAGTGCGTCCATTCTTTACAACCGAACCTAGAACAGGGGCGGAAGCTGACAATGGGCCGTGGCTGCAGGTATTTGGTCAAGAACGGATCGGAGAGGGTCATCGACGATGCGCGCGCTCACTTGAGCTTGATCAAGGTGTTGAGGAACTTCCACTACACCGACGAGAACGGCAAAGATCAGGGCATCAACGGTAAGTCCCTAGCCCTTGGCTCTTCGGGACTCCAATAGCTCACGTGACGCCGGCAAACAGTTCGCAACCGCTCGAAAGAGCTCGCTGAGCTCTTGTCCGACCTCGACCGCGTGAGGCAGGAGAGGAGGAAGGCCAAGCAGAACAAGAACAAGTACACTGGTGTTGGAAACGACGGATCGGGCTTTGGTGGAGGAGGACCTAGCTTTACGAGCGCAACGGGGAGCAGGTACGGCGGATTTGGCAGCGATAGCTTCGACAGTGGAGGATACAACGGAGGTGGAAGCAGCAGTGGAGGTGAGTTGGTCATTTACATGAAGGGTATTTGAGGTGTTTTGTGCTAATGTGGGTGCTCTTAGGTGGACGAGGCTTCTCGGATTCGTCTGCGAGGGCCGCCGAGTACGAGGAGTACGTGGCCCATCAACCTGTCCTTCCCCTTACGTAGCGCTAACAGAGCACGCTGCAGGTACGATGCCGGAGACTGGGAAGACGCCCCTCGACGCACCACATCTTCGAGGGCCACAGCTTCCGCATCCGCCTCGACCTCACGATCGAAACCCACTCCCGCCACGCCCGTCGCTGCTCCTGCGCCAGTGATGAAGCAGCCAGAGGTCAACCTCTTCGACTTTGACGACGACGAGCAGCTTCCTCCTCCTCCTGCGAAGCAGGCTGCGCCCATCGCAGCCCCCTCCGCTGGTCTTGATGGTGCGTGTGCTGTCTCGCACCCCGCCGCGCTGTCCACGTGTTCTTACTAGACTCTCCTCCACCTCATATAGATGACTTTGACGACTTCCAATCTGCCCCTGCCGCGGCTCCCTCCTTCTCTGCCCCTGCTCCCGCACCAGCAGCGAGCAGCGGCCACCAAAACGTCTTTGCCCTCCTCAACGCCACGCCCGCTGCTCCCGCCGCCCAAGCACCCCGCCCTCAGCAGGCCGCGCCATCCCCCATGGGCGGTTTTGCCGCCATGCAGCCCCAACGCCCCTCGTACACCTCGCAGACGTCGTCGACTTTCTCCGGCGCGTCGGTCCAGTCTGCCGCTTCGGCGCCTCCAGCAGCGAAGAAGCCCGCGGCCGACTTTTCGGACTTGTTTGGTGACTTTGGTGGCAGCACGAGTGCCAAGCCGGCTGGTGGGCCGAAGTTGACGATGCAGCAGTTGGCGGCGCAGGAGAGGGAGAAGCAGTTGTTTGCGATGAGTGGGGCGGGGAGCAAGCCGAGTGGTGGAGCTGCTTCTGGTGGTGGTGGTGGAAATGGGTGGGACTCGTTGCTGTGAGGGGCTGATGAGGGGTCATGAATAAGTGATGGTCGAAGCATTTTTGGTGGCGGAGTGGAGTGCACGTGGTTTCAATTGTTTTTTCCCGGCAGTCTTTTTTTGTGGTTTTAGAACAAATGGAAAGGTTATGCCCTGCAACCTTTTAACGCTCTCTATTCCAATCGTCCCTTCAGTCTGCCTCACTGTCGTCGATGATGCTGAAACACTCACCAACCCCCGTGCATTTCGCCACAGCGGGCTCGGAGCAATCGGACCCCGCGGAGAGAGGAAGGACAGCGGGCGCTCGGGTCAAACAACGGCCACGGGCGGCAAACTCGCTTCTCCTTTCTTTCGTTCCTAACAGTTCTTTAGAACATCAACTATGAGGCCGACTCGACAGCTCGCACCTCCCTCGCCGGGCGACAGCAAGCCGAGGTCGTCGAGCAAGCGCAAGGCCACTGCTCCTCCCGAACTCCGTAGCCACGAGACTACCGCTGGCGGCACGGGCACCTCAGCGTCCTCGAGCGACATGAATGGCGATGGATCTGCGACGCTCAAAAAGTCGCGTTCGGAGAGTACGCTCAGGACGAGCAGGGTCATGAGCTGTGTGAGTCTGCGACGGATCTTGGATGGAGGTGTAGCGCCGAGTTCCGAGGGGGGGGGGGGGGGGGGTGCTGGGAGCGATGGTGCATTGCTGACGATCCCGGCCGGCCGGCGATTCCTTGGTATGCTTTTCAGAGCAATTGCAGACAGAAGAAGCTTCGATGCGATAGACATAATCCCGTGGGTTCTGTTTCTCTTGCGTTCTGGCCGAGAATCAAGTGACTGACAGCGGTGCTGTTGACAGTGTGCAAGTGAGTTTCCGTGGCGATTAGTGCAGAGAGTTACGTGGAGGCTGACTGGGTATTCTGTGGAGATTGCACGCTGAGGAGCTTGGAGTGCATCTGGCTTGGGCCTCAGCCGGACCTGTTGGTCGTCCTCGTCGCTTCCTCCACCGTCGAGCGTTTGCGCTGACGTGTTCTTCTCTGCTGTCGGCTCGATCACAGGTCCTCTCAGCAAGCAAGATTAAGGGAAAACTCTTTCGTGATTGCTGGTCTCCGTCGCGAGGTATGTGGTCGAACGCTCGCAACCATGTCGGGCCAGAGCTAACCACCGCTTCGCCTCTGCCAGGTCACTCAGCTGGCCTCTCAGCTCGGTCTCTCGCCATCCGAACTCGACGAGCTAGTCATCGAAGCCGACACCATCATCCGTCGCGTCCCCTCCCCCGCCGCCTCCGCAGAATCCTCCGACGCCAAACAGCCCGCGACGCTCGACCACGTGGTGACCACCGACACCCGTCGCGGCGGCGCGGAGGTAGGTTGGTCCTCCTCGGTTCCGTGGGAGCATGAAGGGACACGAGAGGGGAGAGAGACATGGCGGGGCCAGTTTGGTGGAGGAGGGGCGCATGTCCGCGTCGCGTCGGCTCAGTATGGGAGGACGTACCCCTCGCCAGCGTCGCCTTCGTCCCCGCCGCCGTACGCCCCTCATATGTCGATACAGTCTCGTCCGGCCGGGAAAAGGATGAGTTTCTATCCAAACCCTTCCTTGCAACCCCCGTCGACGCAATACTTCTCCCGCCAACCTTCAACAACGTCCCGACGTTCTTCAGTCGACCACCCCCTCTCACCACGTCGAGCTTCGTTCTCCTCCAGCGCTGCCCCCTCATTCACCCCGACTTCATCTTCCTCCACCTCCGTTGAGAGCCAACATCAGCCTCACCCACGTTTCATCCAGTTCCTTCGACCGTTGGAGTCCTCCCGCCCGTTCACGCCACCACGTCGCCCTAGCTCGACGCCGGACCCCTCGTCAACCGCCTACCGCTCCAATCAGCCATCACCTCGTCCGCAGGTGTTCATCCCTCCGCCTATCGTGACTCTCCCACGCGCGGCAGTGAGAGACGAGAGGTACGCCGATGCTACGAGTCGGAGCGAGCGACCCCCGTCGACGCCAATGTCGCCGCCGATCGAGCTGGCGCCCTTGAAACGTGGTGAAGGCGGAGAAAGGAGCGAGTACAACTCTGCTGCTGAAGGGAAGAGGGAGCAGGGAGTTCGATTGCCCAGCATCTCGAAGTGGTTTGAGAGGCGAGAGGACCAAGTGGACGAGGGACGGTTGAGAGTGGTCAAGACGGAGTAAACGTATCTGTTGGGTTCATATCAGTTGAAATATCAAGTTGTTGAAGTTTTGCATATTTGTACTGGGTCCGTATGCGGTCGCGTCTGGTTTGATTGCTCCAGCCTAGGAACAGCGCAAGACCACGTGTTGTCCACCTAATTCTCCGTCTCTACTCTCGCCGGGGCTTTGGGATTGAGCCGACCTTGCCCTCAGCCGGATCTTCAAATACAAGCAAATCTGACGGCTCCGAACGAAAGCCAGAAATAAAAAAAGCCTCTCACCCCTCCGTCCGACCTCCTCCGTGGCAGCCCCAGCCAGCCCGCCCGCAAGTCTCTGGACGCGCGTTGCGTTTCCGAGCCCCTCCTCCTCCCTTCCGCCTTTCGCACGCATCGCTCGATACTTGCCGCTCTCGACAATCGTGTCACATTAGTGGCACTTGAGATACCGAGTGAGTGTCGTGCCCTGGGGAGGGAGCGGGACGATGAGCTAAGCTGGGAGGAGCGGACGCGCCGATGACGAGCTTGGAGGAGGTCGAGTACGGCGACGCGAGGCGAGGGTGCGATGCTCGCTGGTGCGAGAGTGCCATCAGCATGTTGACAACAAGTCTTACGACTTTAATCAGGGTACGGACGACCGTAGCGGGCGCTCGAGCGTAGGGCAGGAGCACGCGGTGGGGCGTACAACTCGGCGTTCGTCCAGCTCGGGCTAGGATGCTGAGCGTGTTTGAGCATTTTGCACGAACAGCTCAGATCATGAAGCAGCACAGAAAGCTGACAGACTGGCCATTGTTCCACCAGTGTCCTCGTTCACCCTCCCTCCCGTCCTCCTCGCTGCAGGCCGCAACCCCGTCGTCGCCGTCGGCCTCCCCCTCGCGCTCGGCTGGGCCTCCGGACTCATCACGAAAACTTCCATCAAAACTTGGTACACTCCTCTCCAGAAACCTCCTGTACGTCCCTTCCTTCCTCCTCCTTCCTCAGCAGCCGGCGCGCAGGAGCTCGAGCGACGACGAGCGAGGACAATCACAAAGTCAGCTGACCTCGCGTCCTTGCTCTACCGTCCCGTCACGCAGGGCAACCCTCCTCCCGTCGTGTTCCCATTCGCCTGGACGACCTTGTATGCCAGTATGGGACTCGCCTCGCACTTCCTCGTCAAGGCTTACGACCAGCAGCTCCCGGGAACGGCGTTGAAGGACACGGCGTCGCTCGCCATCAAGCTGTACTGGGGCTCGTTGGTGCTGAACTACGCGTGGACGCCTTTGTTCTTTGGACTCAAGCAGGTGAGTACTTGTTTGATTTTCACTGTAGCTGAAGCTGAACCCTGCCAACTTGCTGCCTCTGTCAGACCGCCGTCGCTCTCGCCGACATCGCTCTCCTCACGCCAACGGTTTACGCCCTCACGTACTTCTCCTTTCAAGTCGACCCTCGCACCATCTTCCTCCTCGCGCCTTACTCTGCCTGGCTCACCTTCGCCACTTACCTCAACGGTGAGCTCCACTTCGCTCTTTCTCTGCCAAGCGCCCTGGAACGAGAGAAGAGGACCCTGACTGCGTCGTTCCCTTCCTTCCTGCAGGCGGTATTTGGTACCTCAACTTCTTCCCAAAGTCGTGGTCCAAGAGCGTCAAGAAGGACGAGTAAAATCTAGGTGGTAGCATTCTCCTGTTATTCCCAGACCTTTTAAAAACCATACGTGGTTTCAGCCGAGAGGAGGAGACGCGGAGTCGTGTTTTTCGTATGCCCGCACCCACCGTACGCCCGGGCGGAGCAGTGTTCCTCAAAAGGAATGATGTGCGTGCCTTTCTGAAAGTTTTCGATCGTCGACTTTTGTTTTCGTTGGAGCGTTTGGGATCGAGCGGGAACCGGGGATGGCATGTCTGACACGACGTGCGGGTCGGAAATACGAGAGAGAGAACTGGAAAGCCTTGAACTCTGGCAGCAGCGTCCTTCCTGGCGAAAGCTTGTTGCGTCGGAGATTAGAATTGTGAGAGTTGTACAAGAGAGAATGGTGAGAGATTGATTGTCGGCAAGGACAAGAGGATGCGTTTCGAAGCAGCGAAGAGGTGGAACGATGGTGCCAGGCACGGTTGTGTCGTGGTGCCGAGCTGGGCTCCGAAGGAGGAGCTCGAGCCGCACGAAAAGGAATCGCTTTCGAGATGACAATAAAGACGAAAAATGTCGCTACTAGTTCCGGAATACATCCTTTTTCCATCTTTGAGAGCGGCTCTATCCAGTCGCTCTGCCTCACGCTCGGGAACGGCTCGTGTCTCAGTGAGGTGTCTTCAGAGCAGGAGGGACGCAACTCGGGAGTCGACAAGTTCGTGACGACAACAGACCCAACATGGTTTGGCCACAAAAGACCGAGCACAAGAAACAACTCGTCCTTGGCCAGGAACCCTTGCAAAGCCTCCACGCCTCGCGTGGTCGCACGTGTCAAAATGAAATCGGGTGATCACCGCCGACGTCGGAAAGATGCGTCCGGGCGCCAGAAGGCGGAAGCTCTTGACCTCTGCCTCTCTTGCGAAGATACAGCAACTGCTACGAAGACTAGAAACGGTACAACCACACCTCGCCAGCAACCTGTCGTAGGCCCAGAGTCTACGCAAAAAACCGAGCGAAGAACCTCTCGAGCTTCTCGCAAAGTTGGGCCAACGTGGCTCAGGGCGCTGATCGGCGCCCCCCCGCTTGCCCGCGTTGACCTTCCCGCTCTGTGCCACGTCGTGTGCCCCCATTGAGCCTTCGACGCAAAAACGGCTTCAAGCCTGGCCGGAGACGCCCCGACAGAAGGGGCCCGTGCAGAGGCAAGCCGCCAAAGGCCGTGCTAAAAATGAAGCGTGACGTGGCGGCGTTGCCAGAGTCCCTTCCTGAAACCGAGACTCGGGGCCAACTGGCGCCCGCGCGCATTTTAATGCTCGACGCTCTGTCGAGGATGGGAGAGCAGCAGAGGATTTATTTGTGTGGACGGGGGACGGCAAAGGTGGAGGAGGATCAGTGCCTGACGGTCGTCGTATTTTCATCGTAAATCCATTTCTATTTCTCCGCCCGGGACGCGCGCGTCCCTGGACGTCCGGAGGTACCACACTCTTCCAAGCACCGCAGCGGCACAGGGCCTGCCTCCAACGATCTTTGCTCAATCTGTGAGCCAGCTCTGGGCAAAGGTGCCCTTCTGCTCCTGTTCTTGTACCCTATACATCAGCTCGACGGCATCTACACTGCCGCTGAGACCCGGGTTGGCTCGCCGTTCGGTCGTTGAAGCTTGGCCCTTGGATTCGCGACGAGAAGGGAAGACTAGCCGCGGGTTTTTGACGGCCAACAGAACGAGATATCCTGTCGATACCACCTGCCCACACCCCCATACCTTGCTTAGCAGCACCCCAGCACCTACTACCCTCTTTCAGTCACCTCGTTGAGCTACATACCCTTGGCGCCATTGCTCCATTCCGACGTAAGCGCTCCGTTCGGCCTCGAGATGATTTGGGCCTTCGAGACGCTGACATGCCCAACTACTGGCTCCCAGGTAGCACCAGACGCTAGTAGATACATCTAGATTTCTCTCAACCCACCTCCGACGAAACTCGTCCGACCGCTCGTGACCCTTCGTTCGCCCAAGTACGTGTGGTGCGCATGTCGTCCCCGTTCACAAACCAAGGCGGACGAGGACGAGCGCCTTCCTCCTCCTCCACTTCTTCCTCCGGATACCCAGCCTACGCCCACTCCGACCTCTCACCCCTCCCTCAACCCTTCCCACTCCGGCACGTCCACCCTTCATCCATCTCGTCGCGCCAACCTTCGCCTTCGTCGGGCACAGGGCAGACGCCCACGATCGAGCTGGCGAACCCCTTCGCTCGAGAGCCACACGATGACTCCACGTCATCATACTCGACTCTGTCCAACTTCCGCTCCTCCATCCCTCCTCGCGACGCTGCACCGCCTCACGTCGACCCTGGCGCGCTTCAGCTCCCTCATGGCCGTTCGGCCCAGGCGAGTCCTCGACCGACAGGGATGCCGGGCTCGGCAGACGGCTGGGGTGAGGACTACCCACCGGTAGTACATCCAAAGACGACGAAGAAGGGAGGCAGCCAGCGCTCGCGGTCCGCGAAGAGCTGCCTCTCGTGTCGCAAACGCAAGACCGCGTGAGCATGCCTTCCGCTCTTTTTATCTTACCTGTCAGCCCGTTGAACTCACTCGATCTGTCCTAGGTGCAACCGTGTTCAACCATGTGATACTTGTGTGGATCGGAATGAAGCACACCTGTGCTCGTGGGAGCAGTGCGTTCTCTCTCTCTAGTTGCTCAAATTCCTTCTGCCCTGACTGACGCGACGATGAGCAGGGGCGCCGCACCGCTGTTCGCTCGACACGAGACTGGTGGTGTACAAGAACTGGCAACTCAGGTCCGCGAAAAATTTTCTTACGATTCTTGAGGGCCGGAGACTAATTACTCCCACCACCTTCCACCATTCTCTGTGCCCCCATCACAGGTCGACCGCCTACAAGGTCTCCTCGACAGCTTCGCCTCTCAGATCACCAGCCTCAGCCAACCCTCGAGCTCCCGCCTCTCAGGCTTCTCCTCCGCCTCCCACTCTATCCCTACCTCCCCACAACTCGTCCGCGACCCCGGCGAGCCCGTCCTCGACCTCCTCAGCAACGACCTCTCGCACGGCCTGTCCCTTCTCATCCTCGAGGACATCATGGCTGTCGGACAAGCCGGAAAAAACTCTACCGCACCGGAGGGCAGCAGAGGAGATGCCTTCATCGGCATGGCGAGGGACTCTCTCGCTGCTCTCCGGCTACACGTCACACCGCCCAGTCCGTCGATCGACACGTTGTCGCTTTTCCTCACGAGCCCGATGGAGGACCACCGCGACCACCTCTTCCCCAACGTCCTTTCTTCCCTACCCACCGCTCAACAAGCCCACGCCGCGTACGTCAAGTATCGCCAGGTGATTCCGCTCTTCAGTCGCCCGCTTCCGCCGACGTTCGATGACCAGTGGTCGGAGCTGATGGACTCGAGCGCGACGATCAAGTCCGCTTCGTTCGTCGCTACTTTCTTGGGTGTGTGTGCGACGGGGCTCGGGTTGATGTCGGATGCTGAGGCTCAGGAGCAGGGGTTTGGGGTGGAGCGAGAGCTGTTGCTTCAGCGCTGGATTGCGGGCGCGTTCAAGGCTCTCGTTGTTGCCAGGGTGCGGTGATCTCTTCACCTCGGATTCACTCATGGCTCATCTCTCTTTCTTTGACTATTAGTTCATTGAAAGACCTACGTGCAACTCTGCCAGAGCAGCATTGATATTGTGCACGTATTACTTCGTGAGTTCCGCCCGGCCCTGCCCCTTCCCAGACACATCTCCACGCCTTTGAGCACAAGCTGACTGGCTCATGGGTCAGGTGGTACCAACCGGACACCGCTCAAAGGCTGCGGGCCCTGCCCTGCTATCCCTCCTGCTGGAAGCGACCATCACGCTGGGCCTCCACCGCGATCCCAACACCCCTGGCTCAAACACCTCCTACTCATTCATGGAAGCCGAGATTCGCCGCCGTCTCTTCTGGGATATATTCACTCTCCACACCAGAGCGCTCGCTGTATGTTGTTTGTTTACCGAGGAAGGCTTCAGCTGACGCCCCACGTGTCGTGGCCTGTCTACTAGCATCTCGGTCGTCCGTCGATGGGGCTCGCGATGAACACGGTCGATACCGCGTTCCCGCTAGACTGCTACGACGAGGAGCTCTTTGACGAGCGTCGAGCGAGGGCTAACGTCACTGCTCGATCCCAAGGGGGTTTCGAGCCCACCGATATGAGCCACGTTCTGGTCAGTCTGGCATCCCTATTCCCTCTTCCTCTACTTGTTGTAGAACTCATCCTTACATTTGAGAGAACAGATTGTATATAAAATCGCCCTGATCGGCAAAACCATAGTCCGTGCCCCTCCCTCTATCTCTCGAGCCATTTGCTCACTAGCGTCGCTGACCATGCTCCTCATGGTCACTTCAGTCCGAAACGGCGTTCAACGCCGCCCCCATGTCGTACGACTCTACCATGAGGCTGCACAGCGAGCTCATCAAGCTCGAGTCGGCGCTTCCCGCCGCTTTCACGCAGCCGAACGGACCGCTGTGGGAGATTCGAGCGAGGATGATCCAGACGTGCTTGTCGGAGCAGTTTCTGCGCCTGCACCGGCCGTGGATGTGTGAGCCCCGATGTCCATTTCTAGGTTGAAACTTATAGCTCAACGATGATTGGCACAGGTGTCCGCTCACCAAGGAGTCACGCATCACGGTCAATCACCGTCGTCCACGCCGAGCGGGTTTGCGCGGCACCATGGATCGTGTGAGCTCCTTTCTCGCCGATCTTAATCAGCGACGCGAACTGATACTGGCTCTTGGCTAGGCCCGAGTGCGTGGCAGTGTTCGCTGCAATCGCCCTGGCGCTGGAGAACCTGCAAGCGAACATCGAGGGTTCGACACACCTCAACGACCTTGTCGAACGAACTCTTCACGAGGTGGAAAGTGGCGACTCGGTAGGCAGCTTTTTTTGGTTCACTCTCAGATAAGCTGAGCTCATTTGCTGTCCCACAGCACGTGAGAGCAAAAGGCTCGGTGGGTCGTCGTGCTTTGCCAGTTTGGGAGACCTAGCACTGACGTGTGCTTTTCTCAGGGTATCATCCGCTTCCTCCTGGAGAAATGCAACTCATCCAGCGAGCCTCCAACAAAGAGAAGAAAGAACAGTCGGTCTTCTTTCGACCCGCTCGACTCGGTGATCCTGCCTCAACCCAGTCGGCCGACACTCAACATCCGCCAACCCTCGGATGGTTCGAATGGGAGCGGCGGCAGAGCAGCAGGAGCTCACCGGAGTCTCTCAGAAGGCTATATAGACCAGATGCAGCAAGGGTCGAGCTACGATGGGTTCAACTTTGGTGGAGGGCTCGCACCGTATGCGTTCCCTTCGGCTGCAGACGGGTACGGGTTCTCTCCGTCCCCGCCTTGAAATCCATTCTGGGCATATACTCCTCAGACCAGGGACTTGGAAGTTCAGTACAATCGAGAGAATAAAGCAAGTTTCACAATACTACTGCTGCTGTCAATGCTGATGCGAAGAACCGTGCGAGTGCGAATGGGACGAATGAGCGCCATGGTCGTGCCCGTTCGAGGCCGAAGCCGTCGACGAATGAGCGAAAAAGTTGACGACGGGCGCTCCCCCAGTCGACCTCGTCACGCTCACCGTCAGCTCTCCAGCCGAAAGCGCACCTCCCTTCCTCCCACTATCATCTCCACCACGGCCTTGCTCGCTGCCCCATTGCAGAGCTGGTAGACAACGCTCTCGAGCGAAACGCGTGATCTGGATGATGTCGTCGTCGCTCGCGTCGTTCTTGACTGAGATGGCGAGGGTGGCGATGAGTGTGGAGCCTTCCTTGTCCTTGGATGCGGAGCGACGATACGAAGCGGGAGGTTTTGTAGCCGAAGCACTTGGGTGAGGAGTGAGTTGCCAGATGTGAGGCGGTGCGACCGAGACGACGAGCGGGTGGCTTTCGATCTGAAGAATGCGAGTGGGAATTCAGTTTGAGAAACAAAACACTAAGATGCCCAAAGGAAGGACGCACGTCTCGGATGCCACCCGCAAAGGCGTTCATCTGGCCAGCGTAGGATGGTGGAGCGGTCTGAAGGAGGACTTGGCCTGTGGCCACAGCGGCGGGGTAGGCGATGTAGAACATGGCGATTGATTGGAGAAGCGCAACGACTTTGTCCAGGGGCGCCAGTTGCACACTGAGAGGATCGTCGTCAGTCTCGGCCATTTTAAGGAACAAACAGAAGTTGTCGCTCACCTCGGGATCACGTAGGCCGAGAGGGCGAGCCCCACGCTGAAGATAAGGATGGTGAGGGTGAAGGGGTTTCCAACACGGTCGAGAAGTGATGGGTTGCCAGGGCGTGACTTGGTACGTCCAAACGAGAGAGCGGAGGTAGAACCGACGGCCTGCGTCAGGGTCTGGTGGGTGTGGAGGAAGACTGCCGAGATAAGACTGAGGAGAGCGGAAAGGACGAGGAGGGTGACTGGAAGGTTGATCCTGGAACAAAGCAGAGATATGAGTTTGCAATTTACGTCAATCTTTGATGAGGAGGAACGCACCCGTCGTCGAAAGCCGCTGAAGAGTTGCTGACGACGGCCTCTCCGTGTCCCATCCCGCCGTGGCCAGCACCGTGCGCTCCCCCTTCCTCAGCTGGTCCATGAAGGAGTAGTACGTGCTCTACTGACTCCTTGCAGACGTATACAGCGGAGAAGAGGAGGTAGATCGCTTGCGAGAAATGAGAGAGCGTGACGAGGCGTCGAGTGCTGGGGATCGAGTCCAAGCCAATAAGTGAGTGCCCATCGAATTAAACAAAACAAGATGAACGCACCCAAAAGGAAGCCGAATCGCTTTCTCCATACTCAATCCATTCAACAACGTCCACAGCGCATCGACCCCCTTCCCACCCTCAACGAACACACCCGACAATCCTCCCATCCCATCAAACACAACCAAATAACCCAACCCCGTTACCGCCAAACTTTCTCTACTCTGACCCGTCACCCACAACGTGGAACCCAGCACGATTTCCGCTATTGCGAGTCCGAGAGCAAACTGTGTCGAGAAGGGGAGGTAGAGGATGGCGAGGAGGACGAATCGAATGGGAGAGGGAAGGTGTGAGTATTTTGATCGGAGAGCGTGGGAAGGAGCGGGGAGGAAGGAAGAAGTCGCGCTGTTAAGTGGGCCGGAGGATGCGAAAGGGCTGGTGGGAAGAGTCGGGGACTTGAGGTCGACGTGGCTCGTGCTGGTTGGGTCGAGGAACGAGAAGTGCGCGTGCGAGAGCGAATGCCGGTGGTGGTGGCCCCTTCTTCCAGCTGTTGTCTTCCCTGAGTCCCCGCCAGCTGCTTCTCCAGTCCCTGGTCCGCGCACGGCTTGTCTCCCGTACGGCGCACTCGCACTCGGGATGTCCGTCACGCCGCCGACCTGCCCAGATCCGTTCGGGTCGTCGTACGTGTCGCCATACCCCACACCTGGCTCCTGTCCCGGTCTCGGGAAGAACGCACTGAGGTTCCTCTCGTGGATCCGCGAGTGCTTCCTCGCATGCTCTCCCGGTTTCGACGGCGGCGACGACGACGCGCCGTTGGTGAACTGCACCTGGAACGGCGCTGCCGAGGCTGGCGACAATGGAAGAAAGACATCTTCCTCCTCTTTCCTGATAGCTTCCTGCTCTTCTTCCTCGACTATCGTTTTCTCGGGCGTGCGTGCTCGTACGGGCGTTCGAGCTCGCACTGGAGCTGGCGCCGCCGCCTCCCCTCCATTCGTCTCGCTCGAGCTGACCTCCACGACCGGTGGCGGCGGCGTGAAGCTGTTGACGTTCATGCTCTGTCTCCGCTGGTGCATGTTGGCCGTGATGGGCGAGACGGGGGGTGGTCGCTGGCTGACGTTCGGACCCGTGAAAGCCGACGACTTGAAGGTGAACGGCGGTGACGGGAGCGTCGGGCTCGTCGGTCCAGGCGAGAGAGCTCCTGGGCTGTGGGGAGAGTACGACACGGAGGCGGAGCGGCGGGTATGGGAGGGTGAGCGGGAGGGAGTGACGCTGCTCGGTGATGGGAATTGGTTGACGATGGGCGAGGTGGGCGAGGTTGGCGGAGGAGGGGAGGTCGCGCCGTCTGGTCGTGGAGACGAGGTGCTGACAATCTCGTCAAACTCGCGGACGAGACTTTTGACTCTAGAATAGTGCAAGTGATGCAGATGGTCAGCTCTGATGGATCGAGTGGGCGGCTGGAGGGCAAGGGCCTCTGCTATCTCCTCTCAATAGACTCCGGTCGGGTCCCCCTCAGAGGCGCACCGTCCGCTCACACCTCAGGGCCCAGCTCAGCTTCCCGCCTTTCTTTGAGCTACCACCACCAGCAGCCCAACTCTTTCGGCCGCCGCCAACCATAACTTGATTGAGGAATCTCCCGTCGCACCCCAGGTCGCCCTTGCTACCGATCAGCTCTATCCGAGCGCTCGTCCTCAACCCGAAACGCGAGTTTCGGGCAGTGCAGCCATAGTTCCTCCTCCTCCTCCTGACGTTCTTCATCTCACATCCCATCGACCAACCGACCATGCGCGAGAGTGACCGAGGGTACACACCACGCTGAGCAACCTCGCACGTTGCGTCCTGGCTCCCGCACAGCCGTCCCTCACTTCGACCTCGTTCCAGAGGCTTCACTCAATCAACCCAGCTTCTGAACAAGCTCCAATCACCTCACTCGCCAACTCGACGCGTTCCACCATCCCCCGAACATGTTCACCAGACGCCGCCGCCACGAGCTTCGAGCGAGTGGACGAGATGAATGACGCGCAAACTCACCTTCGATGACCCGAATTTGACTTCGCTGGTGACAGCGTTGCCATCTCCTTTGTCCTGTCCTACGTCGGCGGGTTCGTGCGAGTCGAGAAGCAGCCGTGGAACGGGACGATTCAGGCTCAAGAGTCGCGAGCGGCGGCGACGGGTGGTTGTGGGCGATGGTCGAGACAGTGTCGCAAGAGTCAAGTGGTCGGTCGTGAGAGATTAATATAGAATAAAAAAAGTTGAATCGGCGAAACGTCGTTTGCACAAAAAGGGAGTGGAAGGAGGTGAAGCAGCGATCCCGCGCGCGCTGCTGCTGGCTCCCAGCCTTCCTCCTCGAATCGGCCGCTGGCGACCTGCCTTCCCCCGCGTTGTTTGATCGTCCCGCGAACTTCGCACGTCCGGTCCAGCCAAGAACAGGAACTTTCTGGACAAAATACTGATGATCGTATTTTCTCGCGTTGACCTCCCGAAACGCTCGTGTCACGGTGCTCCGACGTGGCCTCCGTAGCATGGGGGATGGAACACTTCATCTCTTTCCAGCGCCGCGCTAATACATCTACGGATTGATCAACCAATCGTCTTCTCGTTGACCAGCTTTCCGACGTCAACTGAGGCGCCCCCGGATGGGAGAGGCTTGTTTGCTGTGTGAACGAAACGTCAGCAAAGTACTTAGCCTGAGAGGGGCGAGCGAGAAACAAAAGCGAACCTGGGAAGAGCAAGACCTCTGCGAAAGAGAAAAGCATGTTAGTCTGATTCATAGCAAGACAGAAGTACAAACAAAACTCACCCTTGATGTTGGCGCTGTTGGTGAGCATCATGACGAGACTAGAGGGAGAGTGTTTCGTGAGCGTGTGTTACCTCAATCCAGCCTAGAAGCACCGCTTACCGGTCAATACCAAGTCCCCATCCTCCGGTGGGTGGGAGACCGTGCTCGAGACTGTAGAGAGTGAAGCGTCAGTAACAAATCTCAAGAAACGAGCCTTGCAGGTGAGGGTGGCCTCTTACGCGTCAATCTATAGTCACGTTTCAAAGTCAGCATCTCTCTCCATCATCTCGAAATCGCAAAAGGAAAAAACACTCACGAAAGTCTCGTCGTAGCCCTGAGCCTCGTCATCTCCCAAATCCTTCTGCCTCATCTGCTCCTCAAAGTTCTCCTTCTGGATGAAGGGGTCGTTCAACTCCGTGTAGGCGTTGCTGTTCAAGTGTGTCAGTATCACCATGCTAAAAAGCCAGGACGAGACGAGAAGAGATAGGAAACGAACCAAATCTCGCGGGTAGCGACGAAAGCCTCGAAGCGCTCGCAAAGTCCGGGGCGGCTGCGGTGGACCTTAGCGAGGGGCGACATCATCTGGGGGTGGCCGACGATGAACGAGGGGTTGATGCATTGGTTCTCAATGAACTCTCCGACGAGCTGCGCGACACGCAAACGACCGGTAAGCTCAATCACACATCGCCAAGCCCAAGGAGATGGAAACGCACCTTGTCGAGCAACCTAGCGTTGGTCCTAGGCTCTCCACAGTCGACATTGTGCTTCTCACAAAGTCCCCTCAAGAACTTGTTCGTCTCCTCGCTCGCCAACTCAGCACCAGGAGGGAACTTGACGCCCATCTGCTTCTCGAGCTCCTCAATCATGTCGAACCTCTTCCAGGGGGTGGTGAAGTCCAACTCGAGCGTCTCGCCCTCGGGTCCGTTGGGCTGGTAAGCGACCTTGAGGCCACCAGTGACGTACTGGACGAGACCGGAGACGAGGGACTCGGTGAGGTCCATGAGGTCGTACATGTCGGCGTAGGCCATGTAGAACTCGCAGATGGAGAACTCTGCGAGCGATGACGTGGCACTTTAGCCTGCGTGCCGACGAACTCAAGGAACGAGTTGGAAAAACGAGACGCACCAGGGTTGTGGGTGAGGTCAATACCCTCGTTACGGAAGACACGTCCGATCTCGTAGACACGGTCGAGACCACCGACGACGAGTTGCTTGAGGTAGAGCTCGGGGGCGACACGAAGGAAGAGGTCGAGGTTGAGGGAGTTGTGGTGGGTGATGAAGGGCTTGGCGGTAGCTCCACCGGCGATCATGTTCATCATGGGAGTCTCGACCTAAAGCACACCCCGACCACACAAATGAGTAAACGTGGCCTCTCGAACACAAGACCTGCGAAGCGAATCCGACGCACCTCGAGGAATCCGAGGTTGTCCAAGAATCGCCTGATGTAGTTGACGACACGAGCCCTCTTGAGGAAGACCTCGCGCTTGTCCTGGTTCATGATGAGGTCGAGGTACCTCTTGCGGTGCCTCTGCTCCTGGTCCTTGAAGCCGAAGTGCTCCTTGGGGAGCTGGTGGAGGTTGGGCGAGAGGAGGACGGTCGTCTTGGGTGAGATGGAAAGCTCGGCCTTCTTGGTGCGCATGGGGTTGCCGGTGACACCGATGATGTCTCCACGACGGAAGATGTTGTGAAGCGCCTCAAAGTCCTCGGGCGACTCGGACTCGCTGCGAACGATCCAAACAAATGAGAATCAGGACTCGCTTAGGACAAACATGAAACAACGCACTTGGCCTGCGCCATGATCTGGCACTTCTGGCCCTCACTCCACAAGTCGTAGAAACGAAGCTTGGCTCCAGCCTGACGGATGTTGTGGATCCTACCAGCGACGCTGACGACGTCGTTGGACTTGTCTCCAGGGTTGGGGACGAGGGTACCGTACTTCTTGACGTAGTCGGGGAGCGAGATGGTGACATGGAACTTGTGGGGGTAGGGCGACGGGGTGGTCAAGGTGCGCTCGTTCGAAGGGATGGC
The DNA here is from genome assembly GCA_024364755.1 of Pseudohyphozyma bogoriensis. NCBI lineage: Eukaryota > Fungi > Basidiomycota > Microbotryomycetes > Chrysozymaceae > Pseudohyphozyma > Pseudohyphozyma bogoriensis. The sequence goes on from JALBUQ010000005.1 coordinate 254,223, forward strand.
GCGGAGCTTCTGGATGGCTCGCGAGCGGATCTCGTAGTATTGCTGATGAAAAGATGTGAGTCTTAGTGGCTAGGTTATGAGATGAAGCATACACACGTTGGGGGTAAGCTCCTCCTCAGCCTCGCCAGCGGCGTCCGTCTTGGCGGCCTTGACGGCAGGAGCGGGCTTAGCGGCCTCCTACAATCCAAGGTAGTCAGTATCTTTCACATATATAAACACCATCACCTTGACACACCTTGGCGGCCTTCTTGGCGGCGACCTCTCTGGCCTTGATGCGCTTCTTGAGCTCACTGCGAGCAAGGACGCACAAGATCAGCTTCTGTCCTCTGCTCTCCTGGCACCTCTGAGCTCCCCAACCCATCCGATTGCTCTTTTCGTAGCTCTGTCAAGCCCCACTAGCCCCTCTGACACCGTCCCCACCCGCCGCTCGTTCCAGCTCACGCGCCAATCGCGTTCTCCCAAATCTCGCTCAACCGACGGACTAACCTCTTGCTGACCATCTCACCGGTCACCTCATCGAGCTGCAAGTTGGGAGCATCGGTGGCAGGGGCGGCAGGCGCGGGGGCCTCGGCGGGAACGGAGGACGACATTTTCCTGAGAAAGTGGAACGCGGGGGGCGCGGGCTGGCGTAGGAAGGTGCGAGGTGTGTATAGTCTGAGTGAGTGCCTGAGGGGGCTAATTAGCATGCACTGGAGGCGAAGTGTCAGGATGGAGTCAATCTGGCTCGAGGATTCTGCGTTGGAGCGATGGCTCACCTAGAAAAGCTGGGAGGAGGTGGGCGCGTGAGTCAACGTGGCGACTCGCAGGCAAACGATAGTGCAAGAATGGCGTACTGTGCACACTTGAGACGAGTTTCTGTACTAGGAAAAGTAGCGAAACTCGAGTGACGCGGGTAGAGATAGAGGAGCGTCCGGCAGGCGGGCGCGCCATCAAAACTTGGGCGGCGTTCGATCGCCTCCCCTTGACCTCCGACCAGCTGCACCCACGATGTCACGGCAGGACGACTTTCTCACATTTCTCGCACCATCTGGCATTAGGTCTTCTGCGTTGCCTGCCGGCTTATTCCTGTTGATCACCGATGCGCTCGAAGCGCCCGGGACGTTCCTCCTCAGTCACTTTGTCGCCAAAGCTGTCCGCGATGGCCGACGCACAGTCTTCCTCGGCTTGAGCCAGTCGTTCGATCATTACTCTGCTATCCTCAAGAAGACTGTGTGCTACTTACCTTATACCTTCTAGCACTTGGGCTCAGCTCACGCCATGCTCTCGCAGGGCGTCCAACTCGCCACAGCGCGGGACAAGGGCGTGTTTACCTACATCGATGCTCCACCGACATCACACGACACCCTCCGACTGCTCTCCGACGCTCTGATACCAGCACTGGAAGGCGCCGAACAGCCACTGGTTGTCATTGACGATGTGTCGAGTCTCCAGTGGTCAGGTCAGTCCGTACAAGACGTCGCGCGCTTCGTTGCTGGCCTGCGAGCGGTCATCTCAAACGTACGCTTTTTCTTGTTTTAACCGTAGTTTCCATCAAAGCTGATTGTAATTCTTCTCATTCTACTAGGTCGGTGGATCCCTAGTAGTACTCCAACACGGTGACGACCTCGCCTCCCCCGACTCGGACGACAGTGCCCTCTTCCGCCGCCTTTTCCAGCGAAGCGACCTTTGGCTACACACCACCGTTCTGTCCTCCCAAACTCGAGGAGAGGTGAATGCGTTCCATTTTCTTCTTCGACTTTTCTCAACGAGCTAAAGCTTATTTCTTTCACTGCACAGCTCGCCATCCATCGCGGTCCGGCCCTCGCGGAAGACTGGGGTGTCGTTGATAGGTCGGGAGCGACGGCGTTGCAGTACAAGCTGGAGGAAGGGGGTGCAGTGTTCCATGTCAAGGGGCTTGGCAAAGGGTTTTTGTAAGCGCACGCACCGAAGCGATGTAAGAATTTGTAGTGTTGCTCCATTAGGCCGAGGCAATGAGTTGGGATTTACAAACTCATCGATTTCTCTGAAGCTTATTCTCAGCTCTTAGCACGACGCAATCACTCGAAGTCTAATGATGTGTTTTGTCACTGTGAGCCAGGCGTATTTCGTCTTCGTATCCTTCATACAGTCCAGCGAGTCTATTGGCACTTGTCGCCGGACTCGAGTGAGAGTGATCTCGTCGGAACGTGTCAGCTTTTCTTGTTCCAAAACTGCCATGAAGCTTGTGGTGATACGTTCATCAACAAACGACATAAAACTCGAAAGCCGGCTCTCCAAAGGCCACACACGTGTCCGCGACAGTGTGCGGGGCTGTGCTCAAAGATGGGCGACCGAAACGTAGATTATCACAATTGGAAGACGGCGAAACTTTTTCAGCTCTACTCCTCATACATCAGATCACTTTTTCCTTCTCTTAAGACGCCTCTTATCCCAACAACGAGTTCAAAGCGCGGTTGACATCGTACTGTTCGTCGACAGAAGGACGTCAGCAACCAAAAAGCCACGAGCTTATGCGAGAGAAAATGACGCACGTTGTACTTCTCCAAAGCATTGATAGCCTGCGAGCGACTGAACCCCATCTCCACAATCTGCTTCACACCCGCATCATCGTCGTCCAACGCTGGCGAGGCGGAAGGAGCAGCGGCCGGCAACGCAGCAGGAGCGCCCTCAGCCGTCGCCGTAGGGGTCGTTCCGAACCCAGCACCCAATGAACTAGCGAGGTTCCCGGCCTGAGCGTTCCCGAACGAGTCGTCGAAGCTGAACGGCTCCTCCGTGAGTGGCTTGGACGTCTTTACGGGAAAGACCGTCGACGTGGGGTTGCTGAAGTCGAAAGCCGAGTCAAAGTCGGCGACGGTGGAAGGCGAAGTCACGCCGCTGGCAGGGAAGCCGCTGAACGCGTCGTTGAATGCGTCTATTGACGACTTGGAGGAGGCCTGGGTTGCTGTCGATGCAGAAGGGGCGAACGAGTCGCCGAAGGCGTCGTCGAAAGCCGTGGGCTCGGCGGCGGGAACGGCGGGAGGCAGGGTCGAGCCACTCGGCGGAGGTGGAGCAGCCCGCTTCTTCGGCGTCGCGGCAGGAGCAGCTTCGTCAACGGAAGGAGCGGTAGCGGGCTCGTCAAAGACATCGTTGACAGGGGAGGGGGCGACGACGGCGTCCTCGAAGGTGTCGACCTCAGATCCCGGCGTGATAGATCGCTCGGCATTGTGCAAGCTGGTTACGGCGGGATTCGACGGCGCTGAAGTTGAGGGCTCTGGCTCATCGAGCGTCTCCAAGGCCGGGAACTTGTCCTCGAGGCCGCTGGCGGAAGGGACATGAACGAATGACTCGCCAGAGTCCGATGTCGAAGTCTTGACAGCCGGCGACGACTCGCTCAAGTTGCTCAGATCCCGGCCATGTCTCCCGCCGATCGCATCCTCAATCTCATCCTCGTCGTCGGACGAGTCCACCTCGAGAGGCTCGGCTGCGGGCGTTGGTTCCTCGGCAGGGGTCTCCGTCTCCGTCTCAGTTGGCTCGGAAGCAGCCCCCTCGGCGGCTGGTACGTCGATCTTGGGTTCCTCAGTGAGTGACACGGAAGTAGTCTCCGGCGCCGACTCAACTGGTGCCTCAACCTCCTTCGACGCGGGCTCGTCGAGTCCAGGCGCAGCGATCGCAGGGATGGCGCCACTGGTCCCGCCAAAGTTGTCGCCAAACGAGCCGAAGCTATCATCAAAGATACTCGCCTTCTTTCCCTTGCCATCGAACGAGTCTCCGAAGGGATCAGGGGCTCCCGAAGTCGACGGCACGCCGAAAGGATCGGCCTCAGGGGCCGCTGACGTGGCCGAGGTCGAGGGGACGCCGAAGGGATCAGCCTCGACAGCGGGAGTCGACTTGGCTTCCTCTGTCGACTCCTCTTTCGACTCCTCTTTCGACTCCTCCTTGGGCTCCTCCTTGGCCTCTTCGCCGTTGCCTCCATTGATGAGCTCCAAGACGCCCGCACCGACAGCGGCGACTCCGGCTCCAACGGCAGCGGCAGCGGCGACGGGGAGGCTACTGCTGTGCTCTTGCTCCGGCGGGGAGGCGGGGGCAGAGGTAGGAGCAGGAGGAGACGGAGCTGGTACGGCCTTGGCGGAGCTACCCGTCACTTGAGGAGTGAGGTTCTGGGAGATTGTCATCCTGTCGAAGGGGTTGTTGGACCTGATCGACGCAGTTGGTGACAGAACGGCGGGAGAGAGGGGCAGAGCGATGGCGGCAGCGGCGGGAGGGACGGCCTGGGCGAACGCCGAGTTGGCGTGCGAGTGGTCGAACGGCGACTCGTCTTCGACTGCCGCCTCCTTCTTCGCGTCCTCGAGTTCGGCCTGGGCGACCTGGACCTCCTTCTTGACCTTCTCGAGCTCGCCCTCCGCCGTAGCGACCTGCTTCTTTGAGATGGCGACCAACCCCCTCTGCTGCCTCGCGTCCTTCTTGACCTTCTCAAGCTCCTCCTTGAGCCTCAAGTTCTCTCCCCCAAGCTCCACCAACACCCTCTTGCACTCCCGCACCTCCTCTTTATCCCTCAAGAACCCACCCTCAATCTCGCTCCTCTCAACCTTGAGCTTACTAACCTCACTCTCAGCAGAGATAACTTCAGCCTTCATCCTCGAGAGCAACGTCTTTTGCTCTCCAGCCTTCTGCTGCAACTCCTCGACCATCTTCCTCTCGGCCTCCTGCGACGCCCTAGCAGCCGAAAGCGCGACCTGCATCTCGTTGATCTTCTTCGTCGTGTCAGAGATCGAGGTCTCAAGCTCCTCGCGAGTCTGCGAGAGCTGAGAAACCGACGTCGTGACGGACTGGTGCTGGTTCTCGAGGTTGCGAAGCTGGACCTGCTGAGTCGCAAGCGAGGCGGACGAGTCGGCAAAGTCGTTGGTGTCGAAGAAGTTGTCGGAAGAAGGGGCTGCAGCTGGCGCTGGAACGGGAGCAGGTGACGAGGGACCGACGCTCGCTTGACGGGCTGCCAGCAATGCAGTCAGCCACGTGGTCCTCCAAGTCATTCAAGAAAGGAGCTTACAAGGGGGTTTGAGTCCAGTAACCTGAGGGCTCAGCATAGTCGCACTTCCACCGGTGAATTGAGGCTTCTGAGTTGGAGCCATAACGCCTGAACCGCCAGTCGTCTGAGGAAAGACGCTCGTCGTAGGGTACAGGTTGCCTGTCGTCTGAGGCGAGAAGGTGGTCGGCTCGTCCTCTTCGTCGAGGTCGAGGAGGTTTCTCATTGGCTGAGGTGGTTGAGCAGCCTGGGTGGGAGCACCGGCGCCGCCACCTGTTTGTTGAAGGATGCAAGGTGAGCGAAAGGGGCCCGGAAAGAGGGAAGGAAGGGACGCACGAAGTTGCCTCAAGCTGGGAGGGACCATCGCGTCGTCCAGAGTCTCCGGAATCGGTTTGCCAGCAACCTTATCCCGAATCAACTTCAACGCAACAGCGAACTCGTCCTTGTTCAGCGCGCCTGACCCACGGATGTCGGCGAGATCCCTGCACATCAACTCGCACTGTTAGCTTCCTCCCCTTCTGGCCCTATGCAGCTCGGTCACGCACCAGACTTTAGCCAAGTCATTGATATCCAACCCACTCATTCCGAAGAATCCGACCGCCTTGTCTCCCTCCACCTCTTCCTTTCCACCAGGCGGCACCAACGTCGCAAAGTAGCCATCGGACTCAGCCTTCTCAGCAGCAGTGATCGACCAAGGCTGCTGCTGAGGAGCAGCGGGCGGAGCGAACGGCGAAGAGGCGACAGGGGCGGGCGCGGCTGCCGGCGGGGCGGGGCCGATAGCAGAAGCATACATCGCTGGGTCGAGGACGGCGGGGAGGTTGTCCTGTGGAATGACGCCGTTCATACTGTTTGTTTCCCACCATCAGCATGCGAAACGCGAGGAGAAGGAGCGAGCGAAGGGGGCAGCATACACTCTCTGGATCAGCGCCATGCCAACCACAAAGTCGGCTTGGTCAAGGCTGCCTCGCCTGTGCGTGTCGGCGAGGTTCCAGATCTGTCCGAGTACGGTGTGGGGCAAGCCGGAGCGCACAAAGATGGGGAGCGCTTTGTCGCCTGCAGGATTCCATCGGTCGGGCGAGTTGATTAGCCACGTTCGGTCGGAGGGCGGGCCGCCTACTTGGCGCAGAAAGAGGGAACAGGACGCACCATCGAGCAACCCACCCACGACCTCACTCTTGATAAACAGGCTCGCATACTTGGCCCTCTCATCCGGCGTGATGATGAGCGGTCCCGCGCCCGTTCCAGTCGACTGAGGCTGGAGTCTGAAGCTGGACCCCGTGGACTGAGGCTGGAGCGTCGACGCCCGCGAAGGGCCAGTCGACTGGGGTGCGAGGCGGGGAGGAGCTCGAGCAGGAGATGCTGGTGCTGGTGGTGGAGAGGAGGGAGGCGCGATGGTGAGGATCGGGTTGTCGAACCGAGGCACAGGGCCGGCTGGGTGGACGGGACGACGTCAAAGAGTGGGGTGGGCAGGCGGCGGCGGGGGCGCGAGGTCAGCTTGATGGAGGAGGAGGAGGAGGAGTGGAAGGAAAGAGACGATAAGACTTACGAATGCCAATCCATTCTTCCTTGACTTCCTTGCCGCCGCCAGCCTGGGAGTGGCCGATCAAGCGGCACGAGACACCGAAGCGGTCTGGCGTGAGGAAGCCCAGGTTCTCCGGGTCCGACAGGGACCACACCTCGCCGAGCAGCGGCAGAGGAAGCGATGAGTGTGAGAAGAATGGGACGGCCAGGTCGCCGGCTACGGGATGGTGGAAGGACAGGTCAGCGCCGAGGGTCGAGGTGAGGGCACCAGTGACGGCACGAACTAAGCACTCCTAGCGATACCGTGTCGGCTGAGGGAACGATGATAGTGATTAGCTGGTATGTATAGACAGACTGAGAGCATAGTGCTCACCTTTGCTAAACTGTTCATTGTATGCGTCCTTCTCGGCTTGCGTGGGATGGAACGCTGCCACTGTTCGGCCGCCAGCCCCGGATGTCAGCTTGGCTCGCTGCCTCTCTTGGAGGCGCGAGGGACTCACAACTGGCAGGCATTACTTCTTGGGCTGCCATTGGTAACGAACTCTCCCTTTGTAAGAGTGCGAGAGTTGCGTCGAGTTGGTTGAACGACAAGCGAGGACCTGGCCCCGCGAGGCGAGAGGCCGAGGTTAGGGGTCTTCGGCGGAGGGTGACTTCTTCTTTCTGTTCGCGTCGCGGCTCAGGAATATGGCTCCACTGTGCTGACGCTATATTGTACTTGTAGCTCGAAGATAAGTTTGGCAGCGAGTGAGTGAAGAAGTAGCCATCACAGCGCTACGTGGCACCGAGCCGAGTGAACGACGACAGGGCCCTGACCCTCTCTCGCGACCTTGCTGCTTAGGATTGAAGGGTATAGAAACGTGAATGACAAACAACTCTAGCACTACTCGTCTGCGCTTCCATCCTCGCCTCCAGCCGCACCAGCACCAGCACCAGCGTTCTGCACCGCCTCCGAACCACCCTCCTTGCCCGCTTTCTTCAGCTTCCTTCTCCTCTTCTTCTTCCCTCCCTCCTCCCCTTTCCCGCCTTCTCCTCCCTCCTGCCCACCAATCTCTCCAGCTCCCCTCTTAGCACCCCTCTTCGCCAAACTCCTCACCACACCCTGCTCGCCATCCTCCCTCGGTCTCTTCCTCTCCCTCTCCACCGGCTCCACCTTTTTCTTCTTAACACTGAGCGGGTTGGGACCTTTGGGACCCCGCTTCTTCTTCTTCTTCTTCTCGATCAGGTCCTCCGCTGAGAGCTTGTCGTCTGGCAGGGTCGAGGTCGAAGCGACAGGCGTGTCGCCGCCGATCAGGTTCGAAGAGGTGAGAGTCGATGGTGCGGTGGAAGAGTTGTTAAGTGAGAGGAGCTCAGTAGCGTTGACATGGAGTTTCGCGTTTTCCAGCTGTTGAAGTTGTGTGCGTTAGCAACCGAGCGGGGGGGAGAGTGGCGCGGCGAAGAGACGTACCTCGGACTTCTTCTTCAGGGTTTGCGCGGAAGGAGTCTCGAGTAGGACGACTGAGCGGTTGATGTAGATGATTGGGAGGCCTGGGACTTTTCGGAGGGAGGCGCGGAGGTCGACAGACTGGGTCGCGATGACATAGCGGTTTGGGTTGTTGGTGCCTGTTTGGCTTCTTGTCAGCTGCATTGCTCCCTCCTAACATCTTGCTTGACGGAAAAGAAGACTCACCAGCCATAGAAGCCAAGCACTCCTCCTCCGGGATCGGCTTAAAGTGGTTGCACTTCCTCCTCTCGAAATTCTTCGCCAGGTCCGTCGCTGCCTGTCCGTCCTTCTTCGAATCGTACAAGGTTTGAATCGAGCATTGTGTGATCACTGGAAGAGTTTTGTGTCAGTTTGAGAATGGCGAAGCAGGGAAGAAGGCTACGAACTGGGCTTGACGATGCCTTGGAGAACGTCTTCGAGTCGAGGCTGGAACTCGAGCTTTTGTGCGACGATGGATTGAAGGAATGCAGAGTCAACTGCGGAGTAGAGTATGAGCAAACTGGTGGTGATAGAAGAAGCAGCGACACGGACCTAGTAACTGGTACGGCTCGCTACAAGTGGCGAAGGGGGTCAGCTCACTTTTGACGGCCGAGGAAGGGGCGCAAGAAGCTCACCGGAAGCCAAAAGTGGAGCAGTACATGCGCATGACCTTGCGGTACGACTTGACACGTTTCTGCCTCATCGTTGCTGGCTGACAAAACTAGTGAGAGTTGTGGAGGAAGCTGGCGGGCAGAGCGGCCAGGCCACGAGCGGAAGCAAAGGTTTGTGGTCCAAGCTCGGAACTTGGGTATAGGGGGTCGAGCCGCGGCTAGGCTTCGCGGATCTTCTCTTGCTTGATTCACCTCTGGAGATGGGCTCCGCCTTTGGGCTTCGCTCCGTCCATCACTTTGCACCTTCAACGATGGCGTTCGCACTCCGACGACGAGCAGCTCAGCTCGCCAGCAGGGGCTGTGCCCGGTCCTACACGACGCCGACGGCAGCCGCCGAGAACATCTCGTCCACGTCCGCGTCCGACTACAAGCTCGCGCACCCCAAGTCCCGCCCTCCCCCGTTGCCCACAATCGACCCCCCTCGCTGGAGCGCAGAGGAGGCCGTCAACAACATCCTCTACAACAGTCAGTCCTGCGAATCTCACTGTATCGAGTTGTTGCGACCAGGCGGAGCTCACCCCGCCCTCTCCGCTTTTTTTTGACTCGTCTCGTCGCCTTCGTCTTTCGTCTCGCTTCCCACCCCATCTCAGCTCCTCCACCATCCCTCCAGCCCTTCACTCGCCACACCCTCAACTGTCTCGTGCAGAACGAGCCGGGAGTGCTCTCGCGCGTGTCGGGCATCCTCGCCGCGAGGGGGTTCAACATTGACTCGCTCGTCGTGTGCGCGACCGAGGTCGAGGACTTGTCCCGCATCCACATCGTCATCAAGGGACAGGACTCGGTCATTGAGCAGGCCAGGAGGCAGTTGGAGGATTTGGTGCGTTTCCGTTCCTGTTTTCCACCGCGACCACGTCCGAAGCTCCCTCCCAAGTCGAAGCACGCTACGCACCACATCGCATCCGAGGGTTGTCCAACAACTAACACCGTTCCTTCTCACCAGGTTCCCGTCTGGGCCGTCCTCGACTACACCCGCACGAAAAACATCCAGCGCGAGCTCCTTCTCGCCAAGATCTCCATCCTCGGCCCCGAGTATTTCGAGGACCAGCTCGCCAACAAGGGTCCCGACATCCTCCCCGCCACCGCCGGCGTCGAGGAAGGCTCCCCCGTCAAAGCCCACATCGACGCTTCCCTCTCCGCCGCGAACGCTATGCACCCCGGCATCGACCCTACACCACACCACCCTAGCAGGAGCTTGACCGTCGGCGAGGCGCTGAGGCAGAAGCACACGCACCTCAACTCGATCAAGTTGATTGCTGAGCAGTTCGGTGGAAAGTTGGTGGATGTGTCGAACGACGCGGTTATTGTTGAGATGACGGGAAAGACGGCGAGGGTCGACGCGTTCTTGAAGTTGGTCAGGCCTTACGGTATCCTCGAGGCTGCCAGGAGTGGTGCGTGGCCCTTTCGTTCGCTTCATTTGAGCTTGTTCCTGATCCGACACTGGTTCACAGGTCTCATGGTCATGCCTCGAGCACCCATTCACTCGCCTTGGTCTGGAATGGAGGACGACGACGCACCCATCGCTGCTGTCGAGGCTATGGACTCGTCCCTTCTTCCTCCTGGTTAAACGCGTCTCATTCCAGACGTGAATCTCAAAAGACTCGTTAGTCAAATCATCAATAGTTCTTTCTCTTTACCTGTAGTTCTGTGGTGGGGTGGATGCAGTGGAATCAGAGTCGGGAGTGTTTTCGTGTTCAACCGTACCAATTAGCCTATGTCGTCCATACCTGGGGATCGCACCGACGAAAATGATACAATGAAGGGCCAAGTTGGAGTTGTGGCGCAGCAAAAAAAAGGTGTAGAATTTCTGAAAAAATGAGGAGAAGCGAGAAAACAACGGTGATACACGTGGGGCAAAGAAAGTAAACAGAACAACATGGGGAACAAAGAAAGCAACAACCAAACCCTTCTTCCCTCCCACCTCTTCCCTCCCACCTCTTCCCTCCCACCTCTTCCCTTCCACCTCTTCTCCCCCCCACCCTCCCGACCCGCCTCCCATCACGAAAAAAAACGTCACCCCTGCCCAGCCTCATTCGCCTCCTCGTCCTCGTCCTCCTCCTCATCTTCCTCCTCATCTTCCTCCTCATCTTCCTCCTCCTGGTCCGCCATCTCCTTAATCTCACTCACTCCCTCCAGGAACGCGTCGCTCAGCGCCTTGTTCTTCTCCGCCCTGGACTGCCCACCCTGAGCACCATAAAAGTCGGTCCACGCGTCGACTTGCTCGTCGGAAAGCTGGGAGATGTCGCTCGAATTGCGGAGCAGTGGCAAACGCTACGCGAGAAATTGACCAGTTCAGATTGAAGTTGAAGCTCCTTGATGGAATGGGAATGGACGCACCGCACCGTCAAAAAGAGGACTCGTCTTGCCACGAGCGTTCGGGACGGGCACGAGAGGGAAGTCGCCGTCGGCGACTCGAGCCGCGCGACTGTTGACGGCCTTGAAGCGCACGTTGTCAGCTTCTTGGGACCCTATCACGGAAGAAAGCACAGACCGACTCGAGCCGAGATGATGGCCTGTCCGTTCTTCATTTCGGTCATCCCTCCTTTCAAGTCCGTCAGCGTCGAGTCGAGCTTGTCGAACCTTGCGCGGAACTCGTGGAGCCAGTCGCCGTCGCCTTGGTCCGCCGACGATCAGCTACGTCCCTGGCTCACGGTGTGCCTGGAATGTAAACATACCTTGTCCACCCGGACCAGCGATAGCGGCCTGAGTGACCTGAGTGGCGTACTTTTGCGTCTTGGCCAAGTTGAGCAGAGCGCGCTCTGCAAGCACGAGGGAGGGCGCGTCAGTGGATACGACAACACGGCGCGCTGTGGCGCAACGTACTCTGGCTGGCCTTGTTGCTGGCTGTTTTGAGCAGGGAGGCGGCTTGCTCGGCCGCTTCGCGGGCCTTGACGGCTTGCGCTGGCGTCGGTGGGTCCGACGTCTTGTTCGGCACGTCGCGGAGCGGGTCCGTCGCTGGCGACGTTTCGAGCTTGGGCTTGGAGTAGGCGACCATCTACAAATCACACGTTAGAGCTTCATCACACAATGGAAAGGACCGCCCCGTTGTGCGTCGTGGTACGAAGCCAAGCGAAGCGCGCGAGGAGCAACGAAAACAAAGTTGAATGACACGGACGGACCTCCTCGAAAAACAGCTCGCGTCAATGCGAGCCGACGCGCACCGACGCGCGCACTTTCGCGAAGAAACATCAGGTATGTATACAAATCAAGGCCTGTACGGGCCTACTACAAGACAATTTGAAAGAAAAGTTCATGATGTCCTTGAAGTTGAACCTCGTCTTCTTCTGTGCGACGCGACAGAGAAACACTTTCGACCACGTCTCCAAGGGCCAGTAGAGACAAGCGAAAAGCACAGGATGCCTTCGTTTCTCCATCTAACAAATAGCAAAAGTACACAACGAGGAGGAGGAACAGGAGGGGAGAGAGAGGAAGGAAAGGACATAGGTGAACAAAAGGTGGATTAAGCAGTCTCGGCCATTGACCTGTCCTTGACGCGTTGGAGGAAGCTGGCGACTCGTGTTAGGTCGAGGCTGGTGCCGTCACTAAAATCCACGTACAACTCATCAGTTTATGGACCCGAAAGAAGAAAGAAGCGACATGACGTACCTCTCCAGCGCGGCCAGCAGTCCCTCGAGCATGCCATCAATCCTCGTCACATCCACTCCACAACACCCCGCAACGACCTTCTTCAGCGCCGCCTCCTTCTCCTTATTCCCGCCCTGCAACGCCTCAATCCTCTCCAACAGCAACCCCATGACCCTCCCATACCACGCCTTGAGCCTAATCAGGTGAACCAACGCGTTCTCCGCATCGTCCGACGCTGGCAGTCCCGGATCCGCCTCGAACTCGATCGTGATCCCCACGGGGAGGTTCGAGAGCGTCGACGCCGGTCCTCGGTACGTGAACCCTGGTCCAGCGGACGCCGGCGCTGGCGCTCCATCAAGCCCCGTCCTCCCAGTCCAGTCGAATCCATCCTCCTCCTCCAGCGCTCTCTCGAGGTTCCGGATACGTTGCTCCTTCTCTTCAACCTCCGTAACCTTACTCCTCCATGTAGCGATCTTCTTCCGGTGCTCGGCGAGGTCCTTCGTCGAGGTGCGGAGCTGGGCGCGCGTCGTTTCGAGGACGGCCGACTTGGCTTCGAGCTCGGTGTTGAACTCTTGGTTGAGGGAGGTGAGCATCGTGGTGAGTGAGGCGAGGACGTCGTTCGATTTTTGTGCTGGTGGTGGGGGACCGACCGGCGCGGCGAGTTGGTAGACGGCGTCCTCTCCTGGTCCGACAGCGAGTTCCTGTAAAGGCCACGTGTTTACGTTAGCTCCTGCGACGACCATTATCGCAAAGCAGCCAGCGAAGAAGTTCACCTCCGTCTCGACACCAAAGTCTCCTGGCCTCAACCCAAGCTTGTTCTCCACTCTCTTGTCCGCTCCGACCTCCAACAAGATCCTCACCAACCCACGGTTTCCAACCCTCGCAGCGATGTTGAGAGCCGTATCCCCGTTCCTATCCTTGGCATCCACCAACTCTGCAAACTCGCCACCCTCGTACTTCGCGACATACTCCAACACGCTCTCCATGTAGTACCTCGCACTGCTCGCACGTCCCTTAACGCCCGCAACCAATGCCGCGTGGTGCAGCACCGTCCTGCCCTCGTCGTCCGTCGTCCTAATACTCGGACCCAACACCTCCAACAACGCCGGGAACGAGTCGGTGTCCGAGTTGTTGGTGACGAGGACAGCTCGAATCAACGGCGTCTCGCCGACATTGTTGCCTCGCAGCGGGTCCGCACCAAAGTTGACCAACCCTCGCACGATCGGCACTCGCGCCAACGCAGCAGCCCAATGCAGAGCAGTGTGCTGGTTGTCGTCGATCGCAGTGTCGGCGTCAAGGCCGAGAGGGAAAGTTTGGGAGTAGTCGGGGATCTCGTGTGCGGCGGGCTCGACGGAGAAGATGTTCTTGAGGATCGCCTTGTGGCGGTCTTGGAGGGTCGGGTCGTCAGAGACTGACGTGACGGGTGGTCGAGTGGACTTTTTGAGGGCGAGGGAGACGGCAGCGACCGAGTTGGCGAGTTTGGTGCGCTTGTCCGTGGACGCGAGGCCGTCGATCGACTCTCGCGTGCGCTTCTTGCCGTTCGCGAGGCCGTTCGTCTCGAGTGATGACGGGGAAGGGGAGGGGAGGAGGCCTTGTTCTCGTGCTTTGTTGAGGACGGTCGAGGCGCTGTCGGTCGTGCCGGCGGCGGTTTGGTAGCGGGAGGGGTTGAGCGCCGAGGAGGGGGAGCTGGTCTGGCCGGGCGCAGCGGAGAGGGATGGAGGAGCAGGAGGGGCGGTGTACTCAAAGAGCGGTGCGAGGAGGTGCTGGACGCCAAACTGGGTCGCGAGCTCGACGGCGCGCTCGAAGGGGATCCTGGCGCGCGTGCACACCAAGTCAGCTGGCTGGCGTCGACGACGATGGGCTCAGCGAGCAGCAAAGAAAGCCGCCACTCACCAAGTACCCTGGTACCTTCCGTATCCGCCTTGAACCTTCTCGTGGACGCCCAAGGCGATGTCCTTTTCGAGGATCTTTGTGCGCTTGCCCTTGTCGACGCCGGCGACTTTGAGGATCTGGGTCGCGTTGAGGAACGAGTCGGACCGTCTCCGCATGACACCGATGCCTCGGACCATCATCTCGTACACCGGCACCGACGAGTACACGGCGAGGCTGGGTGGGAGGAGGAGCGACGAGGACGACGACGACGCGTTAGCTCTCTCGGACGACGCGCAGGACGAGCGAGTGGGTTTTGGAAAGGAGGAGAGGGATGGACGGAGAGACTTACTAGATATAAGGGTTGCCTTGGACACTGGAGGTCGACACAGTAAACAAACATTTAGGGTCAGCTCGTGCTCGTGTCGGGCCAAACAAGCACGTCGCGTCACGTCCCCCCCTCAGGGGCCCGTTGAGCAGCAGAATCTTCGCGCCGGGCACGCGTCGTGCGAGCTGGACGGGAACGTACTTTGGGTTGGGGAAGCTGGCAGCACCCGTAGGAGGACCAGGGGTCGGTGGCTGGGACGACGCCTGGTCGCTGCTGAGGTGCGGCGAGGGCGCGAGGCCGTTGGGGGTGCTCGCGCTCGCCATTGCGACGCGTTTGCGGGTGGGAGGAGGGGCGAGGACGTCGCGCGCGCTTGTCGGGACGGGAGACGCGAAGGTGCAAAAGTTGATGTAACAAATGAAGAGTCGACTATTCCGCCTGGGTAGTGCTGGATGGAACGAGGGCGAAGGTGTCAGGGCTGCCCGGCCACGCAAGCCGAGGAGCGACGGCCAACTCGGGTCCAATTTGCGCTGCGCCTGGCCCATCCCAGACACGTGTCTTTTCTAGACAGCCCCGGCATTTCCGTACAAACAACCGCTGTCTATATCTCTGCCGTATCAAGCGCCCAATCAGACCTCCACTTCACGTTTGAGCGGTAAAGCACCCCAGCAATCCTCGGCCGACCCCACCCCGTGCACTCGATTCTAAGCGCCGGAACAAGCGCGCCGCCGCTTTATCTTTGTCCTCCCCGAGCTCTGCTTCCTCTGCTCCTCCTTTCTGATCACTCCCACCCACTCTCACATCAAGTCATGCCAGTAGCGACCGCAGACCTCGACGCCAACCTCTCGTCCGAGAAGCTCCCGTTCGTCGACATCGGGCCTTATCTCGACCCAAACTCGACCCCGGACCAACGTAAAGAAAGTGCCAGGCAGCTCGATTCCGCTTGCCGTGATTTCGGTCAGTCCTTCTACTCTTCTTCACCACCTAAAGCAGTCTCTGACGCCGGAGGAACCAGGCTTCTTCTACTGCAAAGGCCACGGCATCCCCGCGAAGCAGATGTCGGAGCTGCTCGCTTTCGGACATGCGCTGTTTGAGTTGGAGCAGGAAAAGAAGGATGAGATGGCTATTTGGAAGAGTCAGGATAGGGCTAGGGGTTACCAAAAACTCGGTGAGTGCTTGTCGTGGCTTTGGGTGTGAGAGGGTGCTAATGCGGGTTGGTTGGGCAGGGGAGAATGTCACGTATGCGAAGAGGGATCAGCAGGAGGGTTTCGATATTTACGTAAGAACTCTAATGGTACGCTTCTTTAATCTGATTGAGCTGACTGAGAGCACAGCCAGAACCTGCGAACCCCTCGAGCGACCCTCTGAACGGCACGCAGATGTGGCCTTCCGACGAGGTCCTGCCCGGCTTCAAGGACGCTTGTGAGACCTGTAAGTCCTATTTTTCTTCAGATAGTTTGTAAAATTCTAATGACGAGGTTCAACAGACGTTAAGACGATGATTCCCATCGGCAAGGTGCGTTTACTCCTCCTCCTCCGTTCCGTGTGGCGGTGCTGAATTTCTAGCACACGCAGGCTTTCATGCGCTGCATGGCTGAGGGGCTCGGACAGAATGTGGAGGTGTTTGATGAGCTCCAGAAAGACCCCTACTGGGTGTTGCGAGTTGTTGGGTACCCGCCACTCGAGTCGTGAGTTGTTCAATAAGGGCATCGTGAAGGGCAGTGCTGATGGAAAAGGGTATGCGCAGGGATCCTGAGGGTGGTGTGGAAACCGACAAGGGAATCTCTTGTGGTGCTCACACCGAGTAAGCTTTGTGGTCTTGCCTGAGATCTGGACCCGGCTCACCTCATTCCATGAATTTTAGCTACGGGTGCCTCACCTTCTTGCTCCAGGACGACATTCCTGGCTCACTGCAGGTCGAGGCCAAGGATGGCTCTTGGTGAGAATGCTCCTACATCATTTTTAAAAGCTTTACAACTGCTGAGTCGTTCTTCCTGTACATCCAGGATCCCCGCCGATGCCGTCCCAGGCTCCCTCGTCGTCAACATGTAGGTCCCTTTCCGCTACACGCGTTTGCGTTCTCAGCTCACCTAACCCACCTTCCCTGATACAGCGGAGACATCATCAACGTCCTCACCAACGAAACCTACAAAGGAACGATGCACCGCGTGATCCACCGAGGCGACCGGTACCGCGTGTCGATGCCCTTCTTTTTCGAGCCGTCGCAGTACGCGGTCCTCAAGCCGCTCCCTCAGTTCGTCACGCCTGAGAAGCCAGCTGTGGTTGAGAGTATCGCATACTTTGAGCACTTGAAGGGGATGGTACGTGATGCCTCCTGCCAGCAAGGCGGCTAGAAGCGGCCATGCGAAACCACGCGGAAAGCTGACGTGGTCCCCGTTTTCCTCCCCCTTTCCCTTCCTTCCCTGGTCTCACATCATTTAGATCTATCGTCATTTTACTCCTGCCGACCAGGAGCTCTCCAAGAAACCCAACTTCAATCCTGTAACCAAGAGGGGATGAAATGGAATAGGTCCTGCAGTTTCGCGCGTTCGTGCAGTGTCCCTTGTCCCACTCTCTCAAGAAGCGCACCAGTGATGCACTGTAAGCACTTTGTTTAGCTTTTCTCGGCCATCCAAACTCCAATGGTTCCTTTTCCGAGCCTTCATGAAAAACATTCGCTGCCGGCGCGACTCTGATCAAGGTGAGCTTGACGAAAGACACACACTTTCGGATTGAGGAATCCTTGAGCCATGCTCATCTCAGAATCCAGTGTTTTAACTAATGCGTAGTGGTTGTCCTGTTGTTTGCCCTGGTAGAGTGCACAAAGCTATGCTGACGTGGTCCCTCCCGCCCAGGACACAGGGTCTACGCTATGAGCACTGGGCACAAAAGGCACAGCAGAAAACCAATCTTCAAATGCCTCTGTGTTCCCGTCCACACACCTGCCTGAAGCTCTACTTCATGATGGTTGGGGGTTGGCACTCACGGGTCACGGCCAGGTGACGCGGTCGAGACGACTGGACGAGGTCAGGAACGCTTGGGGCAGGGCACAACTCGCTCAGCCTGCCTAGGCGGGACCTGCGAGCAGTGGTTGGGGACAGGTAATGTCAGGAAACTATTAGTGGAAGTTTTGGGTGGTGAGCAGTACGGGACTTGGTAGAAAATGCTGCCTTCGGTGTTCAGGCCACAAGTAGCGATTGTCCTCGGACCTTGGGGGCGTGCGTGACCTCCTGGCGAGATTGCGCTCATTTCTGGGTTCCGACCCGTCCCTTTGCGCCATTTCTTTCTGTTCTATACTTTCCTTCATTTCTCGCATCAATCTCGACCGGCAGCCATGAGTCTCCAGGCTCGGCACCTCCATGCTCGCGGGCAGCAGCGCCAGCACGCCGCCACTGCGTCCATCTCCTCACGCGACGGCGACTCGGACGACGACGACCTGCGCCAGTCCGCGCTCGACCTGTCCGACGACCAGGTCCTCCTCTTCCCGTCGTCGTCAGCTACGAGACAGCAGCCACCCCCGCCAGCGTCCCAGTCCCAGTGGCAGGCGCTGCCCCGTCGCCCGTCGCTCTCGTCTCAGTACACGAGCGCATCGAACGCCACCTCGTCCGACGCCGCGACCTCGTCGCCCCTCTCGCCGTCGCACGCCCTCTTCCCGTCCCACGACGGCAACGGCATATTTGTCGCAGGCTCGCTCGTCCTCTCGCACCAGGCCTACTCGTCCGCCGAGTCCATCTCCGTCGGCGCGCGCACCTCCGCCTCGTCCCACTCGCGCTCGCGCTCCTCCGCCTCCGCCTCGTCCTTTGTCCACCTCAACCGGCCCACAAGGAACCCCTCGTTCTCCAGCACCTCTTCCCAGGAGAACGACGCGCTCGGAGGCGAGCGATGGTCCCGTGCCTCTGCGCTGACGGAGGAGGCCTTATCTACCATCCCAGACGCCGATATCGCGTTCCCCATCTCGCGCGCCCACTCCCTCAGCCTCAAGAGGGCCGACGACGATCAGCACAGCGCCATCTTCACGAGTGAGGACGAGTCGGACCAGGAGGCAGCGGCGGCGACGAGGGCCTGGAAAGCGACGCCAACGCGCGGTGCGGCGGCTCGAGGCGGGGTACGCCACTCTGCTGATGCTTATCCTGACTCCTCGGACGACGAGGAGTACCAACTCTACAACACGCCTCACGCTGCTTCCGCTGGGCTCTCGTCGACGTCGTTCAGGGCCAGGAGGAGGAGGGAGAGGGAACGTCACGCTTATCCGACACCTCCGCCGGAGCTCAAGTCCAAGAGGAGGCACCGACACAACGGGCGCGCGGGCAGCCAAAAGAAGAGCTCGATCAGCTCCGACAGTGCTCCTCAAAGGTCTGTCGCTACCACGCCAGTCGCTTCGACCGTCATCGTCCCGCCTCGAGTCGTCGAGCGCGAGGAGGAGGAAACGCTGTCATTCCCTGGCGGCAAAATCCTGTCTACGCTGTTCCAGCTCCCTCCCGAGACGATCCAGCTCTTCAACACCCCGACTCCTACTCAATCTCGCTCAACCACGCCTCACCCGTCCTACTCGCTTTCCTACAAGTCGCGTCCTCGATCCGCGCGTCATTCCAAGCCTCATGGCTGGCACGCCGTCGCGAGACAAGCGAGGCTCGAGATCGACGGAGGAGACGGACAGTACTACTTTGCCGACGATCAGGATTACGAGATGAGTGGTGATGAGACGGAAGTTGAGGGCGAGAGGGACGGCGAGAGGACGAGGCGAGCGTCTGACGCTGAGACCATCGGAGATCGCAGCGAGAGCGGGGGGTGGGCGGACAAGCGAAGCAGGAGCTTGACGGAGCTGCCTCTGAGTGAGGTTCTGGGGCTCGGTATGTCGTCGCTTCGACGTGCGACTTCGCTCACAGGGTCGTCGTTGGGCGGCTCGTCGCAGAATGGCGAGGCAGAGTCGCCTTGGCCTGGTGAGGAGTTGGACGGCTTGGAAGCCGCAGTCAGTTATTGGAGGAGGATCCTCAGGAGGCTTACGGGTGCTAGAAGCACAGAGGTGATCTAGATGTGTGTTTATAGTTTGAGGAGACGGTGTTTGATCCGTGTTGTGAGGCGGTGTTGTTGTCGGTGCTCGCGATGGGAGAACGTGTAAAATGACTGTCTGGGTGCTGTATCACGTAGGAATGTTACAAAAGTAATGTGTATCAACATTTTGCAACCATCTCGTCCCCGGTTCTTCTTTTCGTCTCTTCGTCCAGCGTCGACCTGTCTGCTTGAGCCACCTTGCCCCACACGGAATCCGCGTGACGTGTTGGCTCTTTCACTCGCGCGCTCGTGACCGTCGGCAGCATCTTCTAGCCTTCGTGAGCACCTACCTGACTATCAGACATTCACGTTCCGAAAATGCGGACGACGTACCGCTCGCGGTGAGGACGGACAACGCAAGCAAAAAAGCGCCGGACGTCCACGAGAGCATAGCCACGTGGCTCACCACCAATAGTTGTAGATTCGCTCCAGACCACGACGAACGCACCGCCAGCTCATGAGCCAAGTCTTATCTAGATCAGGTGAGGCAAGACGGGATCAGGCGGATGCCAGTCAACGTTTATCCAGAGAGCTGAAGAAGGCTCTATTCGTGGAAGTCAGACGGGTCACAAGGTCTTGGCCGGCGTTTGTGCGCTGTAGAACTCCGGGCCAGATGAGCTGGCTTTGGGTTGAAGGTAACGAACTGGTCAAGAGATTGATTCGGAATAGGCGTCTCATTAGTGTGGGGACGGCTTTAATAGTGAACCCCCCGCTGTTTTCCTCTCCGAATTTGACCTCCGAGCTCCCAACTGGACGGGGAGTCGTCGGAATCGCGGCGTGCCTAGCGCTTTGTCCTTGACTAGAAGCGAATGATCGTCCCCGCAATCGTGTACAGAATCAGCGTGTAGAGGGCGTTCGGGGGCGGACAACTTTAGGCCCCGGACGACTTTAGTCGGCGGTTAGACCCCACCCCCCCCCCCCCCCCCCCGCCTCCCCGTGGGGCTCTCTTTACCCGTTGACATTGTTGAGACTACAAGCTTGCTTTCCTCTTCATCTCCACCAACTTTCTTTTGCCTATCCATCTTTCCTCCAACAATGTCACAGCAGAAAGTCACTGCTGATATCCAGCACGTCGACCATGCGGATGCTGAGAAGGGCTCGTCGACGCACCACGACGGCGGAGGGATCCTCACGTTCGACTTGTCCAAGGAGAACACCGCTGAACTCGATATCGCCGTCGAGGCCCTCAAAGGCCAATCCCTTGAGTTCACTGAAGCTGGTGAGACCCTGTCGTCCATTCAATCGAGACTGGTGAGTTTGCAGGCCAATTTAGCTGACCGCGCGTTCGAACCACACAGAGGAGAAGGCCGTGCTTCGCAAGATTGATTGGCGCCTCATCCCCATGTGCGCCTGGGCTTGTGGATTGCAGTTTGTCGACAAGAGTGGTCTAGGATCGGCTGCTGTTTACGGTATGAGGGCGGACCTCCATCTCGTCGGTCAGCAGTACTCGTGGTGTGTCGCTGCTTGTGAGTTCCACGTTCCTCCGCGTGCTTGTTTTGCAGGCATTCATTGTTTTCCTGCGCGTATGAAGTCTATTTCGGTTATCTGGTGTGTTATCATATCAACATCTTCTTTTACGGCGGCTGGGTCCTGAATATCTCCTTCAATGTTAGTTTTCCGCGCCCATTGCCGGACGTGTTCTTCAGCGCTTCCACGCTGGAAAAGTCGTCGGCGGAGCCATGATTCTCGTGAGTGTCCTCCCGTCAAGAATTCCAACAGTTTTTCTCATAAATTTAATTATCCAGTGGTCCATCACTCTTCTCGGCATGCTTGGAGTCAAGAACTTTGCCGCGACCCTCGTCCTCAGGATTCTTCTCGGGGTTTTCGAATCGTCGCTCGTTCCCGGTCTCACCCTCATCACCACCATGTGGGTAAGTGAAAGATCAACAACTGTGCTTATCCTCTGGCTAACATTGGTTTCCATCTGCAGTACACGCACAAGGAACAGCCGTGGCGCTTTGGTAGGGCTCTGTCCTACCTGCAGCCAAAGCCCTCAAGATGACTGACGCATTGACTCAACAGGCGTGTTTACCTGTCTGAACGGTGGTCTTCCTATTCCCTTTATTGTCATCTACTACGGTATGCTCTCTACTGATCACCAGGTCCCCTCGAGGAAGACGCTGACGACCCCCACAGCTCTCGGCCACATCACGAACGGCGCTCTGGCTCCCTGGCGATACATCTTCCTCCTCATCGGCCTCATCTCGCTCGTCACTGGTGTCATTCTTGTAAGTCAGTGCACATTCAACATCGAATTCAGCCTGCTCATCGCTCCCCGCGACTTCCCAGTTTCTCTGCCTTCCCGATTCTCCGATGAGTGTTGGCTGGCTCAACGAACGCGAGCGTGCCATCGCCGTCGAGAGGGTTGCTCAGTCGCAAACGGGTGTGAAGAACAGTACGTTCGCTTCTCAGTAACAAAGATTGAGATGAAGGACTGAGAGGGTCTCTCTAATCCCTTCAGCGCACTTCAAGTGGGCGCAAGCCAAGGAAGCACTCACCGACGTCCACGTGTGGCTCCGTAAGTCTTTGTAAGAGCGCGGTTTGCGAGGAGCTGTAGCTGACCCGGAGAGCACCAGTCACCCTCGAGATGTTCACCTCCCAGGCTATCGGAAACGTCACCACCAACTTCTTGGGCATCGTCATCAGTGGATTCGGCTACACGGCGCTCAAGGCTCAGTACGTCCACGTCGCTACGTTGGTCTCAGAGCCGCTAAGCTTACACGACGTTGCAGGCTCTACACCGCCCCGAACAGCGCTGTCCAATTCGTGATCCAGCTCCTCATCACCTTCCTGCCCTCGTACATCCTGCTCTTCAGGAACCACAAGCAGAACATTATGACCTTTGTCACCGCATTCTCCCTCACCGGCGCGTGTCTTTTGTGTAAGCTGCTTCCATGAGATTTCCTACGTGGAGCTAAAGCTGATCCCTCGAACTCTTCAGACACAATCACTCCCGCCGCTGACAACCAGAAGGAGCGTCTGTTCGCCTGCATCCTCCTCGTACGTGTCTCCGGATGCTGTATGCGTGTCCCGCCGATCCTGATTCCACCGAACACCTTTCGCCAGAGTTTCAACAACGGCAACTACTCTCAAGTCCTCGCTACGATGGGCACCAACATCGGAGGATTCACCAAGAAGCAAGTCGCGACTTCGATGCTCTTCGTCGCCTACTGTGCCATCAACATCATGTACGCCACGTTTGCTTACCAGCCCTCGGCGGCCGCAACTCACACACCTACCTACCTCCTCAGTACTCCTCAAACGTTCCTGGCGAAGGAGTCTCCACGCTACCACACGGGCCTCGGTTTCGTCATGGGCATGACGGCGACGTTCATCGTGATCTGCTGGCTCAACACGTTCATCATGAACCGCGAGAACAGGAGGCGTGATAAGCTGGCTGAGACGGACCCGGCGTATGCCACTGGTATCAACAACACTGATCTGCTCAGTGGACTCAGGTGCGTTTCCCTCTCAAAGTTCGAGGTGTGGAAGGGCAGAATGCTGACGTGGTCTCTTATTTCTGGACGCGCAGGGACCAAACCGATCGCGAGAACAAGCACCACCGATATTCAGCGTAGAGCTAGGAAGAATTGTCTACAGAGGAAGTTTTGACGACGTGTCTCAGAGGGGCGTGTTCTGACTAGTGTACCACGTAACCACTGCAACTTGACAGACGAGATCTGTACCGAGATTTGACGAACCAGCGGTGTTGCCCTCGTTGTCTGATCATTGGGGAGGAAGCAGAGCCAAAAAATAATGAGAAGGTGGTGGAAGGTTAGGAAGGAGCAGAATGTGACTTGTTGGGGTGTCCCAACGTGCCACTTTTCGAGTGGCTCCTCCGAGGGCCTTCCGCTGACAGCTCCGCGCCGCTCCTTGCCCTCCGCTCGTCCACCCGTTCGCGCTCGTGCTCTTCGCTCAAACAATCGTCTAACTTTTTTCACCTACGCCCATGGTCAACAGTCCACACCCCAAACCATCCCCAGGCCAGTCAGTCTCTGCGCCCGTCCTACCCTCGACGTCGCCCCACATCATCGACGACTCCCAGCCCCAACCATCCCCATCCCCCGCCGAGAGGGCTCAGTCGGCGCCCGTCGAGGCGAACGACGACGAGCAAGAAGGGAGCAAGGAACAGCCGGAGAAGGGCGACGAGCAGGGACAGGCTGCTGATAGTGCGAACGAGACGGTCGAGGCTCGTAGCAGCGAGGTCGAGGCGCCCACCTCGGTGAGGATTTCGGACGTCGCCGGCGACGACCAGGAGGACGACAGCGTCGAGATGGAAGACGACGAGGAGGAAGATTTGGGCGTTGCTCAGGAGAAGCCGGACGAGGACGAGCACGAGTCGATTGACGACGAGGAGCCGCTCGCGGACCAGTCGGACGACGAGCCTCAGTCAGCGCCCTCGCCCTCGCCCGCGCCAGCGCCGAAGAAGAGGGGAAGGCCGCCCAAAAACAAGACTGCTGCTGTTACACAAATTCCAACTAGGCCTCGAGCCAGCCCTCGACGTCCGTCCTCCGGTCGCGCTCCCACTTCCGCCCAGAAACCCCTGCGCCGCTCCTCGCGACACCAAGCGCCCGACGCCGCCGCTCAACCCTCTTCGTCGAAGGCTCCCACCAAAGCCACCGCCTCGACCTCCAAGAGGCCAGTCGGACGCCCTCGAAAAGTCGCTCGAGTATCTCTCGAACCCTCTCCCACCACTGCCACTCCCGTCGCCGGCCCTTCTGACGCTAAGCCCACGAAGCAGAAGTTCCACTTCGCGGTTTATGTTCCGCCCGTGCCGGCTTACGCCGTCAGGCCGAAGCCTCTCAAACCAGTCGCCAAGTTTGCTGTCGTCGTTCCCCCCGTCCCTTTGATGAGGGGATCTGCGAGCCCTGGGAAGGGCAAGGGCAAGGAGAAGGAGAAGGAGAACGCTTGAGGTATGCTAACATCCCATTTTGCGTAGCTCTTCAGATCTAACGTATTTCCACCAGTGGAATAGTGCTACTTCAAAAGGCTGGCCACCGTGTTTACAACACCCACTCTTCCCCTGTCCAAATAGTCATCCCTCCTCCACTTTGTCCTCACGTCCGTTTCGATTACTCTGCAACGCTGAAACCCTTCTCGTCTTCATGTTGCTTTTGCAGAGCGTTTGAAGAGAGAGAAAATTCACTTCTTAGAATTTCATTTCCCAGGGGTAAGCAGCAGGGCTCGGGGTGGGCCGACCCACCCATTCACCACGTGGCAGGAGGCGGTGCAGCCAGCGCTTCAGGGCGAGGCGCCGACTTTTAGCGTTCCGGTAGCCTCAGCTGAGGATGGAAGGAGACGAGTTCCGACAGAAATCCTTCCTCTTCTTTGAACTCTGCCATCAAGCTGCTCCCTAGACGTCCAAAGTCGAGCTCAGATGCGTTGTGCGTGCGGCGCAGGGTCAAGGGGGACTCGGGGCAGGCAGCCCTCAGTTTTCCTCCATCCTCATCGCAACATGTTTGTCTATCATTTCACTTGCTGTTCCTCCGGTAGACCCTCAGCATGCCCATGCACCATCCACGATCGCACCACCGATTCTCCCCGCCCCGAATTCGCCGTCTCGCGCGGGGGGGGTCTACCGAGGGCGACCCTCACCACGGAAGGACTTGAACGAAACTGACCCTTGATTACTTTCTCTCTCGATACAGGGGTATCACCAGGGACTCGCGCCACAAGCGCTCTGAGACGGTCAGTTCTTGCCATTAGAAAAATAAATCGGGACTTGGGGGGTGTTTTCGATAACCCGGGTGCGCGCGCGAGCGAGCGAAGGGGAGGAAAGGGACGGGAGTTTGAAGGGCGGGCGGGAGGTGGAGGCTTGGCTGGCAGCGGAGGGGAATAGAGGAAAATCAGTGGGCTGACTGGTGTCTTTCGGTTTGGCGTCTATAGGGAGTCCAGAGGGCCAAGTACAGAAAGAAGGTCCGTCGTCTCGCCTTGTGCGCTCGAGCAGCGAGAGCTGACGAGAACCCTTGACGTTGTCTGGAAAGTGTGGGCTCGTTGTCAGACCCTCGAAAGTAGCTTCAGCATGGCACCAATAGAGCATCGGAACTACCACGTCGTGACCTTGACGCGCAAAGCTGGAGGAAGTGTTTGTCCCGGTGCGCTTTTTCAAGCCACGTAGGCTTGTCTGTTCTTGATGGCAGTGAGCGAGCATACGTGTTCAATCAAGAATACAATGATCACCTCGAGCAAACCAAAGTCGTCTGAAGCATGCTCGTGTCGCCTTTTCTACAGCTCAGGGGGGGTGTTCGACGTCAGTGCGCGGAGGGTCTCACCATCCTAACGGTTCAGGTCTTAGACATCCTGTCTGAGGCCAGGAATCTCTCTCGACTGGCTCCTATGACCGGACCTTCTTCAAGCACCGTCTGAACCAACTGTGATAGAGACTCTCACTTTTGTTTTGTGAGTCGAGCAGCGGTAAAGTCTAATCGGACACCACGTCATCGCTGAAGTCGAGGAACGAGACGTCGTCGCCTTGCGTCGCCGCGTCGATGACCTTGTGCATACTCGCAACGCTTTCGTCAAGCGTCTGTGGACACTTTTTGACTCACATGGATTTGGCTCCAGCGATTCTCAAGCTGAGGCCTGGTGAAGCTCAGCTACCGAGTCTCTCAAGGGAGCGCGGAAGTTGACGCACTCGGAATCGACGTGGCCTGGGTGAAGAGTGAGGCCGACCAGTCCATTGTACTTGGGCTCGGCGTACATACCTGAACGAGGAGTTTCTGAATCCATGGTTTTATGACCTAAAAATCGGACCACTCGCTGCCGAGGAGAAAGTTACCAGCTCCCTGGGACTCTCCGCTACATACAAAGGGAAACCACGTCAGCTCCCTCTACCTCCACCAACGTCGGTCGAGTGAGCTCACTTAGCAGAAAAAAAGGATCGTAAAGTTAATGCTGCTGGAGATCCCGGATACTCGGAAAGAGCGATAAGGTGGGTGCACCGGATTGCCTTTTCTCGCGAAGAGGTTTGAGTCGCCTGGAGGACAATCAGCCGGCCGACTACGCTCATTTCCAAGTGATCCTTCATCACTTGAAAACTTATGGTGGAGATAGAAAACTTTCCGACAGCCTGTGCTCCCTGAACAGCCATCATCCGCTGCTCTGTGCATGCGATCGAGCGTTCAGGGAGGACTTGGGAATCTAGTCAGTTCCGGAGGAGCAGGCCTGGCATTGCAGAAGAATTGGTGCTGGCCCCTTATTAGTGGGGAAATTTGATAACTTGGATGTCGTTTAATCAAAGAAGGATGCTGGAAAGCAGACCGTAAGGTCTTTTGAAGACATGCGTAGTGGCGATAGCGCCGACAAACCGACAAGCAGGACTTGTCGTACGCATCGGCGGCCTGACAGAACCCGACCTTCTAACTCATCAAGCCTAACTGCACCAAAAGTGCCATTCTCACAACGTTTCAGCAAGCTGTACTACGTGCCACGTCAGTTGACCCAGCTGGATCAGAGGAACGAAATTCCCAACCGCGCTCGACCCCTTTCCACGCTCCTTCCTTTCTCTCCACATCACAATCTAGCGACAACATTCATCCAACGCTATTCCAAAGCCTTCTCTGGCCTCTAGAACCCGAGTCGCGGTGGACTTACCGTCAGTTGCGTTTTCGTGGCTGAGGAGTCTCACCCCCCCCCCCCCCTCCCAACGGCTCGAGGAGGGTCTTAGACATCCGTGTGTCCCCCCCGTCGTTGTCTGACCCCAGGAATCGTTTCAAGCGTGTGCTAGAACGCACCTTCTCCTGCTAAGTAGTAAGACCTTTGTACTGTTTTTTGTAAGAAACGAAGTGGCGTCGTCGTGGTGGTTGGTTTGCAGGAGAAAGGGAAGTACGTGGTTGCGGGAAGCCAGGTTCATCGTGAGGTGCTTCGGAGGACAGCAATGACTGAGTCCACGCTCTCAACCCCTTTTGAAAACCAAGTCTGCACGAAACGAGTGGAAAAAGCTCGACGAGTGGCAGTAACACGTGGCGCGCATCACTCGAGAGCCGCGCAGTGCTGGCAGCCAGGAAGTTTTCGCGTGCCGGGCGGCGGTGCGCGCCTAACCCACACGACTCGAGGCTCGGGAGCAGATGAGAGCACATTTAGGTGGTCGAGGAGAACAGACAGCAACTCCCCTGCCAACTCGGCACCACTCCTTCCCGTCACAGCTCGCATCCTTCCTGCCGCCTCGAAAACTCTGCCCTGCCCTCAACCCTCCCTTCTCGGTAGCCCAACCCAAACTCTCACGCTCTCAAAACAGACCAAACCAAAGAGTTGGGTTTTTCCAAATCGTGCCTTCATTCTCAGCACGACCCGAAGAGAAAGAACAACGGTGCCCCACGACAGAAAAGACTAAACATGCCGCCTAAACACTTTACTGGGCGTGCTTAGCCTTGCCGGCCTTGAGCCTCCTGACGTAGAACTGCAACAGTGGGAATTTGGATGAGCTGAATGGGTCGATGCGAGAAAGACGGGGGGTTGAAGAACGCACCTCGAGCTCCTTGCCCTCCAAAATGTAACCATCAGCACGGCCACTCTGTCCGGGTCGGGAAGAGATGGCAGCGTAGAGACGACCAGCCTGTTCATCCATCGTCAGCACCTCCGCTCCTTCCAGTCTCCTTGTTCTTGTGAACCGCTCAACGCACCTGGAACTGGGACTCGAGGAGAGGGTCGATTTTGGCGGTCTTGGCACGCTCGGCAAAGACGCGCTTGACGTGGTTGGACTGGGCCTTGGGCTCCTCAGCAGCAGCCTCACGCTGTGGTGGTGTCGATGGTTGTGGGAGAGGGCGGGCGGAATGGGAGGAAGGCGCGGGCGCAAAATTTTGGGAGGGGGGGGTGCGGGCGGTTCGAAATGGGAGAGGCGGCAGTCGAGAGGAGGGGTGGTGAAATGGAAATATATAGAGACACAACTGTCAGCAACAGCAACAACCTATAGAGAGACTCGGGAGCGCACCTTTCCCTTCTTGGTGACAGCGGTGCCGTAGTGAGCCTCGTACCACTGGCGGAAAGGGGCAGCGTCGACCTGGACGATCGAAGCCTTGACGAGGGTGTTGGTGCGGACGAGCTCGTTGTTCGAGGCGTTGTAGACGACGCCGATGATGCGAGTCTTGCGGGTGCAGTGCTCGGATCCCCAGGCGTAGTTGCCAGACTCGAGGCGGAGCGCGCGGTGCTTCTCGTTGCCGCCACGGGTGCGGACGGTGTGGATACGCTTGGCACCGAGCTTGGTCATGGCGGGCTGACGACCGAGCTCGAACTTTCTCTAGTGGACATAGTCGGCACAGTTTGTCAGCTTTCGTGACTGGCTGATGCCGCGAAGGCGAGACGACGGACCTTCTTTCTGTACTTGGCCCTCTGGGCTCCCTATAGACGCCAAACCAAAAGACACCAGTCAGCCCACTGCTCTTCCTCTATTCCCCTCCGCTCCCAGCCAAGCCTCCACCTCCCGCCCGCCCTTCAAACTCCCGTCCCTTTCCTCCCCTTCGCTCGCTCGCGCGCGCACCCGGGTTATCGAAAACACCCCCCAAGTCCCGATTTATTTTTCTAATGGCAAGAACTGACCGTCTCAGAGCGCTTGTGGCGCGAGTCCCTGGTGATACCCCTGTATCAAGAGAGAAAGTAATCAAGGGTCAGTTTCGTTCAAGTCCTTCCGTGGTGAGGGTCGCCCTCGGTAGACCCCCCCAGCGCGAGACGGCGAATTCGGGGCGGGGAGAATCGGTGGTGCGATCGTGGATGGTGCATGGGCATGCTGAGGGTCTACCGGAGGAACAGCAAGTGAAATGATAGACAAACATGTTGCGATGAGGATGGAGGAAAACTGAGGGCTGCCTGCCCCGAAGTCCCCCTTGACCCTCCCGCCGGAAAAGTGCTGCGCAAATAGCACCCGCGCGAGTGCTCTCCCGGGTGCTACTGACCCCTCGAGGAAGGGAAGCAAGGCCCCAGGGCCCGTCGACGGAGAGAGATTCCTTCAAGTTTCAAGCCAAGGCCGTGAGTCGCATTTGTTACACTAACTTGTGCTTGTGGACAGACGAGCTAAACTCGTGCACGCCAGGCCCCCCTCCAACTTCACCCCTCCTCCTCCCCCCCCTTCCTCCCTGTTCCCATCATGACCCACGAGGCTGTCTGGTTCTCCCACCCCCGCAAGTACGGAAAGGGCTCCCGCTCTTGGTAAGGCCCTCCACCTTCCCGACGTCTCTCGAACCACGATCCCGACTACGAACTCGAACGAGGCGAACGGGGCGAGGTGGAAGGGAACGCGCGGACAGGAGAGGGAGCACACAGAGGTCGAGGTTTTTCGGGGGAGCGCGCGCAGGGAGGGTAGTGGAGGGAGGGAACGGAGAGCGGGAGGAGGATGGCGTTGGGATGTTTGGAGGGAAGGAGCGGGGGCTGTTGCGAGGCTGGACGGGGAAGGGATGGAGCGAAGACTGGCCGAGAGCACAGGGGGGGGGGAACTTGTGCTCGCACGCCTGGTCTCGCCCTCCTCGTTCGCCGTTCTTCGGCCTCCAGCCAGCAATGGTCGATAATGAGAAGGGAAGAACAGTAGCTGACTGCTTCCTCCCAACAGCCGTGTCTGCACCCACCCCGCCGGTCTCGTGCGTCTCTCTTTCGTTCTCGCGAACGATCCCGCGCACCCGTGCTAACCCAAGGCCCCCCCAAACAGATCCGCAAGTACGGCCTCGACATCTGCCGTCAGTGCTTCCGCGAGCGTGCCGATGCCATCGGTTTCACCAAGGTCCGTCCCCCCTGCCTCCCCGTCCCCCATCCTTCCAAGCTGACCCATTGCCCTTTTCACGCACACCACAGAACCGTTAAAGACTTCCCTATCACCACAATGAACTTGAAAAAACCTCTTTGAAACCCCACTACCCCGACTTTTTCGACATTCGCCCCTTCGACTCTCATCCCCTCTTCCCATTCCGACTACCGACTTCCGACTCTCCTCTCGACCTTTTTCCTTTCGAGTGTGCGGGTAGAAGGAGTTGTTGGATGGGATGGACAGAGGGTCTTGGGAAGAAGGTTCATGGAGGAAGGGAGGGAAAACGGGTGGAAAGGAGGAACGTTTGGGATTGCGTTGGCGCGTGTGTGTTGGTTGTTTTTGATGGATCTTCGATTCAGTGTTACCCCCCCCCCCCCCCCCCCCCCCAACTGGCGGCTTGGTGTGCGCTTGAATGAGAGGAAAGAAGAGGCTTGCGCTCGTGCGGTTTGAGTGCTTTGGCTGGTTGAGGGGAGATGGGAGCGTAAGTTGGGTCATTTGGAGGAGCAGCTCGTCGAGTTCGAGCAGAGGAGCGCGGCTCACCCCGGTGCACTATGGGACCGGCCGCACTGCTGGCCCGCTTTAAAAGACTTGTCGGCCAAGTACGTTAAAGCGTACACGAATCTTCGCCAATGCGAAACAATGCGTCTCCGGCCACCCGGAGACGTTTACGGCACCGAGCAGGGAGAGGGTCCACGTGTCGAACGTCCGGCCTTTCGCGCATCGCCGGCGTGACGTGCCTTTCTTTTTTTCACTATTTATAGCAACGAAAGATTTCAGGCTCCACTCGTTCATGCTTGCCTTGACGAACCTCACGAGAAAAACATCGCGAGAAGCAGTGGCAGTGCCTCTCTCCGCGGCCGCTCCTCGGAACCCCCCTCTTCTCCTTTCGCTCCTTTTTCTTCGTCCATCCTCCTTCTCTCACTGCTGCTATCTTCTTTTTGCTACAAAAGTCCCAATGGTAGCGTCGAAAGCGGCCTCGCTCGCGCAATACTCGTCCGACGAGGAGATCCTCGGCCCGAAAGGCTCGCCCGTGACGAAAGCAAAGATCTCCCAGCTCCTCCACTCGCCCTCTCACGTCCGGCTCAAGCGGAGGGTCCTGGTTGTCGCGTACATCGGTGTAGCTGGGTGCGGGCTCACGCTGTTGGTCATTGCGTTGAGTTGTTGGTTCGGTCAGTCGTCCTGGGTTTTGGAGGAGCCAAGTGCGAGAGCTCCGGGCTGATGGGAGAGTTGGTGTGCAGGGTACAAGATATTGGAGAAGAGGCGATGGTTCATTTACCTGTATGTTGGGAGTGGGGTCATGAACCTCATTTGGGCCGTCTTTGGGATGATGTACATGAAGGACGTGAGGTACGTGTTTGGCCCTTCTTTTTCGTCCACGCCGGACGTTCCCCCGCCGCACTCCGGCCGGAGTGGGAGTCAGCAGCACCGCAAAAAACCCTAACACAACTGATTCTGAACACAATTATGTAGAACCTTGCAAGACCCGGCATGGCTCCAGATCGACTTTTGTCAGATGATGGTGTGTTCTCACCCCCGGATCCCTTCTCCGCTGACGTGGTCTGAGAACGGCCGGCGGGATGAGGCGCAAACGCTGACTCGCAAGAACACGTAGGTCTGCTGGGGTGCTTCCACTGCACTGCTATTCTACATCTTCAAGAAGAACTTGCAGTACGCCGACCGGACGCTGTTCAACGCTGCGTGGTGCGTACCAACGTGGGTTCCGTCGTTCCTCTGAAAGGCGGCTGACACTCTTTTTTTATCCTCTCCACGACGCCAGCAATGACGCTGCTGGATGCTCAACCTCACGATTCTATTTCTACCAATACTCTTCACTCATCGTGCGCTCCCCCCGTTTTTCGCGTTCACTCCTGATCTCCAGTCCTGACCCACGTATTTTCCCTTGCTCCCAGACGGCGATCATGCTCGTTCTCATCGGCGTCGTCCAGACCGTTTTCTATCAGCTCATCTACAAGGACCCCATCGTAAACCCCGTAAGCCCCTTCCACGCCCCCTTCAGAAAAACAGCACAGCAACTCAAAACTCCGCACCCACCTCCCTCCCACTTCCCTAAGGCCAAGCTCAACAAAGAAGAGCTCCCAGACTACGTCCCTCCCGGATCCTCCCGATCCTCCACCATGACCGCTCCGCCCCAATACTCTGACTCTGACCCCGAAGCGAACGCGTACGATTCCTACGTCCCTAAACCCGGCCAAGGCCTCGGGTTGGGAACCGTCCCTCCTCCTCTTCCTGGTGGAGTGGCGGGGTACGATCCTCCTCCTCCACAGTATTCGCCGGAGGAAGTGAAGGCTATGGAGATGGGAAGGAGGAAGAGTAGTAGGAAGGGCAAGGGGAGGGCGAGGGAGAGTGAGGTCGAGAGGAGTGAGAGGAAGGCGAGGAAGGCGAGGAGTAAGAGGGAGGGAGGGAGGAGGTACGAGGAGGTGTAGAGAGAGGGGTTTTTTTTTTAAGTGGAAGTTGATAATGTTTGAGATAGCTTTAGAAGCTTGCTTAAACGATAGAGGCTCCAAGGAGAGGACATGGGAGCTCGCCTACCACGTATTGTGTTCTTCCTCTTTCTCGAGCTGCGGGCTTCGGTGGCTCAAGATAGATAGGAATAACTCTCGCTATCTAAATCTACAACACTCAACGACCGAAGCACTCGGAGATGTGCTCTCTCGGACGGGCATCGTGGCCGTCGCGCCGTTCGTCGCGCCGTTTCCGTGGCCTGCGCTGGGTCGTGCAGGTCCGCGGCGCTGCATCGCTTCCGAAGCCCGGCGACATACTTAAACTCGCTCATTGCTCGCTTGTGTACCATCTCCTTTTTCAGCAACCTTCTTGACAACCTTCTTAGAGTCGCAATGTCCCCTACTGTCTACTTGAGTGAGTCTCGATCGCCGTCAAGAGGGATGAGCGCGCGCTGACGTGGTCCTCTCTCGCAGTCTCTGGAGCCAACAGAGGGTACGTCTTTGTTGCTTATCCTTGAAAAATTATCTTTTTTCTCAAGTGAATTGTGCTTCAGCATCGGATTCACGTTCGTTTCCTATCTCGCAACTCGCCCCAACGTGGTCATCTACGCCGGCGCCCGCGACCCTTCGACCGCGACCGCGTTGAAGGCGCTCTCTGACGCTCACCCTGGAGTGATCCACATCATCAAGCTCGTATCTGCTTCTGCTGAGGACGCTCAAGCAGCTGCGAGCGCCGTCGAGAAGGCTCACGGCAAGGTCGACGTGGTCATCGCCAACGTGAGCCAGTCGCGTCGCTCTCCCGCGCTACTTGCCTGACACGGAACACTGAACGCCGCAGGCCGGGATCATCGACGATGTATCTGGAGCTGCCACTGTCAGCCTCGGGGCCATGAAGACGCACTTCGAGGTCAACACTCTTGGCCCTCTGGTCCTCTTCCAGGCGACTCACTCGCTCCTCACAAAGAGCGACGGTGGAGCACCCAAGTTCGTGCTCGTTGCGAGCACCGCTGGGTCTCTCGGGATGAACTTGGACATGCATTTGTCTGCTTAGTGAGTTTCGATTTGCTGGTCTGTCCTTGACGGCAAGAGAGCTGACGTGGCGAGCCCTGCCCTTGCAGCGGAACGTCGAAGGCCGCTGCCAACTTCCTTCTCGGCAGTACGTGGTCTTTCCCCTTACGCTAGGGCGCCTCTCAATCCTTCAATCGAATAGAAATGCACAACGAGCACAAGGAAGAAGGCCTCGTCGTGCTCGCCCTTCACCCCGGCCTCACTTCCTCCGAGTACGTGCCCCCCCCCCGCTGCCCTCTCGTTCACCCGGTGCTTATCTCCTGACCTCAATCGCAGCATGGGCAACCGCTCAGCCCAAATGATTGGCCTGCCTCACACTCCCCAGACGCTCGACGAGAGCGTTTCCGGGATGTTGAAGCTGATCGACTCGGCAACGAGGGGCGACCAGGTCGCGTTCCTCGATTTCCAGGGAGAGGCGCAGCCGTGGTGAAACTTCCAATACTGTCAGCTCTAGATAGTCGGAGTGGAGAATCTAAAGAGATTGAGGAAATGCAGTATCTTGTTCCCTCATGCGCAATCTCCTAGTCTACCGAAGCGTCCCCACCCATAGGCTACGCCTGCGCCTTTTCTCTCCCCGTCGCAAAGTGTTTTCGCAACTTCTCCAGCGCCACCTGGGAACAAGCACGTCAACGAGTGAAGGCGAGTGCCCATGAAAAGAGTAACAGACCTGGTAGTGAGGCACGAACGGCTCGACGGCCGAATCTTGCACTCGCACACGACTGATCTTCTTGTAGTGCTGAGCGGCGTTCATGATTGCCTTGAACGGTGCGGCCTGCGAGAAAAGAGCAAATCAGCATCCTGAACACCAGAGTGAACGATCACTCGGACGAACCTCCTGGTCCTCGACCAAACTCCAAGCGTCTCCCGACTTGCCCGCACGAGCGGTACGTCCCACTCGGTGAACATACTTCCTCATGTCGGCAGGAATGTCGTAACTGATGACGTGAGAGACCTGTGGAAGATCGATACCACGAGAGATAAGGTCCGAACAGATCAACCTGATAAAAGACACGTCAGCGTCATTCTCTTGACAGCCAACGAAGCTTAAGTGCAGACTCACATCTGAATCTCGCCCTTCTTGAAGCTGTTGAGAATCTTCGTCCTCTCGCTAGGCGCCAGGTCACTCGAGTACGTCTTGACGACCACCGACTTGGCTCCTGCGGGGCCGTTGGCTGCCCGCTCCTCTTCGAAAAACTCGACGAGCTTGTGAAGTCGCGTGGCGGCCTCGACGGACTTGGTGAAACAGAGTGCGGATGACAGGGAAAGGGTGTGGAGGAGGTGGAAGAGGTAGAGGGGTTTGTGTGACGAGGGCGAGAAGATCATGAATTCCTGTTGCAATGTAGGTTGTTAGCATGCGCGTAGAAGACAGAGTGAAACCGGAGTGAGTTGAGACACGAACCTGAAGAGTAGCGGGAAGCGTGAACTTGAGCTCATCGTCGACTCCCTCATCGTCAAAGTTGCCGTCCAACTCATCCTCGACCGACACGTAGATGGGTCGATGCAGCTTCAACGCATCGATCTTAGCGGGGTCTCGGGAGAGCGTAGCCGAGAACAGCAGCTTCTGGCACTGTGCATCCCACGGGATGTCAGGAAAGTAGTTTTCAAAAAGAGAGGGATTGACGAACCGAAGGCAGGGACTTTTCGTACACGTCCGATTCCAGCTTGCCAACTCCAGCATCCCACCACTCTGGCGCCATCGCATCCGCTATTGCCGGCTCCAACACCTTCATGTCCGAGACCGAAGCAGAAGGCTTGAGAGCGGCGAGAATGCTAGGTAGCCACTCGTTGAAAGACTGGTTCAACAGTCGGTCGGCCTCGTCGATCACCTGTTGTGGAGATGTCAGTGCCTCGCTTGAGGCAGGAATACAGGTAGAAGCGTACAAGGTAGCGAAGATGTTGGAGAGAGAAGCCTGGTGTCGAGCGGATGTGGTCCATCAATCGTCCAGGAGTGGCGATGACGATGTCAACCAAACTCGACCCGCCGTTTAAACCCCTACGAAACGGAAGGCGTCAGATGTGCTCGAGCTACGAAAGGTGTTCAAGCATACTCTGCATCTTCACCGACAAGAGAAGACTGCTCGTGAGCGAACGAGTGCTGGCCGGTCGCCATTCCAATCTGCGAAGTATCAAATCCTTGATTAGCCGCAATATCACCAACAATTGCTCAGCATCCAACTCACCTTCAAGCCAGTTCCACTGCCAAATGCCTCAAAGCTCTCCCTCACTTGCGTAACAAGGTCCCTTGTCGGGAGCAAAACGATTGCCCTCAACCTCGTCACAACCCTTGTGCTCAGTGTCTGCACCGCCAAGCAACGTCAGCATATGAGTCTTGCTACAGAACCAACAAAAGTGACGCGCACCTCAACAATGGGGACGACGTAGCTGAGAGTTTTTCCACTTCCAGTTGGAGCGGACACGCAGACGTCTTGAGGAGGACAGAAGGGCGAATAGAGGGATGTCGACGAGCCTGGTGGACGAAGAATGGGAATGACTTCCGTTTGGACTGCGTATACGAGAGGAACATTGACATGTCAGAATGGACAACAAGAAACGAAATGAGACGATTGCGTACCGGCGAAGGCCTCGTTTACTCCCATCGCAGCCAATCTCTTTCTCCCCCTCTCGCTGACGCCCAAGCTCACATCATCGAACGCGATCTTCTTCTCCGGGTGGACAACCCTCTTGTTCCTCACACTTTCGTGAACGTTGAGCGAACCCAAGACTTTCGCGCTAGGCGGTGCGGGTCGTGTACCGGTGGGGAGTCGAAGGAGGGGCGCAGGCTCGTCCTTGTTTGTCGTGGGAGGAGATGGGAGAGAGTCGTCGGCCATCTCGACGTCGGCGGTCTCGTCGACTTGTATGGAGTCGTCAAGCATTGGAGCGTCGACTTGAGTGGAGATGAGGGTGGTGGGAGGTTGTGGAGACGCCGACTTCTCGCGACGCGTGGCCCGCTTCTGCCGCTTCGCCTCCTTCCTCGCCAGCCGCGCTTCCTCCTCTGCGATCGCCTCGAGCTCCTCAGGTGTTGGCTCCGCTGACGGTTCGACTGGTGCTGGAGCTGGTGTAAGAGCGACAACGGTCTTGGCGGGGGTGGGAACGACGCGTGGCTTCGGTTTCGGGACCTGGGGTGCTTCCTCGCCTGCCTCCTTGGCCTCCGCCTTCAGCCGTTTGATCTCCGCCTTCTTAGCATCCCTCTTGACCTTCCTCTCCGCCTTCTTCTTCAGAATCTCCGCCTTCCGCTCCGCCTCCTCCTCCTCGTCGACGCTGCTCTCACTTTCGTCGCTGTCGTCCGAGTCGCTCCCGCCCTCGAGTTTCCGCTTCTCGCGCTCCTTGTCCTTCTTGCTCTTCTTCAATCGTTTCGGTTCGACGAGCGGAGCACTCGCCTTTTTCGCCTTGGCCTTGGTCTTCTTCTTCTTGAGGTAGCGTTTCCTCGCCGGCGTCTTCTCCTTGGGCTCCTTGGGCTCCTTGACCTTGACCTCCTTGAGCAGCGCCGGCGCCCTCAATCGGTCGGGGTGGATCCCTCCCATCCCTACTCCTCCTCCAGGTGCCGACGTCGACGTCGAATCGTCAAACTCGGCGGGGGGAGGGACGTATCCCGCGCCCGTACCCCATCCGCTGCCCGACGGAGGTTGCGGCGTAAGGTCGAAGCTGACGCCAGCCTGCTTGCCCGCACCACCAAGCATGGCTGCCCGCTTCTCCCTCTTGATACGCTTCTCCCTCTCCGCCGGCGACTCCCCAGGCGCGGGTTGCCACTCTGAGGCCGTCGCTCCTCCTCCAGCTGCACCTCCACCGCCCGCGCCCGCGCCTCCCCACCCTCCAGCAGCCGCAGGAGGAGCTCCTCCACCGGCACTACCAGCGAGCATCGCCGCTCGCTTCTCCCTCTTTATCCGCTTCTCGCGTTCGGCGGGAGATTCGCCGGGAGCGGGCTGCCATTCGGGCACGCCGGACGACGAGTTTTCGAGCGACGCGGCCTTGCGTTTGAGCGAGCGGTCCTCCGACGTTCCGGACATTGTAAGTGCCGAAGTGGTCGATACTTGATACAGTCGAAAGTGCCGCGTTTGGTGAGAATCAAGAAAGAAAGAGCGCGCTGGACGATGGAGCACGAGGTTGAGCTGGGGCCGCAAATGAGCAAATGAGCAACAAAAAATGCCAGAGCGGCGTTCGGACGGCTCGCTTGTCCTTCAACAACCCGTCAAGTAGACGATTTCGGTCCAAGATGGTCAAAGAAAGTATGTGAATATCTGATCCGTTGGCTTGGAAGGTACAGCAGCTGATTTGATCGCGTTCCCAGTGACGGAGCAGACGCCGTCGACCAAACTCCTCACCTTGATCAACGTCGCCCAAGCCCGTCCCGAGAAGCGCAAGCGTCCTTCGTCCCGGGACTGGTACGCCCTCGCCAAGAAAGCCGTCAAGACGAGCTCGTCCCTCGACGAAGCGGTCGGTCTCGTTGCCGAAGTCAAGAGTGTCGTCGAGGAGCAGGTCGCGGAGGAGGAGGAGGACGACGACGACGAGAGCAAGAAGGACGCGTACGAGAGGCACTGGGGAGCAGAGAGTGAAGTTCTGGGCGGTGGAGAAGACGAGATCAAGTGGAAGAAGAGGGAGGTCAAGGTGCCGGGATGGGGCAAGTGGGATGGGCTCAAGGTCGACGGCAAGGAGACGGGGGAGCACGAGGGCGAAGCTGGTATCGTGAGTGATTACGTTCTGACTAGTTCAGATGTATGTGAAGCTAAATGAGTATTACGACAGTACAACGCGCGACTCTTGTCCACCTTCCAATCCGTTCCCCTCCCCGCCAACCCCCCTCCATCGTCCTTGCTTTCCCTCCTCTCGACCTACTCCGACATCTTCCACACCTCCACTTCTCCCGCCATTTCCTCCCATGAATCCCTTCGCACTTCTCTCGCCCTCCACGCGATGAACCACGTCCACAAGACGCGCGCCAAAGTGCTCAAGAACAACGAACACCTCTCCAAACTCGCCGCCACGGCTGCCGAAGCCTCCTCCTCCAAGGGCAAGTCGGCTCCTGCGCCGACACCGACGAGAAACACCCAAGACCAAGGTTTCACACGGCCAAAGGTCCTCGTCCTCCTCCCTTTCCGCAACTCCGCCTTGACGTGGGTCAACCTCCTCGCCAACATCTCTGCTTCGTCGACAACAATGATCGAAAACCTCACTCGATTCCAGAACGAGTACTCTCTGCCCGAGGGTGCAGTCGACAAACTCGTCGAGAACCCGGGGAACTACACCAAGGACCACGTCGAGACGTTCAAGGGCAACATCGATGATAGCTTCAGGTTGGGTGTCAAGGTTACGAGGAAGAACCTGAGGTTGTTTGCCGAGTTTTATGGTGCGGATGTGATTGTGGCGAGTCCGTTGGGACTGAGGACGAGTATCGAAAAGGAGAAGTGAGTTCGAGGAGGCTTGCAAGTGTCGAGGGACAGTCGCTGACGTGGTCGTCTCTTGTCTCGCCTTCGCAGGGATCACGACTTCCTCTCATCCATCGAACTCCTGATTATCGACCAGGCGGATGTTATGCTCATGCAGAATTGGGATCACGTCCAGGTCTGTTGAACATTCTTTCCAGCTCCAGGTCGGCATGAACTAACGTCCACGTCATCGGCAGTTCATCATGGAGCGACTCAACCAGATGCCCACCGAGGCTCATGGCGCCGACTTTTCTCGCGTCAAGCCTTGGTATCTCGAGAACAAGTTCGTCTGCTGTCCTTCCTACAGCCTCTATTTGACTGACCTTCCTTTCCTTCGCCCGCTACAGAGCCGCCTCCCTCCGCCAAACCATCCTCCTCTCCGCACACGAGACACCCGAAATCCGCTCGCTCTACTCCCAACTTCACAATTACGCCGGAAAAGTCAAGTCGATCACCAAGCACGAGGGCGTGTTGACGAACGTGCCGAGTGGGATCAAGCAGACGTTCACGAGGTTCGAGTGCGCGGATGTGTATGAGGAGGACGATAAACGGTTTGAGTGGTTCACTACGAAGGTGAGCCTCTTGGGTCAGATTTGGAGAGTTTGGACTAGGCGAAGGATGCTGACGACGAATCTGGTCATCAGACGCTGCCGATGTTGAGGAAGAGTGCCGTCTCATCGAGCCAGACGATCATCTTTGTGCCATCATACTTCGACTTCATCCGAGTCAAGAGGCACCTCAAGAAGATCGACGATTTTGACTTTGTCAGCATCTCAGAGTGCGTCTTTTTCGCAGCTGGTCACTTCCCTTCAACCGGAACCTCATGCTGTCTTCGCGTCGAACCTCTCCAGATACTCGCCCACGTCCGACATCTCGCGGGCTCGTGGTGCCTTCTTCTCAGGACAGACCAACTTCCTTCTCGTCACAGAACGTTACCACTTTTACCGTCGGTACGTCTTTTTTCCCCACTCCCCTCATCCCCCCGCTCATCAACCCTCCATCCAGCTACCGTCTCCGAGGCGCCAAAACCTTCGTCTTCTACGCACCTCCCGACCACGCCGACTACTACCCAGAGTTTCTCTCTTTCCCCTACCCACCGAAGAACGAGATCTTCGCCGAACGAGCTCAGAGAGGCGAGGAGGAGGAGGTTGACCCGACCGAGTTGAGCGCAGTGACGGTGTTCTCGAAGTTTGATTTGTTGAAGTTGGAGAGGATTGTGGGGAGAGAAGATGCGAAGAGGATGGTGAGTGGGGAGGGGGAGAGATTTACATTCGTCTAGTGGGAGCCATTGGGATGGGTGTAAATGTAGCGACGCCGCAAAGCATTTCTAGATGAAGACGACGAAAGAAGAGAAACCAAAGGACGCTTCGAGTCTAAACAAGAGACATCAATTGAAGAGTTGGTAGATCTTTTTTTTGGATTGTTCTGTCGCTGGCTTTTGGCAGATCGGCTGAGGTTATGAACGCGAGCTGCCTTGCAACAGGAAACGGAGCTCTACGGGCACATTAGCGAGAGCACAACGTTTGGGCGATTATGTCCTTCGATCGTTTTTTCTTCATACAAGACCGTGTCTGAAGAAACGTCGGGAACAAGCCTCTGGCCGGGTCTGGTCCAGAGCACGAAAGCTCACGAAGTCTCGCTCGGTTGTTGCGAGCGAGGCAACGAACACTCGCAGCGGTCCCTACTAGCTTCCTTCAGCCTGTCGAACGAGTTGTCCACTCCTGTTGTCACGCTCGACCACGCTCGACACGCCCTTCCCCCTCAACACCGGCCTCGCTCACGAGTCACGCGAATCACCACACCGCCCAAGCTCGCTCGCTCGACATCGGTCAGGCCCAACGAGAAACGAATCATACTATAAAATCGAAATCCTTGCATCCTCACCACCTCGTGTGCTTTTTTTGAGTGTACAACCGCGTCGCTTTCCTTCCTCCCTCCGCTCGCTCACAGCATCGCGTCGAGCCGGGTCGCTTATGCCTGCTGGATGACGGAGATGTTCTCTCCCTTCAACAGTAGTCTTCCTGCTCGTTGTACACCCCACCAACACCATGTCAGAGACCAGGTCAGCGATCCGCTTTCGCTATCGACCAGCTGCCCAGCCCAAACACGAGAAAGAGGTGTGCTCAAACAGAGAGGGAACGTACCAAGGGTCGCCCGGTCTCCAACCTTCTTCGACTTGGTCTCCTTGATCCACACCTCATCCGCATCGTCCAAAACCACGTTCATGAACTCGTCGAAACCCTGTTGGAGCGCGAGACCACCAAGATGATCAGCAACCCGTCCCGTTCCTCCTCGACTGCTCGCCTCGCCGACGGTGACCTCGATGAGAGTAGGGCAAGGAGGGAAAGGTGATGAGAGTAAATGGACGTACGATGATCTTTCCCTCGATCCTCTGCTCGAGGTTGTCGTACAGCCATATCGAGACGCGGTTGCCGGACTGCAGGTGCTTGAAGATGACATTGATGGGCTGGACCATCACCTTGCGGGACGACACTGTTCACACCAAACACCATCTCATCAGTATCGCGCTTCTCTGATGACTCGTAACAGACGAGAGGCGGGGGCGACTGACTGTTGAGCTAGGTTGACGGGGGTGGAGGAACGGGGGGAGGAAAGGCGAGGTCGTGCGAGTTTGAAGGCGGGCAATGCAGCGAAGAGTATCGGCCCAGCTGGGAGGTAGAATTTAGATGTATACAGAAGTTTGGGTCGAGTGGTGGGTGCTGCTGTCGAGCCTGGGTTCGAGCAGGCGACCCGCTCCTCGCAAGCTGGCACTTCCTCGAGAAAACGGGGCTTTCCGGGCTTGTGACCCGAGTTGATCGGGACTGACGTGGCCGCGATAGTATCGAGTCGATACGGGCACTT
Source organism: Pseudohyphozyma bogoriensis (assembly GCA_024364755.1). Classification (NCBI taxonomy): domain Eukaryota; kingdom Fungi; phylum Basidiomycota; class Microbotryomycetes; family Chrysozymaceae; genus Pseudohyphozyma; species Pseudohyphozyma bogoriensis. The sequence goes on from JALBUQ010000005.1 coordinate 296,221, forward strand.
CGAGCCTCTGACGGATTTGTTCCAACAGGCATGTTAATTTTGACTCTACTCAGTTACGAGATCTGTCGAATTGTCCACAAAATGGACGTTGTTTACCCTGGCCGCGCTGTCGACGAGCTCAAGCAGAAGTAGAGCCACGACTACCCAGGGTGCGAGCTGAACGCCCATAGACAAGAGGTGCTGAGAGGAATGCTGGTCACGTTTCCATACATTATAGTCGCCGCATCTCCTACTTTTCTCCTTGCAGCCTTCTCACAAGTGCTGGAGGCATCGAGTCCGCCGGCATAAGCTTGATCACCTGCATTGCGCACCCGATAGTCAGTCAACCTGGAAGGAGCCAACCGACACAAAAAACTCACCCTAGCTGCCACTTCCGATCCACCAGTTCCCCAACCAGCCTCCACAACCGGCAAAATCACCTTCGCCACCAACTCCCTCGACAACAACTCATCAAACGTCGCCCCCTCCCCGGCGAGGCTCCCATCACCAGGCGGGAGTCGCAAGCTCCTGCTCCACCGTCTCCATCGCACCGCGTTTGCGAGGAGCTTGTACTGCCTCTCTGCAAAGCGCGTACGTGCGGCAAAAGTTGTGGGATCAAAGGCGTTGGAGGGTAGAGCGATGGCGGAAAGGTGCGGAGCGATGAGGGATTGGGAGAGGGTGATGTGGTGTTGGAGTCGAGAGAGGAACGCGAGAATTAAAGACTGTACACATCAAGACCCTTGTCAGCAGCAGCTCAAGCAACCAGAAAGAGACATTTGGCGCACCTCAAACCTAGGCGACGCCCGCTCGACCGAGTACGACACCTCGTCGATCGCCGACAACGCCTTTGCAGTCTCCCTCCTGCTCAACGGATCGTACACCTCCTTCGCAAACACCTCTAATCGAGGAACCACGACAGTCGTCACGAGCGCATTCACGACCGTCTCGGCCTCGTCGTTCTCCTCGCCCTCGATGTCCGAGTGCGCGAACGAGCTCAGCGACCGGTGCCATTGGTAAGAGTCGAGTCCTGGTGGCGGTTTCGTCAAGCCCGGCGTCTACATTGATCCGTTTGTCAGTATTCTGGGCGTTTCTGGTGGAAGCAGAGGAAGCTCACGTCGAAAGGATTCCACAAGCTCATCTCCACCCTTGCCCAAAACTCCCACACGCCCACCATCGCCAATCCACCGAACGCGTTCCCATACTCATCAGGCCATAGCTGCCTCCACTCCTCAAACTTCTTCTTCACGCCCAACTCCGGGTCCCTAAACTCATCCGCCTTGACGTCCGCAAAGATTCCGACCAGCGCTTCACGCATCCCCTCTGCTGCAGCCGAGAGATCCGCGTTCTCACCAGCCGAAAGCTCAGAATCGGTAAACAGGGACTCGTCCTCTTCTGCTTTCGGGCGGGCGGCGATACGTTCCGTTCGAGCAAGTCGACGGGACTCGCGGTGGCCCGATTTCGGCGCGAGTGCGGGCGCGTCTTCGGCGGATGGATCTGGTGGTGTGGGGTAGGCCGTTGGGACGGAGGAGCCGGTGAAGAGGGAAACATCGTCGGAGTCGTCCTCATAGCGACGTTTGGAGATGATCGTGTAGCGCTCTTTCTGAATCGAGAGGTTGGTTTTTTCGATGTCGAGGAGGGCTGGGAACTGCAGCGTGAGAGATGTCAGCAATGTTGCTCGAGTATGTTCGTCGAGGTGCAAAACACAAACCTTCTCGTCCAGGAATCCAGCAACAGTTTCCGTCCAGTCCTTGAAGTCCTCGAACCACGCCTTCTTCTTACTGACGTTGACGACCTCGGCCCGCAACTCTGCCTCCTGCGCATCGAGGTCCTCCCTCTCTTTCACGAAGTGCTCCAACGCTGAAGAGTCAAGCTTATGCGAAGACTTGAGAGTCGTGAGGTTTCCGGCTAGGCGAGTCGAGATTGCTGAGAGCGTCGGCACTGTTGACGACGCAGGAACTGCAAGAAAGGGCGTGCCACGTCAGTGCAATCCCGTTGGCAGAGTCAATGAAGAATCCACACTCACTGGGCGCGGCTCTGTACACTTTCCCTCTTTCTTCTCTGTCCCTGTCCGTCTTCCTCCCCTCTCCTCTTCTGATCTGTTCCTCCTCCCACCCATCCTGCTCAGCGTCCTCCTCAGCATCGTCGATCATCTCCTCCATCCCCTTCCGCAATCGCGCCGCCGCCTCCTTATTCGCCTTCTTCCCCAACGCAACCTTCTCCTGAGCACCCGTAAACTCTGCCATCTCCTCGTCCCCATCTCCCAGCTCGTCTTCCTCCCTCACGAGCCTACTCTCACCGTTCTTCCCCGGTCGGATTACATCGACCTCCAAACTGACATAGTCGCCTCCAGTGCCACCTCCCTCCTTCCTCATTCTCTCCCTCTTCTCCTTTGCAGAGGCGATAGCCGTAGATGTAGGAATCATGGGGTCCTCATCGTCGTCCTTCGCGCGCGACCCAAACTTAGAGAGCGTGAGATCGTCGTACTCGCCCTGAGAGGCTGATGGTCGAGGAGGAGGAGGAGTAGAGAGTGTAGATGATTTGAGCTGGGCGAGGTAGTCTTTGGAGTAGACGGATGCTGAGGTTGAGGGGGAGGGTTGTGGGGAGGCGACCGGGAGAGGTGCGCCTCGGAGGAACTTGCGAGGTGTGGACGGTCGTGAGAATGATGTATCAGAGTCTTCTTCCTGCATTATTCATTGTGAATCGTTAGCCACGACATGTAGGCCCCCAGTCGCGCGATGAATGGACCAACCTCGCCATCACCACCAAAGCTGAGTCGACTCTTGGGTTTGACACCAGCCTCCGCCTTTACTCTTCCAAGAGCTCCCTTCTTTCCCCTATTCCTGATGATGGCGACGTTTCCTTCATCGTCGTCTGCTGGTGGTGCGGCCGAGTCACCGGCAACACTCGATGGATGATCCTCGAGCGAGAGCGAGCGGAGCGACGATGTCGAGCCAGACGGCCGGACCGATTTTGTTCGCTTCTTGATAAATGTAGGTTGGCCTAGATCGTCGTCCATCGTCGTAGACTTTCGCTGTAGACAGAGCGTCTGCAAACTGACGTTGTGGTCGGAGGTCAAGCTGAGCTCAAGTCAGCTCGCGCGAAGTCGCTCGCTCGCGGGTTGCCTTTACACCGCTCACTCCGCTCAATTAATCACATACTTTTCCCTCGACGGGTACTATAGCGAAATGTTCGGCACACCTCAGCAGCAGCAGCAACAGCCTCTCGGCACGCCCGCAGCGAACCAGCAGCCCTTCTCGTCCTCCTTCAACCAACCCTCGTCGCACCTCCACAACCAGCAACACCAGCACGGCTCGCCCTTCGGCCCCCAGTTCGGCGGCGGCAACGCCTGGAACCCTCAGCAGTCTGCATCTCCGTTCGGCCACTCTCAGTTCGGCTACGGCGGCGGAGCGGGAGCTGCTGGCGGCTCGGCGCCTCAGTTTGGGATCGGAGGCAACGCGGCCTATGGCAACTCGATGGGCGCGGGACAGGCTCAAGGATCACCTCTGGCTGCTGCACAGGCTGGTGGACCACCAAAGAGGAACTACCTCCCCGGATACCTCTCTGGTGCGATGGCTCAGGTGCGCGCGAGCTCGTTTTTCCAGCGTAGAACGTGAGCTGACGGACTCTTGGGCGCTCCTGTTCGCGCCCGGAACAGTCGGAAGCAGCTCCCCCAACATCTAATTTGGACGACAGGTCGTGGGACTCGCCTTCTGGCTCGGGTGATCGTGATAGGAGTGGTGCGGGAAGTGGCTCGCCAAACGCGTCGAGGTTCTCTCAGAGTCTGTTTGGGTGCGTTCTCCGTTTTGACATAGGCGCTGGCTGTGGCTGATTTGGCTTGCATTTCTTCCAGCACCACACCTTCGAAATCACCGAAACCATTCGCCCGAGCTCTGCCCTCATCGGGCTATCAAATGCACTCGGAGATGGAGGACGATGCTCCGCCCGTGTCATCACTCCAAGACCCGTCCAGCAACGATGCGTCCATGTCTTTCTCCATTTCTGAAGAGTACGTTTCCCGCTTTTTTCCCTTACCTGCTCGTCCGCGCCTAACATCATCTCATCACAGCCGACGACCTTCTCCTTCAGCAATCACCACGCCCCTTCCCACCGCCTCTCCATCCAAACCTCCCACATCCCTCCCCTCAACCTCGAGCTCAACAAGCACGGGCAAAACCTACCCTGTCTACATCTTTGGCTTCCCCTCCTCCGCGCTCCCCCACATCCTCTCGCACTTCTCCACGTTCGGCACCATTGCCTCGTCCACCGTTTCCGAGGAAGGCGGAAACTGGGTCACCGTCAACTACACGGAGCCTTGGGCTGCAGCAAGAGCAGTTCGGAGGAATGGAGAGATCCTAGGCGGTGTGCTCATGGTGGGCGTTAAGAGTGCCGACGAGGAGGGTCTCCGCGTCGCCCTCGCCGGAGACGACGTCGACGGACTCGCTTCCTCCTCCTCCGCTTCCGCACTCGCCGCAGCAAGCCAACAGCAGTCGCGCGTAGCCACTCCAATCAACACCGCCAAATCTGGAGTCGGCAAGCCCGTGACTGTGTTGGGACCGGGAAGCGCGTTCAAGCCTTCTGCGCCGACGCCGACGAGGCGCGGAATCGGATTGTTTGGCTCGCCGGCGGCGGCGGCTGGTGGCGCTCAGGGCGAACATGCTAGCTTGTTCAAGGAGAAGGAGAAGGAGAGACTGGAGAGGGAGAAGGCGGGTCAGGCGAGTAAGGGTGTGCTTGGCAGGATGGGAGATCTGGTGTTTGGGTTCTGAGGGCCCTTCGTGAGTAGATACCCACATCCTGCTTCCAGACAGTTGTTTAAAGACGAACTGGTTCCTCTGGGTGAGGTTCTCGTTATAGGCTTGGTGCTGGTGGACGTAGAACCTCCAGGACTGGCGGTGCTCCATCTGATGCACCGAGAGCTCTTGCAATGCCGCCGCCATGATGAGGTTGATGAGGTAAAGGTGGAAGTGTACACGAATGTGGGAATGGTCACTACCGAAGCGGGAGAGAAGGCAACAAGAGAAGCGCTGAGCTTGGTTGGTCAAACTCGCAGACTCGTGATATGCGAGCCGACAAGCGGAGCACCACGTCACCTCGCGAGATTGTGTAACGTTTGTCTCAATCATAAGGTCGGGTAGTGTCGCAATACTGAGATTGAACGCTCATCATTCTGTGCTTGTTACACCTCGTACAACCCACGGCTCCCCCCCCCATCTCCCTCCTATGCGTTCAGCGAAGCCTACTTTCTCCCCCGCATGCTCAACAGCACCGCCAGGCTCCCCGGCTCGAGACTCGTTGGGCTTCCAGTGCCCCTGGCGCCAATTGATGTGCCCGAAATCCCCCCTGAGCCCACCAATCTGAGCGAGATCAACCTTCCGCCCGTGTTCGTCGCTCCGGCGTTCGTATCTGGATCCGTCCCCATTGGCTTCCCAGTTGACATTGCGGCTCTGGACGCGCTTACTGGTCTGCAACTTTTTCTTTCCCTTTCACTTAGAAAGCTAACATTTTCGGGCCGTAGTTGAGGGACAGAACGCCACGCTGCCACCGCTTGAGGCTGCATATACGTTGTCCGGTGTCGGTACCGCCAAGCAGCGGGTGGCGTTCTTCGCAGCCTTCATCGGTGTCCGCCGTTTTATGTAGCCACGACCACTTCGTTTACATCCCTGCACAACTGGCTTCGATGGACTGGCTGAAGGGTAGGACTGGGCGAGGGATCGAAACGATGATACACGTCTGGCGTTTCCAACGATATGAAAGGTATTCTACAGTTGAGGTATATGCACCATACGAACAGCCAAGAGGAAAGTCTCCAGGAGATAAAAAAAGTGTCCAAAGAAAGTAGAAAGAAACCCAAGTGTCCGCGTGCACCCTCTTCCGCTCTAAGCGACCAACAGCCACCCCGCGACTGATCCCACCGCCACCACGAGCGACCTCCACAACGGTGTCGAGACAGAGGACGTCGCCGCAGACTTCGTAGGCGTCTGAACTGACGAGATCATATCCGTTCCCAACGCGTTGCAGCTATATCACCAAAAAGAGCCACGTCAGCTCTCAACTCTTCCCTTTTCCCAGGACTAGAAAGGATAACTCACAAGACATTCCCATACCGATCCCCCGCAAGCATGTTGCTCCCACCAATCCCACCTCCCATCCTGTCTCCTTTCGTGACGGGCTTCGTAAGTCCATACCCCGCCGTCCCAGTCCCACCATCAATCTGCGCGCTCGGGCAACCCCACCCAATAAACGGGGGACACCTCGCTCCAACCTGTTGACACGTATCGAGACAAGGCGGGACCTCGGAGTACGGGAATGGCGTTTCCGAATCAGCCGTCTCGGTCGCGTTGATGAGACCAGGGAACGTCGTCGAGAGGAGCGAGGGGGCGAAGTCGGGTGTCCGAGACGCAGCAGGATTCTCGCGGAGGAGCAGTTGTTCGTAGGATGTGGGGATGACCCATGCGGCGGACGAGTTGGAAGAGGAGTCGGTGGTCTCGAGCGTCGCATTGCTCGGCGCGTCGGTGCATCGTGGTAAAGCGATCGCGCAAGCCCAAGTCTCGTAGCTGTTGTAGCAGTCGTCGCAAGTCGAGACGAAGGAATAGCCTCCCATGGTGATGTCGTCACAGGGGAAAGTGGTGAGCGTGCGGGCGAAGGCGGTGAGGGAGGGAGTGACGGTCGTGTTGTAGTAGGAGATGAGGGAGGCGGTGGAGAGCGTTGCGGGCGAGGGGACAGAGTAGGCCACTTGAGGGCAGAAGGAGAGCGAGTGGAGGAGGCGACAGTTGGTTCCTGTTGAATGAAAGAGAAGAAGTCCGAGTTAGAAAAAGCGGTGCTGGGAATGCCCGCCGCACCACACGTCAAGCACACCCCCTCGGAACGAACCGAACAATACGCACCAGACTTTGTGACAAACGACACCGGCAACCATAATCTCGTGCTCCCGTTCGTGTTCCCCTCCACAAGCCAGCTCGAGTAATTCGTCCCCTTGGTCAACCCTTCGACCTCAAACTGGAGCCTCTCCCCGCCGCCGTACCCCCTCGTCGTGGTGTTCGCAATGACCCTGTTCTGCGGCACCAACCCGCTCGCACTCTCGAGGTAGCAGGTCGAAGCCTGCAGCGCCGCACTGAGGTTCGTGCTAGGCATGACCAGCAGCGTGTAGTTTGGTGCGGCGCCCGCCACGCCCGGTGCGGAGTAGTTGGCGGTGGTGAGGAGCGCGTGCGACTCGTCCGTGTCGTCGAATGCGGTCCCTGCTCCCGCATCCCGAACGACCAACGCGCTCCCTGAGGAAACTCCCAGCGAGAATCCCCATGTCCCCGTGCCATCGCCGCCGTATTGCGAGTCGTTTGGCGCCCAGACCCCGATCCATGCGCCGCTCGTTGCGGCGACGGTGAGGTTGGCGAAGCCGTGTTTGAGCTGAGCGGCGTGGAGTGTCGATGACAAGGGCAGGGAGGAAGGACCGGGGGAGGTGATGGAGGATGAGTTTGAGACGTAGAGTGCGATGGGGAGGACGGAGGGGAGGGCCGAGAGGGAGGACGGCGGCGAGCAGAGCGAAAGGGTGACGAAGACGGAGCCGGAGGTGGTGGGCGAGATGTAGTAAGTCGACGACGAGGCGGACGATGTGACATTAAACGCTGTGGTCGACGGAAGGGCAAGAGTCGTGGTAGATTGGGCGAGGGCCGGCGTCGCAGCGTACGAACCGAGCAGCAGCAGGAGCGACGACCAGAGCGGAGGAGGCCGTCGCCGTCTTCTCCAGTGCGGCAGCTCCATCTCTGACTGCTGTCACTTCTAGATACAGTGAGAAGTGTGACCGTTGCGATCCAGATACGAGGCGAGTTGGAGGTCAAGAGCCAAGGAGAGGCGCCAGAGCCCCAGCGCGTCCGCGACTTCGCGACTTTGGCGTTCAGAGCGGCGCAGGGACGAGCCGGCGCTGGCCGTGGTTCCTCCTCTGTTCTGTTCTCCATCACTTTTCGATACACTTTCTGTCGCCATTTCTTGCACCACTTTCTATCCCTCGCCGTTCTTTGATCCCGAGTCTATTGGCATCCCGGCCTACCCGCCCTCACGCTTTCGAAAGTCCGGCAAACAACCGCAAAAGTCACCTTCGTCGTTCCTCGCCTTCCACTTCGCTCGAATCTCGCACATCGACAAGAACATCAACAAAAGTCTGCTCGCCATCAACAACGCGTGAACCGCCGAGTTCTCACGTCTCACACGACCGCGCGTGACGAGCACGAACCGTTGCCGACCCTTGCGCCACAAGCCTTGGTTCGCACCTTCGCCGACCCGTACGCCTGGATCCGACCCTTGGTCCTCCTTCCTCGTTTTCCATTCTCGTCAAAATGAGTGCGTCTCGCTCAATCCCGGACCCGGCACCACCGCACCAACACCCGCCTTCGCCGTCGCTCATCCGCCGTCCCAGCCGCCGTTCCTCGACCTCCTCCCCGCCCCTCCCTCGCCCACTCACCATCCTCGTCTCCCTCATCGGCCTCTTGACGATCTACCTCATCTCTTCGTCCATCTGGAGCGCCGGAGTCCGTCGTTCTCACCGCGCGAAACGGACGCTCACCGGGTACTCCCAGCAACGGCAACTCAACCTCCCGCCAGAGCTCGCCGACGCGTCCCTCGCCTCCCTCCTCGCGCACCCGCTTCTCACCTCCCACCCTACACCTCGTTGTGCGCTCCACCCGGTCCAGGAGGAACGCTATGCGCCGTTGAAGCCGGGGTACAGGAAGAGCAGCAAGACGAGGCACGGGAACCGCGGGGACGCAAAGACGACGCACGACAAACCGAGGCACCACCTCAACTACTTCATCGTCGCGAACCTCTACTCGTCATCCAATGTCCTCCCTTCTCTCATCTCCGCCATTCATGCCGTCACCTCCTCGCTCGACCCGAAACGCTTTCACGTCTCGATTTACGAGAATGGAAGTGACGACGAGACCCCGCATCAGCTGTATCTTTTTGCGCAGGTGCTGGAGCGGCTAGGAGTAGGATACACGATTGAGAGCAGCACGAAGAAGAAGAACTTCAAGCCGGACGAAAGGATCGAGGGGCTTGCGGCGTTGAGGAACGAGGCGATGAGGCCGCTGTACGAGAGTCCAAAGGGGACGTTTGATCGCGTGCTGTTCTTGAACGACGTCCATGTGTGTGAAGCAGATTTGTTGGAGCTTTTGCTGCAGCATGAGGTGCAGGGAGCGGATATGAGGTGCGTCCCTGAGCTTTCGTTTCCGGTCACCGAGTGGAGGTGCGGAGACTGACTTGCGGCTGGTGGGCAGTTGCGGGATGGATTACAAGCTGTTGGACATCCCAGAGTTCGAAGACTACCCGTTGGAGCTCAAGACGAACTTCTACGACGTCTGGGTGGCTCGAACGATGGAGGGACTGTAAGCTATCCTGCTGCTTTCTAGATACGTGGCAATTTTTTCTCGGGCGGAAGCTGACGTTGCATACCTGCCTCGCACACCTTTTTTATCCGACTCAGTCCGTTTTACAAAATCAAGTACCCGACTGGAGATTGGGAACTCCCGTCTCTGCCGCTGCCTCACTCGGCGTCGAGAGGATTGCTGCACTCCCTCCTACCTTTCGTACGTTCAAGCTCTCGCTCTTCATCAGCCGAGCTCTCCTCGCTCACCCTTATCCTATTCCTATCTTCCATCCTCCCTGGATTACTTCTTCACATCGGACTGCAGCAAGTCTTCTCCTGCTTCAATGGCGTAACAGTCCTCGACGCCTCCCTCTTCTACCGCCCCAACTCCATCCGCTTCCGCTCCGAAGCCAACTCCGACCGCGAATCCGAATGCTTCCTCCTCTGCAAAGAAATCTGGCGGACTTACTCGCCCCTCTCCTCTCCTGGCCTTCCACTCACAGGTAAGAAAGGCAGAGGAGCGAGGATCCAAGTCGTCCCTCGTGTGGCGGTAGGGTACGAGTTGTCAGAGTATGAGACGGCGAGGAATGACAGGAATGTGACGGCTTGGACGGGAGATGTGGAGGGGAGGGGGAGGGGGCTGGTGGGGCTGGATAAGGAGATGATCAAGTGGCAGACGTGGCCGCCGAAGCTGGTCGCTAGCTTTCCGTATGGTGCGTTTTTAGCCTTTCGACAAGTTGTTGGGAAAACAGGCGTACTTATTGGGTCTCTCGTTTGGTGCAACAGGTCATTGGGATGAGGAGGTGAGCCTCCGCCACCATTCTGCTCCGGACAAAGCGATTACTGACGGGTTCTTCATTCCTCGCAGGCCTGGGTGCCCCCATTCGACGTCGAGGAGTGAAAGCGACTACTCTGTATCCACAATACCTTTGCACACATTCCCTTCACTGCGAATAGCCATTGCCCCTGTTGCCGTCTTTCGTTCCCGCTGGTCCGGATCAACGAACGGCGCCGCCCTCACCCTCCGACAAGCCCGCCCAGCGCCAATAATGGCGCGCTCAGCGTCCTCGCCAACGACATTCCTGATTAGCCTCAAAACCAGGTCCAGACCAAGAACGGAGATAAAGTGTATCTCTATCTGAGACCCGCGATGGAGCGAGGAAAGTCGGCGGTTCAAGGTCGCCGATCGGATTGGGGACCACGGGACCAAAACGAGGCACGTCAGCGACGAGAGCGAGCACGAGGTCGTGAGCCACGCAGAGAGGAGGCTTCGAAACGGTTTGATTAAAAGTTTGTCTCGGGAATGCCTGGGGAGGATTTAAGTGAGGTCGTGGTAGGTTTACAACGGGAGCGCTCCGTCGAAGGCATGTCCGCGCGCCGAGCCCGGGGTGCGGGGTGTGGTCTGGTGGTCACGTGCCGCCGTCCCCCCTTCCGCCTGCGGGTGGGGTGAAGTCCTCTCAGGTTTGTTTACGACTCCTTCTTTCAACTCGGTGAGAAAGTGCGCATGAGAAGCGAGTTTGAAGTGAAGAGGAGTGTTGGGAACTGGCAGCGCAGGAGGCAGAGAACCTCGGCACGGGGAAGTAAAACATCCTGATACAAGGTTACAGGTTCTTCTCTACAGACCATTCTAGTCACGGACAGGCCTGAGACACTCAATTCACGTTCTTGACCCTGCAAAGGGAGACAAGCGCACGTCAGCCCGGCAGCTCGCGGGGAGCGGGGCAAAGCGAAGGGAACGCACCAATCCATGACCTGTCCAAACGAGCTCTTGTGTCCCATCATACTCTCTCCATGCTTCTCCTTCTTGAAAATCTTCAGACCTTCGCCTTCCTGCATCCCCTCCGCAGCGAGGTACTTTGAGATCCTAGGCGTGTCCACGATCGTGTCCTTCTCCGACAGAAACACGGAAGCCTTCCCCGGCTCTTCGAGATTGGGGATGTCTTCAGGGAAAAGGATGTTGGAGATCCAGTCAAATCTCCGTTGAAGGAGCTGTAACCTCAGCAATTAGCAATTCGGTCCAATCCTACTTGACGAGAGAATGGCTCACGTTCGCGACGCCGAGCTCGCGCGAGACGAAGTACCGCATGAGGGCTTGCATCGGCGAGCGGACGTTGGAGTCTAAGTGACACAGGAAATTCATGAGCTTGGTATTTGATAGGAGATAGAGTTGGAGGTAACGCACAGAGGAAGTTGAAAGGCAGAGCGGGCTCCCAGAGCGCTGATTGGACGAGTGATGCGTTAGCGTCGGCCCGGAGGGTTAGCGGGGAGGCGAGGCGATCGTCTCAAGACGCACCAAAGCAAACAGGGTCGACGAAGCAGGATCGCTTGACCAACTCAGGCGCCTCTTTGAGGATCCAGCCGTGGACAGTAGTGCCGTTGCTGTGCGAGAGCACCGTCATGCCCACCGAATCAAAGTTGCAGCTCTAGTGACGTGGTCAAGTCAGGGTCAGTCACCTGCTTTGGGAAAGCCGAAGCTGCTCCGGGCTAGCGGTGAGAGGAGGAGCAGGAGCCACGCTTACCTTGACCATGTTGACGAAGGAGGAAACACATTTCTTGGAGTCGGGAGGGTTGAGGTACGCCGGGTCGAAGATGGACATGCTGAGATGCGGTTGGAGGAGGATCGCAAGAGGACGGTCGCGGAACGCAGAGTCTTTGGACAGCTTGTTGATGATGGTAGCGTCTGGAAAGCATGGAAATAAGTCAGTGCTTAGACCAATGTCAGTCTGAAGAGAAAACTCACACTGGACAGGTCCGAGTCCGAGACCGTGAAGGAACAAGACCGGTCGCTTGTCCTCGTCCTCCGACGGCGTCCATCCCTTGGGGGTCTTGATGAGGTATCTCAAGCCGCCGAATTCGAGAGTCTCAAACCCAAGCTTCGCGAGCTTGCGGAAGTAAACCTGCTGGGCGATCCAGACGAGGCCGTAGAGGAGGAGCGGGCGCTGGACGACCTTGGCCTCGTCGAGCGTAAGGCGGACGACCGACACGTCGGGATTCTTGCCCTCCTTGAGCTTGACACCCGCTCGAGCTTCCCAGAGGTCGACCTGCAAGCAAAGTTTTAGTCAGGTGTAGCAAAGTAAGCGAGGAGGAATCACGACGAACAGAGTAATCGACCGTCTCCTGCTTGTCGCGACCAATGTCGTCCTGGCGAACGATCCCATCGATCGACGACACCGAGTTCCTCCTCTCCCTCACAACCTCCTCATACGGCTGACCATAAAGCGACCACGACATCCACTGGCTCGCATCCTCCCTCCACACCGCCTCGAACGGCTTGTTGAAGAACCACGACCTCGCCGTCTCGCGGAAATCGTGCGCGCGAGGGTCGTCGTGCGCCAGTTTTCCTTCGATAAAGTTGTACGACGTGGATCCCCTCCGGGAAGGAGAGCAAGAGGAAGAAGCGGACGAGGCGTAGCCGGAGTCGAGGGCCGAGTCGTGCGACGCTTGGCGCTGACGACGACGCGTGGCATTGTTCGCGTCGGCGGCCGCGGCGGCGGTGGAGAGATCGACGCTGGCGTCGTCGCTGACGGGGGACATGTCGGATTCGAGGACTCGTTTGACGACGTCGCGGAGTTCTCGCGGGTGGTAGCTCGTCGGGAAGCGCTTGATGTTGATGCTGAAGGCGAGGTAGCGGTAGATGACGGAGAAGATGACTTCGGCGAGCGAGTAGGCGAGTGGGAGGTAGTAGAATGCGAAGGTGAAGGGTCCTGATGGTGGGTTTGGGCCATATCGGTGGAAGGAGGGGATGTAGGTGGTTGTGACGCGGTAGGCAAGGTAGAGATACGAAAGTCTGCAAACAGCGATTGGGAGGCCACAGTCCCAGTCAGCTTTCCGCCCCTCTTGCCTCGACTGCCGCCTGTGCTGAGAGTCTACTCACGGTGTAATGATGTAGAACGCACCAATCACGCCCAATACGATGGCGAAGCGCGAGCGATACGCAAAGCTGGCGGGTTTCTTCGCCGACGGTGGTGCCATGACGGGGAAAGGGGGCTGTGTCAACGCAGGTGAAGTGGGCGGGTGGTTGGAAGAGTGAGAGATGGGGAGGGGAGGGTAGGAGTGGTGGTAGTTGAGGAGTAGAAGGACCTTTTCAGGTGCTAAGTGCCCCTTTGTCGATGGTGGGTGGTTCAGCAGGACGATGTCGTGTACCGGCCCCAGGCCACCAGCTAGTCTGGACGCCCGTCAGTGGCTGGACTCGCTTGACACGGCCGTCGTGCGACGCCTGCGAGGTTTTGTTTTTGCAGGGGTGCCTGAGCTGATCCCCTGTAATGAAGCTACTTAATGAAAATGGGGTTCTAGCTGCCCTGAGCGCCGGTACTTACGACATGTCCGACGCAAGACCGACCACGTAAGTGTGGACTTACCCCACACCTAGTTTAGTGCTCTCATCGCAGCTCGTAGCGTCACAGCCCGCCCGCCGCTTTCACGCGCCATGGCATGGGAAAGAGTGGGTCGGAGCGATTACGTATTGGAAGCAAATTGTACTTTGCATTGCAAACAACGCAAACTCGGCGTGTGCATCCATCCCTCCGGCCCGCGTCCCTTCGTCGCTGGACATCCGCACCGCACCGCACCACACCACACCACACGAGCAAACGATGAGCGACAACATGAGCGACACCTCGACCGCCGTCCCGTCCTCGCCTTCTACTTCACCTGAACCCAGCTCGTTCCCTCCCCCTGGCCGCCCTCGAGCCCACCGACACCGTCGTTCGCGGCACCCTCCGTCGCCGTCCCCGCGCGACTCGTCGCTATGGGACAGCTACTCGCTCGCGCCGTTCCCCGAGATCCCGCTCGTGTTCCCGTCGGCCACGCCAGAGGACAAGGCGAGGGCCGCTGAACGTGAGCAGAGGAGGCGGACGAGGCGGCTCTCGATGGCTGCCGTGAGCGAGACGATCCTCGAGGAGCCCAGCGGCGACGCGCCCAGGGCTCACTTTGCCGACAAGCCCGTCGTGTCAGCCGCGAGCTCGAAGCGGAGGAGCTGGTGGTGGAACAGGGAGAAGGCGGTCGAGGACGACGACGACGAGGATGACTTGGAGGATGCGTACAACGGAATGGGCACAGAACGCGAGCCGTTCATCGTGACTTTCCTTGAAGGAGGTGAGCCCGAAAGCCTCGAGAGGTTGCACGCAACTGACGTCGTTTGTGGCTCTCTACAGAAAAACACGACCCTCAGAACTTCTCCAGCCTCAAAAAGTCCCTCATGTGCGCTTGTTTTGGTCGAGTATATCTCATTACTTTGCTCTGACCCTTTCTGTGTCTCGATAGCTTGCTCACGGTCGGATCAGCTACTTTCTGTGGGTAACTTCCTCGTAGGCACTGCCTCTTGGCACTCACATGTCGCACCATCAGGCGTTGCGTTTTCTTCGTCTACATATGTCGGAGGAGTTGGAGGAATGATGTTGACTTTCGGAAAGGTACGAGCCTCTTGCAGGAAGAACGAGAGTTTGGGAGGAAACTAATGACAAAAGGCGTCAACAGAGTCAACTCGTTATGCTTCTCGGCCTGTCTCTCTACGTTCTCGGCTTTGCTCTTGGTCGTGAGTAAACTTGCATGGAATTCGCAACGGGGACATTGAGCTCACCCCGGTCCTTCAGCCATGGTGTGGGCGCCCTTGTCGGAGCTCTTCGGCCGGCGCATCGTCTTCATCGGCACCTATGCGCCGTTCTTCCTCTTCCAGATCGGTTGTGCAGAGGCTCAGAACGCTCGTACGTCGTTTTAGGCACCTCAAAAGACCGTCAACTGATCGCACACGCTGCAGAAACCCTCATCATCCTTCGCTTTTTGGCCGGCGCGATCGGGTCGTCGCCCATGACGAATTCGGCGGGAGTCATCGTCGACACTTTTTCGGCCGCCCAACGTGGTCCTGCTTTGGCTATCTACTGTGAGTCTAGTGACTTGCCACAAGAAGAGCAGGCGAAGCTGACATCTACCCCCGCGACCCAGCCTTGATGCCTTTCCGTGAGCCGACTCTTGATAGAGTGCTCGACACGAACCATAACTCACTTGACGCATTCACAGTGGGGCCTTGTTTCGGGCCAATTGTCGGTGGATACGTCGGAGAACAGGACAGACAGTCGTGGCGCTGGATCTTCTGGATCAGCACGTGAGCCAATTCCATCTCCAGCGGGAGGAAAGCACCAGCACTGACGTGTGTGAGCAACGGCTGTAGGATTTACTCCGGACTGTGCTTAATCGCCGGCTGCTTTGTCCCGGAAACCTTTGTAGGCCCTGCCTCATACGTCGGAACTGCTCTCGTGCTGACAGTGCTCCCATGTCCAGGCCCCAGTCATCCTCCGCGCCCGAGCTGCGAAGCTCTCCAAGAAGACGGGCAAGGTCTACCGCTCGGCCTACGACATG
Organism: Pseudohyphozyma bogoriensis; assembly: GCA_024364755.1. NCBI lineage: Eukaryota > Fungi > Basidiomycota > Microbotryomycetes > Chrysozymaceae > Pseudohyphozyma > Pseudohyphozyma bogoriensis. Next base: position 311,903 of record JALBUQ010000005.1, read on the forward strand.
AGTTCAGGACCCAATCTTCAGGTGGCCGCCAAGATGCGCACTTATGTGATGCGCCCGTTCATCCTCCTCTTCAAGGAGCTTATTGTTTGTAAGTCTCGGTGTGGTTTGCTGTCACTCTCATCGGCAGCTGATATGTGTCTGCTTCTTTGCAGTCCTTTTTGCGATCTATGCCTCTCTTATCGTGAGCTAGTTCTTTGCTTTGCATGTAGAACTCGAACTAACAACGTTCCATGACAGTACGGAATCCTCTAGTAAGCACCACGCGAACCGAATTTGTGTGCGGCACACCAGCTGACCATCCTTTCTCGCCCTTCCCTCAGCCTCATGTTTGGCGCCTACCCCTTCATGTTCCAATACTACCGCGGATTCTCTACCGGCGCCGCTGGACTCCCGTTCCTTGCCATCGGAGTCGGAATGTTCCTCGGTGAGCTTGATTTCGGGTCACTCGGCGCACGACGAGCGAACACTGATATCGGAATCATAGGCCTCGTCGGAATCGTCATCGACAATGGTGGATACGTGAAGAAGATGCAGGCTCATGGTGGTCCTCTTCCACCTGAGGAGCGACTCAGGGTCGCCTGCGTTGGCGGAATCGTGCGTCCTATTTCCTGTCATGTTTCTCCCACGTACAGATGCTAATCTTCCCAACCACCCCCGCCAGCTTTTGCCCATTAGTCTCGCCTGGTTCGCTGCCTCGGCGAAGGGAGACGTCCACTGGATCGTCCCGACCCTCGCAGGCGTTCCTTTCGGCTGTGGCATGCTCCTTGGTGCGTCCTGCGTCCTCCACGATTCTTCCCATGAGTCTTCAACTCACGCCTCCCCATCAGTCTTCATGTCCGGATCTTCGTACCTCGTCGACAGTTACACTTCCATCGCTGCCTCCGCGATGGCCAGCAACTCCTTCGTGAGGAGCTTGTTCGCCGCCGCGTTCCGTGCGTCCTCATTTCCATCCTACGTGTCCCAGGAAATTTTCACTAACGTCGCACCACAACAGCGCTCTTCACGGTCCAGATGTTCACTAACATTGGCGCCTCGTGGGCTCTCGCGATCCTGGCATTCGTGACCCTCCTGTGTGCTCCCATCCCGTTCTTGTTCAAGATCTACGGCGGACGCATTCGTGCGATGTCGACGTACGCCCAGTCCGGCACGCCCACCGCCACCACCGCGCCTCCTCCTCGACCCAACACGCCTCTCTCCATCGCCTCCACCAAGTTCTCTGAGGCGGAGCCGGAACCCAAGTCGGGCTTGAAGCCCTCGACTTCGTTGGAAGACTTGGCGATGAAGGTTGAGCGCGGCGAGATGTTGAGCACGTCGCCCAGTATGGAGAATCTGGCTAGGAGGATCGAGCAGCAGTGTTAGGCGTTCCTTCTTTGTAGTCTGTGTATATAGTGGCATGTAAATAGTCCAGGCTGTGTCTTCAACTTAACTTGCTGCCGTCTTCCTGTCTTGCGAGAGCGCATCTCGGGTGTGATCGACTCCGCCAAGTTCGGAGGCCTTGCCGTGAGCAGTCGCCAAGGCTCGGCCGAAGGCAGGTGATGAAATGCCGAAGCATCATTAAATTTATTCATGGATATCGTTGCTCTGTGATTTCGGAAGCATGTCCTCTCGTCACTATTACGAAACGCGGCGACGGACAAGATGCTTCATGACGACCCGGGCGTTGCATTTGAGATTAAAAAAAGCTGATTCTACTACATAGTCTTTTCTTGAGTGTGTGCTACAGATGAGGATTGATCTTTCAAAAAAACGAGTGAACTATCTACAGAAACTCTAAAAGACAAGGCCAAGTTCTACCACAGAAGGAATCCCGTGGCGTGCTCGTCGGGGAAGATCCAGCGAGTGACAGAGTCCTTGGTCTCGACGCGCTCCTCCATGGTGCCAAACATCCAGTCCCAGAAACGGGTCTGCTTGCCGAAGTTCTTGCCAGACTTGCCGTAGCGGTGGTGCTGTGCGAAGAGAAAAACTGGTTAGCACCTTGTCCTCGAGCGGAAGAGAGGCGAGAGAAAACTCACCAAATCGTGATCCTCGATCGTGAGATCGGCACCGAACGGCATCGTGAAGAGGAACGAGTTGGGGTTGGGGCAGTGGATACGAACTCCAGAGTGACCCATCGTCTCAATGTGGCCGAGGTACAACGCGAGGACCCACATCTCGTGGAACGACCTGTGGAATGCCGAGAGACGTGGTCAGTTTCGAGCTTCTACCGGCGTCAAGTTGGAAGGCCAAGGACGCACATAGGGACGAGGTAGCTCGTGAGGCCGGGGATGGCGACAATCTCCATGAAGTGCTGGGCGTGACCGGCGAGGATGGCGTGGGCGGCAGTAGGGCTCTTCGACTTGTGGTGGTACTGGTGGATGCGCCAGAGGAAGTCGACCTAAAAGCGGACTAGTGTCAGTTCCCGCAATTTGAAGACAGGCAGAAGAAGGGCAAGAAAAGCTCGTACCTCGTGGGTAGCACGGTGGTAGATGTAGAAGAAGTAGTCCATGATCAAGAACCAGGCCGAGAAGCGGAAGATGTACGTCGCAAAGTTGAAGTCGGACAGCGGCGCGACGTCGGGCTTGTAGTTGAAGTAGACGAGGGTGCCGATTCGCCAGAGGAAGTACCAGACGATTCCGCCGCCCATGATGTCGACGCTTTCGTCGGGAATGCGGTCGCGCCCGCGCACGTGTTCGTTGAAATTTCCGTACTTATTCCCGAGCGAGTTGAAGCGGAATGATGACAAAGAAACGAACGACACTGCGGCAGAGTCGTTAGGGACTGCTTTTTGCAACAGCTTGACGCGAGAGACGTACTGAAAGAGACCATGTAAATGCCGAACGTGAGCCACGGGCTCCACTTCCAGCCATACTCGAAGCAGATTCGCTGAATGACGGGGGTTGCGAACGTCGTAGGAATCAGGAATGCCTGGTCAACCCAAAGAGGGATGGATGCTGAGAGAATCAAGTGCGAGCGGATCAGCTTCTGAAAGGACGCTCCCCCAACGAGACAGGATGACGTACGGGCAGGGCCACGTTGCCCCTCCTCGCGAACGAGGTACTGCTCCTCGTCGACAACGACAGGGGTCATGATGATCTGGGACCAGGTTTTCTATTTGCAAACAACGTCGAATCAGCTCTGGTCGGCCTTGTCCGACGGCGTCAAGCAGCATATACGCACCTGCCAGATGTTGCGGAGGTGGATCGTCGAGACTGGGCGCCAGTCCTTGGCCTGAGTCGTGCTTCGACGCTGGCGGACGCCCTCAGCTGGCAGGCTCTCGGAGCTGGACATCTGTGGCGACGACGAGAGCGACGGCGAGTCAAACTCGGCGGCGGAGGTGGTCGACGAGCCATCGTCGTCGATGTCGACGTCTTTGACGACGTTGATGCCCGTGCTGGCGAATGGGGAGCGGGTGGAGGAAATCATGGTGGAGGGAGGGTGGTTGTTGATGGTGAGAGAAAGGGAAGAGAGAGGAACGAGAAGGAGGGGGGAACGGACAAGTCCCTCAGCGCAACCCACAAGCTAGCTTGATCAGGGTACCGGCGGGGGGGCGCTTCGAAAAGCTGGATGATGCGACGGGCATGGGCCGTCTAGGCCGTCAATAATTTTTAATCTACAGGTGTATGACACCATGTATCCAGAGCAACGCCCCTTTTCCGTGAGCCTTTTTCATCAGAGGTCGGCGTAGCGTCGACCGCGCATCGAACGACGTGTTCCACCCTGCGAGGCGCGGGCGCGGGGGCCCGGAGCTAACATAATGAATTGACGTGGTCCGAGTCGATCTGCGTGCTAACTTTTTTCAGGTGCTTCGGATTTTGTTCCGTCCAGACCGTCGCACGCTACGAAATGAACGTTCCTCGAGCCCGCCTCTTACGGGCTGCGCGTCAGAGTAGTGCGTCCGCGCCTGCCGAGCCTGTGCAGGGCTGGAAAACGTGTCGTCCCAGCAGGGTGTGGGCTGGGGCTATCTCCTTGGACCGCATTGACGCCCACGCTGCCCTCCGCTGGGTAGGGTTTTTTGGTGGACGTCCGGGGTTCCAGGGTGGTTATTAAATGTGTCAACTCTGACGTCCTAGACTGCTCCGATGGGGCATGGCGCCCTACGATCGTGTACGCCTCCCCGCGGACCTCGTCCTAGGCTCTAAGACGTCGCCCTGTTGTGTTGGGTCGAGTTTTGCCGGCCTTGCCCTTCCCTTTCTTTCCTTTCTTTCTCACACTATCCATCCTCCACTTCCACCTTCCACACTTGACACTACTATCCTCCAACATGGGTTTCACTCCAGTCTACTCGACGCTCTCAGCACTGCCTTTCCCCAACATCCCGTCCTACTATCTTCAAGAATGGCAGCCCGGCAAGACGCCGCTGTCGACGACGCCTCAAGTCGCCGCCGCCCTTGCAGCGTACCTCGCCATCATCTTCACCGGCCAGCACCTGATGAAGGACAGAAAGGCCATGAGTACGTCGCGAATCAGCTTGACGCGCCCCCCGGCGACGCCGTGTGGTTTGCAAGTCTCGCGACCTGACACTGACCGCTACTCTCGCAATTACAGAACTCAAGGGCCTCTTTATGGTTCACAACGCTCTCCTTTCCATTGGCTCCGGACTTGTTCTCGCTTGCATGCTTGAGGAGGTGAGCGAATGCGCCTTCATCCTGCGCCCTCCCCGCGTCTCTCAAACGTTTCTTTCTGACACGATATCCAGCTCATTCCTCTGCTCGCCCGTGATGGATTCCTCGCCTCCATCTGCAGTCCCAAGTCTTGGACCCCAAAACTTGAGCAGATGTACCTTTTGAACTACTAGTGAGCTCCCCGTCCTCCGTGTATGCGCCGCATGAAAGGCCGAATCTGACTCCGCGTCACCCTTCCCCGAATGTCCAGCTTCAAGTGTAAGCACCACGCTTGGAATTTCGGTTCATTCCTGCAAAATACTGACCTTTGGCGCACTTCCTCCACTCAGACTGGGAACTCGCCGACACCATGTTCCTGGTCGTCAAGAAGAAGCCCCTCAAGTTCCTCCACGTGTTCCACCACTCCAACACGGCGCTTCTCTGCTACGTCCAGCTCAACGGCACTACCTCCGTCTCTTGGGTCCCCATCGTCCTTAACCTCACCGTTCACGTCCTTATGTACTACTACTACGGAATGTCGACCGCCGGCTACAAGATCTGTGAGTGGACTTGGCAGTTTCGCTTGTTTACGCGATCTGACTTTGCGTTTCTCTCTGATACAGGGTGGAAGAAGTACTTGACGACCATGCAGGTACATACATAAATCTATACATAAACTATATGACAGTTGCTGACCGAAATTCCCGCTCTCCAGATCACCCAGTTCGTCATCGACCTTGCCGTTGTCGTGCGTCTCCTTCTCGTTCTCCTCCGCGCCAGCTCCCAGGCTCACACATCTCATCTTTTTTGCAGTACTTTGCTTGTTCGTAGCACCTCTTGCGCTTGTCTCCTGTATCGCTCGCTAACCCTTTCCTCTCACAGCCTACACCCTCTTCTCTTCGCGCTACGCTCCTTCGCTCCCCCACTGTGGCTCTTGCGCCGGAACCGAGGGTGCCGCCTTCTTCGGATGTGCTCTCCTCACCTCCTACCTCTACCTCTTCATCGTACGTCCCCTATTCAGCTCCCATGCTTCACCAGTCACTAAACTCCTTACGCGCCCCGGCAGGACTTCTACCGCAAGACGTACAAGAAGCAGCCCATCGCTCTTCCCGTCGACGAGAAGCCCCCCGTCCTCCACACCTCTTCCTCAGACGACAAGCTCATGGAGAACATGTCGTGAAAGCTCCCTACGCATCACTCCACCTCGGCTCATAGCATTCCCTTCCTTCCACTCCCCTTCGTCGTTCCCACCAGCGCTGTGCTTATAGAAACTCCTTGACCTCCAAGCAATCTCATCTGGTGTAGCTCTTTTGTATATAGCCTCCGAAAGGAAGACCTGAGTGTGTTTTTTTGGATCTTTCCTGTGGGTTTTGTTTGGAGAGCGCGCATACACAAACAAGACGACGCAGAAACACGTGGTTTTTGAGTGGCTTGCGGTCGTTTCGAGGCCAGGCCAGACTAAGTCCTAACCCTCTGTGTGCTCTGATATACAACTCAAGCCACATTTCATAGCGTACGTGCTTACAGCATGAATTCATGCGACAACCGCACGTCCGAAACCCTCCTGAATCAAAACACGTACACTAGGCGTCGAAACTCCGAGCACGATCACTTTGAGATCTACATCGTGCGAGTTCGAAGGTTTGGAGCTGTACCACAGAGGCTTCCATTTAATCACGCTTGTCCCTGTTGCTTGTCGTCACCATTTTTCCTGCCACAGTTCTCGAAAACGAAACAAGCGCGAGGAGATTGGGCGTGAAAGCTGAGGTGTTGACGCCAGCGGGGCCCCCGGAGTGGGAGGGTAGCACATCCCGCTAGTCGTTCCCAGGGTGGGAAGGGCGGTGAGAGGCTCCAAAATAGTCTAGAAGCCATTTTTGTAAAGTGTACTGTGCTGCAGTACAATAAAAAAGGGTTGGGTCGTGGACCGTACGAGAGTGCGCTTCCCGCCTGCGGAGTTGTCGAACAAAAGAAGAGGGACGAAGGAGGAAAGGTGAGATACTCTTGAGTGTGAGAAGTAGGTTGGCCGAGGAGAGATATATTTCATGCTAAAGTAGACCAAAGTCATGATTCCCGACCAATCGACAGCGATGGGAATGTGGCCGAAGGGGGCTTGATGAACGTGCAGCACGCCCACTGAGCCCGCTTGTGCGTTCACGCTGAGTTTTGGCACTGCTTTCGTTCCAGTACGCTTTCGGACGTCTATTGTAGCTCAAAGAGTGGCGAGACCCATTTCAGTGTAGCCGCTTTGTCGCCGAGGTGATACGTATCGGACACCCGTTCTTCCTCGATCACGCACAGTAGCGTTTTATGAACAGAGCATGTTTTTGTCTCGAGAACCGAACAATTTGTGACAACGAAGCGCCGGTCGTACCCTTATGGCCCCATTGCTGTTCACAACGAGCCAAAAGCAGACACGTGTTGCGCTCACTGACGATTCCTCATACCTAAAGTAAAAACGACCAGACCGCGTCCATTTCAGAGCAAGTTGCGTTTTGAAACTCTACATCCTCTTCTGAGACTTGGCACCATGACGAGGCGAACGACGTCGACGCTCGAATCCCTTGCCGCGCTTCGACGACTTCTTCTTGTCGCCATCCTTGCCGTCGTTCCCGTTCCCGTCGGAAGAAGAAGATCCTCCTCCGTTGTTCTGGATGACCTGGATGACTTGCTGATTGATAATGATATCAGTCTCAACGACGATGATCTGGTTGTTGTTGCCGTTCATCTTGTTGACCTGTGAGCAGAAGGAACTTCGTCAGCAATGCTCGTGCAGGGAGAGCGGCGAGAGGAGTACGACGCACGTAGTAGCCACCGAGGTTGGCAGATGCACGGTTGTTGTTCCCATTGACGGCAAAGAGGGATCCCAAAGAGCTCGAAACCGAGTCGACGAAGATGAGCCTGTGTTGTGATACGACACCATCAGTCCAACCACGTCTCCTCTTTGCGAGCGGAGCGCAACCCACCCAGGACCAGCCACGATCCCTCTTGTATCCTGGTTCAGGAGGTTCGACTGAATCGGCGTCGTGCTGTTTGCCAGGAAAACGGCGACGGGCCCGTTGATCCCTTTCGGGACTGTGCAGGCCGAAGCGTCGAACACGAGGGACGCGGGTGCGCCTCCGACGAGCATGTGGCAGGAGAGGGTGCCCTAGAGATGAATCTCAGATAATCAGCAAAAGTAGGAGCGTGAAACGGGGAAAGAGGGACTTACGGCGGTGGTGAGGTTGATGTTGGACGTGAACTGGAGTTGAGAGTCAATCTGGAAACGCGTGCTCTGGGTCTGCTTGTCGACGATGGAGAGAGGGTTTCCCGCTGTTCGCAAAGATCTTATCAGCTCTTCTCTCTTGCCACAGTCCAGTGAACACACGTACCGGTCAATCCAAGGTCGCTCGCTTGACAGCCGTTGAGGAATCCGCCAGCGAGGGTGAGGACTTGGTTCGCAGAAAGGGCAATGTCGAAAGCCTGCGACGTGAAGCTACCGGCGTTGAACGTGTTCAGAAGACTTTGGTGGCTATTATTCGAGGAAACGGGTCAGATCTGATTGAATTCAGGGGAGTGAAACTACGCACCGTGCCTCCAGCGTAAGAATGCTGCCAGCAGCAGTGAGAAGAGCCTTGTCGGACAAGAGAGCGGCCGCGCCTTAATCACAAAGAAAACTCTCAGAGAAAAGGACGTCACGCAAGCCTGGAAAACCAGCCCATACCGAGGTAGGCGCTTGCACCGACCTGTTCGAGGGACCGAGCGATGGCCAAGAAAGTCGAAGGCTGTGCACACGAGTGTCAACGTCAGCCCTGTTTCATCTCAAGGCCCACAGAGTCCGATCGGTACATACATCATCAAACACACCCTTGAAGCCGAACGAGCAAGCCGTCGACGGCGTCCCCCCAGCCGCAGTGATGGCAGCCGTGAGCGTCGACGCGTGAGTCGACTCCTCGATCTGGATGTTCTGAACTTCTTCGATGATGACAGTCGCTTGGCTTTCCGAGAGCCCAGCGTTGACCATGTCTTTGAGGCTTATGGTCTTGAGGGCCTCGGCTGGGGGAAGGTGAATTCAGTCGCGGGTCCGGTGATGGAAGAACGAGATGTAGACCGAGGAAGGAGATGCGTACTGTAGAACTGGGTCTCGAGGTTCTCCAGAGTGAGCGCTAGGTTCAGTACTGTCCGACGGTCTTAGGTCAGCACAGTAACAATGACCGAGCACCACGTCATCCTCAACGTACCGACGAGATCTGTCGCGCTGCCAGATGAAGCAGCCGAAGTCGAAGCCGCCGCCGCTGCAGCGGATGTCGTACTGGCCGCTTGAGCACTGCTGTCGCCGGCAGAGGCTGACGTGGTCGCTTTCGCCGACGCCGATGTCGTTGTCGCTGCTGAAGCGGCAGCGGCAGTTTCCGTCGAGTTCCCACCCCCACTAGCAGCAGTCGCGTTGGCCGTAGCTGTGGTCGTACAAGTGCGTCAGCCCGCTGCTCTCTCTCACGGCTCCGCTCTATTGGTCAACGCACCAGCTGCCAGTGCTGCAACAGACTTGACGATGACTGAGACGGAAGTGGCGGGCTGTATTACGAAAGCTTAATCTCGGTACCCGAGAGGGCGGAAGGCGAACCCTCACCAGCACTCCGGTGGAGAGCAGCGAGAGGCCAAGGTCGGCGCTGAGCACCGGGAGCGCCAGACTGAGAAGGAGAGGTATCCAGAATTTCATGATAAGAAAAGTGTTTAGGTGAAGTGTTGAATAGGCTGTAGGTCGCCACCAATTCAGTACTGTTGTCAAGGAGTGGATCGCAAAGATTGGCGGCACCTACGTGGTGTGTCAGCGTCGGGCCTGCCGTCGGTCTTCAGAAACGAATGGGCGGATCCAGTCCAAGCAGAAGGCGGGAATATACACTTGGCGACCAGCGACAAGGGGGGAAAAGCACGAACAAAGGTTGAGAGAGTTGTGGAGGGAGCCAGAGAAGAAGAACTTGGCGGATCTCCAAGCAAGCGGTAGCGTCGAGCGCGTTGTCAAGGTGGGCGAGGGTTGATTCGAGTTACGGTCGTCAGGCGGAAGCTCAGACCTGTTCAATACATAATCTGACGATGCCCTCTATTGCCAGGGGCGTCGTACTTGGCATCAAAGGCGCGATCACTCTCGTGGACGACCCCGAAATCGCTACTCAGCCTGCTTCTCACGCTCCAGCGCGCTCGCCAACGCCTCCCACGCCTCCTTCTCCAACTCCAAAGCCGCGACACTCATCTTTGGCTCGCTCGTCCCATCACCTCTGCTCTTATTCGTGGCTTTCTGGCCCTCGCCTTGACCCAGAGGCTGGACGGGCTTGAGGCTGTCGCCCATCGCAACTCCGCCGACTGCGACGCCGCCGCCCCCAGGTGTTGCCAGTGAGCCAAAGGAGGGGTCGAGTAGTGGTGCAGGGGAGGCTTTGGCAACTCGAAGGTGTCGGATGGAGGTGCGGAGCGCGAGTTGGATGTCCTGTTGGGAAGGTGGGATTAGCTGGAGCGCGCGAGTGACAGAGGGCCAGCAGGACGAACGTTGAGGGTAGTGTAGTATGCTTCGGCGTAGTTTGAAAACTGTGTCATCTTATCTTCTGGATCCGCTGTTGGTGCTGGCGAGCCGGCTTCAGACGCGTCTTGGAAGTCGACCGTCCGGGACGTGAAGGACGAGAGAGGGTCGGGATGGAGCGACGCGACGGTGCAGCCGGCAAAGTGGAGGAGTTGGGAGATTTGCTATCAAATCAAAACATCGTGCAGTTGGTGTTCGTAAGCTTCCGCTCAACGGTCAGCGGTCGGCGGTCTAGCTCGAGCTCACCTCCTCGACGTCCTTCAACTCGAGGATGCGCTTGCCGCTCCGAGTCTGCTTCCATCCCTCGCCATCTCCATCCTCGAGCTTTGGCTCTCCGTTCCTCGTCCCACTTGGTCCAGCTTCTGCGCCCGAGTCGCTTCCATAGTCCATCGCTAAAGATCGTCGCGGTCGTGTCGAACGGCAAAGCGCTGCTTGTTTCGCCTGTCGGTGGTAGTTGCAGAATAGGAAGACTGTTTGGCGTTCTATCGATCCCGTAGAAGAGTCGATAAAGTGATGCGAGGTTTGAGGTATGTAAGGTTCAGAGGCAAGGGAGGACCGCGGAGCAGCGTCGGTTCGCCGAGTTCGGAAGCACTGAGCTCAGCCTCCAGCGTTGGATCTTGCTCTTGTACTCTCACTTTTCAACGCATCTATAACTCGATATATTTAGCTATCGAGGAGGGTCTAGTCACTCGTTGCACCGCTCCAAACCTCCTCCAACCAGCTCTCATCCACATCCGTCGCCGCCCAAACGAAAATAGGCCTCCAGTGACCCGCTTCTCGCACGAAACGATCTCGCCATGTCGACGACGCTGACCGAAGGCGACCTCGAGAGCGGCAAGCCCAGCACTCCACCACCAGAGTCACCGACCGAGACAGACGAGACGACGAATCCTCACGAGCTGGAGCAGCAACGCTCCGCCAGTCGCGTCGAGGAGCCGCCGCTCGAGGACACGGAGAAGAACCGGCGGAAGGAGCAGCAGACGGCTGACGGGCCACCGAGGAAGGACACTCAGCTGCTGCTGCTCCAGCTCGCGACGTACTCGATTCTCGTGTTCATCACCATCTGGGGCGTGCTGGCGAGGCTGGGGCTGGAATGGATAGGAGGGTTTGCGGAGGGCCAGGTGTTCACGACGATATGGCCGCAGGTGGTGGGATGCTTCGTGATGGGGGCGGTGACAGATAGGAAGAAGGGGCTCGAGAGCGTGTGAGTCTTCCTCCCGAGAGCCGAGCGAGCGCCTCACGTGGTCTTGTTGTTGATGTCAACAACCGAGCCGGTCAACAAACTCACGCGGCTGCTTGCTTGATGCGATGCAGATATATCCCCTTATTCGTTGCGCTGGGAACAGGCTTCTGTGGATCTCTCACCACTTTCTCGAGCTGGATGAGCGATGTCTTCTTTGCGTTCGCAAACCTCGACTCTCCACCAGCATCCAGTCGATTCACCAGCGTACGCCTTCCCTTTCCTTCACCTCTTCCACCAATCCAACTCAATCCTTACCCACTACTCTTTCCACCCAGTTCCTCTCGGGCTTAGCCATCACCATCGTGACCCTCGGGCTCTCCACCACGTCACTCCGACTCGGCGTACACCTCTCCTCTGCCCTCCCTCGCCAACCCCCTTCCTCTACCCGCCCAAAACCCCCCACACCACCCTCTAAAGCTCTCTTCCATACCACATTCATCCTCCTAGGCCCCCTCTTCTACATCGGCGCGATCCTGCTCCTCATCCTCGGTCCGGCGACCTACCGCTCTCGAGCGACCTTCGCTATCGTCCTAGGCCCCCCTGGCACCCTCCTTCGCTTCGAACTGTCCAAGCGCCTCAATTCGCGGAATAAGACGTTCCCGATCGGAACATTCGCGGCCAACACGATCGCAGTGTTCTTCATCGCCCTCGCATCCATGTTGCAGCGCCGGGGTGCCACAGGCGCGTTGGGCTGCGCAGCATTACAAGGCCTGAAAGACGGGTTCTGCGGCTCGTTGAGTACCGTGTCGACTTTTGTGGTCGAGTTGAGGAATTTGGGGAGGAGGGAGAGCTGGAGGTACTTTGGAGTGAGTTGGGTGACGGGACAGGTGGTGATGCTGCTGGTGTTGGGGAGTTGGGAGTGGAGTGAGGATAGAAGTGGGATGTGTGCTTTCTAGATATAATCTAATCAACTAATTCAAAACCGACACTGGGTTGGATTCCTGCCTGAAGAAACCTGGCAGGAAGGAACGCGCCGCTCGCCCGCCAATCACAGCGTGCGAGTCCAACTCCGGAAGTGTTTCCTGCCAACGGGGTTAAATGCTTGGGTTTAAACCCGACCCATGGGTTTTAATTCAGGGTTTAAACCCAACCCCTCAAATATGGGTTGTAATTCAGGGTTTAAACCCAAGCTGCTGACGAGGATGACTTTTGACGCTCTTGCGCTCTTGCGTTCGGGCTCACTCGAGACGGGCCACCATTATTGGTCTAGATCGTCTTGCGAAATTATGCTTGAAGACATTACTCGAACCGACTCAGTCCGTGGAGCATCGTGCGAGCTGTTGAGCAGGTACTCCCTCTCCCTCCCTCTCTCCTACGCTCGTCTCAAAGCTCCACCAGGGAGCGCTACATGTCCATCCAACTCGGCTCTACAAACAACAGGCCTTAATCAAAACAAAGTCACCAAAACGGACCAGCCGCATCTATCTTCTCCTCCCTCTCCTTGACTACGCACCTCGCTCACCAAACTCGTTCCAAACGTCCTGCATCGCCACGCTGCCCAGACCTCCCGCCGACGGATTCCAGCTCGTTACGCCCGAAGCCGGGGTGGTAGAGTTAGAGAAATAGTTGTTCTCCATGGGAGATTGTGATGGGAGGAGGGAGTACGAAGAGCAGCTCGCGGCGGTGGAAGGGGAGGAATGGAGAGGACGGGAAGGCGGTGCTGGGTGCGTTGCCTGGTGGGTTTGGAGGAAGGGGTTCCATGCGCTTGAATCGAGGAACGGTTGGTAGTCTCCATAGCTCTGAGGTGATGGAGGTGGTGGAAGGGTCGGGAGAGAATTGACTTCCAGCGTTGAAGCACTAGCAAACGAACTCGAGGTAGCGGACGAGTGCAGCATCGCCTCCACGGTTGTCGCTGGTTGAGGAACAGGAGCCGGCGCAGCCCTCACGAGGACCTCGACGAGGTTCTTGAGGCGCTCTATCTCGTCTTTCGCTTCCTTGATTTCATCGGCGAGGGAGGTCGCTGGAGTTCCGCCTTGCCATTCGCAAGGGAGTCCTGGTGTTGCGCGCGGTCACTTGTCAGCTAGGACCAGGAGGGAGGGGGGGAGGGAAGGAGGAGCGGACCTCGCATGACGCAAGAAATACAGGGGAGACCTCGAGAGCACTTGGCTTTACGAGCGCGACACTCTGTGTAAATTCGGAATAGTTGGTCAGCGGTGGGTTGCCACTAGAGGCATGGAGGGCTTACGTTGGCAGCTGAGTCGTCGTTTGACGCGGACTGTTCGGCGAGTCGGTTTGTGCGAAAGGGGAGAGGAGGAGGAAGGGGTCGAGTCGCTCATGGTTTTGGGAGAGAGTGATTATGGTGTAGGTATAGAAGGAAGAACAGAGCTCCGACTTCCTTCCTCCTCAAATCCAAAAAGGCGAAACCCCGTACTTTCCGCCAGATCTGACAGATTACCTCACCCCCGGAATTACGGTTTTAGTCAGACACATAGTTAACAAAGGGGAGTGTCTCGGACAATCAGGACGCCCACATGGCTGCCTCGAGTCGCCGAGCGCGTATGGCCACCCACGTGTTTGCGCCGAAAGGTTGTTTGAGCCACACGGCGAGGAGATTCGGAAAGACGAGGGAGGCTCGAGGGTTCGAGGTTTGAAAATTATTGGGAGGTTTTTTGATGGTGATAGAGGATAGGAGAAGTGCTGGACAAGTGTACGGTTCATCGCCATTCGGACGAACGCGAGACCGCTGACGTGGTGTGTCTTTCCCTCAAGAAGTGCGCCCTCGGCGCAAAGGGGAGATCGTACGATCACCTTGTTGTTCGGATCAATACTAAGACAGGAGTGCTTCTTTGATGTGCAATGCCGCACGTACGGAACGGGGGTCTCCGTGCACCGAAACGGAATTCAGCGTGCTGAAGAATTGAAGGCTGACGTGGCGAGGTGCTTGCGTTCGTAGCGGGTGAGTGTCGCACGCGCCTGAGGTATGAGACTTACAAGGGAGGTGGGTAGCAAGCTATCATGACTAGAAGCAACACGTACGGACGATAGAAGTCTAAAGGAGTTTCGGGCAGGACGGTTGGGCAGATGGCTCCTTAGTGACAAGCGCCTTGGCGAGCTTTGTATCCGTGTTCAGGAGCAGGATCGGTGACGTTGCTTTGTTGATCAGGGTTGTTTTGATCTTCTCACCATTGATATAGAGAAAAGTCGAGGGAAAGGGTGCGAAAGCGATGAGAGAAGATGTTGGCTGGGGAGGGGTGGCCCCCCTATTTACAGTAGCAGAGGCTCGGAGACTGGGTGTCAGCAACGGAAGGCCCCCGTTCGCTCTCGCCCGCCAGTGCGTCAGCCAGACCGAGAGAACAAGGCAAAAGTTGCAGCAAGTTTTCTAGGCAGCCACAGGTCAGGCTCTGCACCCTTCGACCCGCCAGAGCGACCGCCCAATCCCCAGTCGTCGTCGCGCGAGAGCTTCATCAGCCACTCCCCGCACCGCCGTTCGCCCTCCCTCGCCGTTCTTCGATTCACCGCCCTCGACCCGTCGCGAGCCAGTCTCGATCTATTCGATCAGGTGAGCATCACTCCCGGTGCCGTCTCTCGTCTTGAACGGTGTGCGCAACTCGGCGTACCATGGCGCGAGCGAGGGGGGTGTTTGCGCGCGCGTCCGGCCCGTCAAAACGCTCTTTCGGGGCGAGGGCAGGCGTGGCGACCTGGCGGGGAGGGTGCGAGTGCATTTCTGGATATATTCAGAATGTGTATCACCGGTGGCAGGACCGCCGAGGCTCTGTGCAGGACGCGAGGGGCCCAGCGGGATGACTGATTCGCCGGGGCGCCCGCGAGTTGGGGGGCCAGAGTGCTTGTCAGCAGCGAGGACGGCCGCCAGAGCCAAGGCGGAGCCCAAGCTAGACGGGGGGACTCCGATGCCCTTGCCTGCTCGTTCCGACCATTTTTCTCTTTCTTTTCGATTGCACTCGATTCTTCCATCAACTCAGCCAGCTGACATAATGTTCCGCACCCGCTCCCGTTCTCGTTCTCGGTCAGCTCAGCGCACCGCTTCGCCTCCGACTACTTCCTCGTACCCCTTGCCACCTCTGCCAACGTACGCTCCCCCAACGGCCGCCCTCCTACCGACCAACAACTACCCTTCAGCCGTCCCTCAGCCACACTATGCCCCTCATAGCCTAGCGTGTCGACCTCCACCACCGCACACCGCGACCTCCCCCACACGATCATCACAAACTCCCGCACCCCAGCCTCGCTGCCCCGTCCCCCTCGCACCAACCTACCACCCCGACCTCCCTCCTCGCCTCTCCCTCCACCTCTCGCCCGTCTCCCACCTCTTTCCGCCACTCTTCACCATGTCGACTCCCTCCTCAACCGCCCCACCGTCCGGGACCGTCACGCCGTCCGAGTCTGGCGCCGACCCGCTCCCAACCTTCTCCTCCCTCGACCTCTCCCTCTCCCGCGACCAGGGCGTCCACCACGTCGCCCACGGCGCTGGGTCTGAAGCTACCGAGCTCTCCAAAGTCGCCTCGCACCACCACGACCGCGTCGCGCACCGCATCCTCTCAAACTCGAGCGCGTCGGGCCTCTCCGCCCTCAGCCCCGAGAACCTCCCTCAGGCGCCCAAGGAGCTTCCTATCTCCCCGATCGGCACGAACGGAACGGCTACGCCGTCGGGTGAGGGCGTGGTGAGCTCGACAGTGGCGACGCCGGGCGAGAGCAGGATCGGCACGCCAACGATCCCCGCTAGTCAGCCCATGTCGACCGCGGCGAGCAGCAACAAGTCGGCCTCGACCAACGGCGCGACTACCCCGATCGTCCCTCCCACCCCTCCTACCGCCCACTCCGCTGCTGTTCCCTCTGCCGCTGCGTCGTCCGCGCCCATGTCGACCAAAAACTCGACGGCCGACAAGGAGAAGAAGTCGGTTTTTGGCAAGCTGTTTGGCAATGGGTCGTCGACGAGTCTGGCTTCAGGCGAGAAGATGGAGCGAGGCGATTCGAGTAAGGACAAGGAGGGTGGAGCAGTGCTCGCGAGGAAGCCGAGCAAGAAGGAGACGGAGAAGGCAGAGAAGGAGCGACTCAAGGCTGAGAGGGAGGCGGAGAAGAAGGCCGAGCGGGAAGAGAAGCTCTTGAGGGTGCCGTCGGGCAAAAGGGATGGCTCGACGGATGGGAGGAAGCGGAGTGAGAGCCAGGCGCCGGCGGATGGGCGACCGCGCGCGGCGAGCCAGAGCAGCCATGGCGCGAAGGAGAAGAAGGAGGAAGGTGGGATGGGGCAGGCGCTCAACGACTTCATGCGGAATAAGGTCCAGAGGAAGACGTCCGTGACGAGCAAGAAGAGCGACGATGGCAAGAGCGACAACGGGAGTCAGTACGGTGGGAGCCAGAAGAGTGCCGGCGCGGCGTCGGCGAGCTTGTTGAAGAAGTACGGCGTGTGCGAGAAGGTCGCGATCGGCAAAGGTGCGACGGCGACGGTCAAGTTGGCGCACAAGTGGGATCGGACGACGGAGAGGCTGTACGCTGTCAAGGTGAGTTTTGGAGCCTTCGTGCTCGTTTCGTGTGAGGTGCGGTAGCTGACCTGAGCCCGCCCTGCTAGGAATTCCGGAAACGGAGAAAGAACGAGACGGAGAAGGAGTACGTCAAGAAGCTCACGTCCGAATTCTGCATTTCTTCAACTCTTCACCAGTGAGTCTTGCTCTCGTTTTATTCTCTTGATGACGAGCGCTGACCAACGTTTTGCGTGCTCGTCAGCCAAAACATCGTCGAAACCGTCGATCTCGTTCAGGACGAGCAGAACCACTGGTGCGAGGTCATGGAGTACTGCCCCGGAGGCGATCTCTACGCCGCGATCAAGAAGGGGAGCATGACGGCGCTTGAGATCAACTCGTACTTCAAGCAGATCCTCTCGGGCGTGACGTACCTCCACTCGATGGGCGTCGCCCACCGCGACATCAAGCCGGAAAACTTGCTCCTCGACGCCAAGGGTCACGTCAAGATCACCGACTTTGGCGTCAGCGACGTGTTTAGGATGTGTTGGGAGAAGACGACGCATCTCTCGAAGGGGCTCTGCGGGAGTGAGCCGTACATCGCGCCGGAACAGTTTGAACAGAAGGGTCAGTCTTTCCATTCTCTCTCTCTCTCTCTTTTCTGGATTGGAAAACTGACGTTGAGGCTTTGGGGAAACAGAGTACGACGCACGATTAGTCGACGTCTGGGCCTGTGCCGTCGTCTTCTACTGCATGCACTTCCAGGAACTCCCATGGCGCGTCGCCAAACCCTCCGACCCCTCTTTCGGCCCCTACATGCAACTCTACCACGGCAACTCCTCCCCTGCGCCCGTCTCCAACATCGTCCCGCGCGAGTGCCGCGCCGTCATAAAGCGTATGCTCGACCCGAATCCCAAGACCCGGGCGACGACGGAACAGATTGCGGCGGACCCGTGGTTCTCGGCTATTGTGGTGACGCCGCCGTTGGAGGATCTGCCGCCGCTTTCTGTTGTCTAGAGAACGGGCGTGGCCCTGCTCCGTCCTCCTCGTCTCCTCTTCGTCTACGCTGTCCTACGCTGCGCTACTCTATCTACCCTACCTACCCACCTCTACATCATTTACCCCTTTACCCCTTCTCATCTTTCGTCTCTCCCTTTATCTTGCTCTCCTACCTCAGTCATTTGTAAAACTCGTAGTGTGCTTCTTTCGAATCTAGCGATCGCGTTCCCAAACCCCCTCTACACTCCTTCCTTTTATTTGAAAGTGACTGACAGGTTTTCGGCACTCCCCCTTTACCTACCCTAACCCCCTTTGTGTCCCACCCTCTTTGCGTAGTCAAACTCATCCCTAGGTCAAGACGCTCCCCCTTCCTCTCTCTCTCACCGCATCGCATCCACGTATATCTTCCTCCCGTCCTCACTTTTTACATAGTTCGACCTAGGCTTGTTTAGAGATTTCCCTTCTTTTACTTTTTTGCTTAACTGAAAATATCTCATTCTTTTCTTCGCTCGAGCTGTCATGAATGAACCTTTCGGATCGCATCGCATCGAAGCGCTTGCCTGCCTGCCTGCATTATTCGTTGAGAGGCTGCAGCGAAAACGGGGGTGACAATGGGTGTTGGTTTGCAGAGTTACAACGCGGACGAGAGAACAGTCCATTCTTTATAATCGTACTCTACAAAGAGAATGGGTGCATGGACACCCAAAAAGGGAGGCCAACGAGAAATGGGTCTAGCATCTAGATTCGAAAGGAAAGCGAAGACAAGCTGAACGAAAAGGGTTGTCTAAAGACTAAACTTCGTCCTCCACCAAGCCATCCGAATCCGTGAGGAAGACTTTGCCCTCCTTTCTAGCTTTGGCGTAGTACCAGAACTGTTTCGCGAATTCGGGGTTTTTAGTTCCGACGTGGCCGTCGTCGTGAGAGAGAGAGAAGGAAGGAAAAGCGGAGCTCACCTGACAAAGCACGATAAAGTCGAGGAAGATCGTTCCTCCACTTCCTACCAACCAAGAGAGGTTGATGAGGAGGTGCTGAGGGCTGACCGATTGAAGGAAGATGGACTGTCGAGAGAGGGGAAACACGAACGCGTGAGTTCTCATCGACGCGTCAAAAGGATGGAAAAGGGGGAAAACGCACGGAAACGTAGGTGATGTTACCGATCGCAGCGAAAGCGAACATGAGGAGACTCAGGCCTTCGCACTTTGTTTCCATGTTCTTCGCGATTTGGGGGAGGCGGGAGCCGACTGAAGGTTTGATGGTGTGGGTCAGCGCGCGTGCTTCGTCATTGGAGAGGTGATATTACGCACGGTACAAGAACGCCGAGCACCATCCGACGAATTGGGCCCTAGATGTAGTAAAACCGACGGTCAGTCACAAGCTTCTCCAACGAAAGGACCCGCAACGGCACGCACTTGTCATCCCAAACCTCCAACTTCCTCCCCCTCGGTGCCCTACTGCCCATATTCCACGAGAACAAGACCCAAGCCACGACCGCCAAAACCGAAAGCACGTTCCTCGACATCTGACTTTCGGTCTGTGTGGTTTCTTTGATGGAGGCGGAGGAGGAGGAGGAGGGAAGGAGGGCGGAACGTTCGGAGGTGGTGTCGGAGGGGAAGAGGTCGGGGTAGAGGGCGCGCTTGCGGCGGTAGTAGAAGACTTGGAAGATGAGGATCACCTGTTCGGTCAAGATAGTAAGTAGTCTTTTCCTCAAGGGAAGATTGGAAACGGATGAGGAACCACGAACATCACCTAGAAGATGAGAGTGGCGACACGATCAGCTGACGAGTGACGGGGATGGGGATGCCGAAGACGCGAGCGACTCACAGAGGGTATAATACGCGCCGAGGATGATGATCGTTGGCAACAAGCCTTGCCAGAACGCTCCTAGGAGGTTCGTGAGATCCCCCGCGAGCCACTGTTTCCGTGCGATGCGGGATGGCCGCCGAGCGCCCCGTCAGCTCCTGCGGGTGTGTGCTGTGGGCAGGTAGGGACGCACGATCAAGAGGAAGACGAGGGACAGTCCTTCGCCTGACTGCTCTTGGACGCAGAGGTACAGTTGCGGCGAGTAGACCACGAGCCACGCGCCGATCGATAGCCATCCTGCGAACCCTGCCAGTCTACACGATCCCCAACAACAACAAACGCATCAGCCATTCCCTTCTATCATCTTGAGCTAGAGCAAAACAGGAATCCGACGAACCTCGGGAACCCGTCGTAGATTCTATCATCCCCCTTCTCTGGCGGGTTCGCAGGCAGTCCTCCGCCGTCAGTCGATGGAGGCGCCGCCGAAGCGAGGGCCACAAGCGATGCGAAGACAACTGTCGATAATACTGTTCTTCTAGTTGATAAGAACGACATAATTGGACAGAGGTGGTGGTGCGAGTCGGAGGGAAGAGAAGGAAGGAAAACAACGAGTCAAGAGCCCAACCCCCCGGCCGCAAACTCGCGAAGCCGTCAAGCGCGGGGCCGCCGGGCGGATGGGGTCTGGATTTCGAAAAACCGACACGTCATTGGTGTTCACCAACTCTGCACGATAATTTCTGCCAAGCAGTCGATAGATGTTTATCCTAGCGAACGGGGGGCAGGAAGGACTCGCCTGTCTGGAGCCCTCACTTTCCGCCACGGTGGTCCGTTCTCCTACGGCTTTGAAAATGAACTGAGTGCTTGAGATGAATAGCAGGCTTTAATATCCTTCAAATGGCTGAAAGTAGTAATGACAAAAAGCCCCACTCGATCGCAACATCTCACGAACGACACCCATCCGCCTCCAACCTCCATCTCTACCAAATCACACCTCCTTCATTTCCCCTCCCTCCCACCCCCTCTCACGACCTCCTCCCAAGTCCTCACTCTTCTTTCCACTTTCTCCAAGTTCTCCGAGGTGAAAACATCCTCGTCCCTCCTCCTTTCTGCCCCCATTCCTCCCACACCTACGAGGGCATCAATGTTCCTCGTGAAGTCTAATGCCAAGGCGAGGGAGTGGAGAGAGGACGGCGTGGTAGAGAGAGTGGGTTGGAGTGTTAGGACGTGCTGTGTGGGCAGTAGAGGGAAAATGAGTGAGTGAAGGTTGGGGAGGGCGAAGGGAGGAGGGAAAAAGATACCTTAGCGACGGCGAGGAGGTCGGCGTTCTCCTCTGCTGCTTTACAGCATGCGCTGTGCTCATCTCTTGACCCCTCACTCGCTCTGAAACACAAGCACAAATGTCAGCTGTCCATCCTCCCTCCAGGCCCCTCTCATGCAACCGAGAGCAGTTCACCTCTTCGCGCCCTCTCTCCGCTCCTGGCCATTTCTCCCGCCGTCCCTTCCAGCACGACTCAACTCTGTCACGACGCCCACAACACTCTTGAGCTCTGCTTGGAGCTTGGCGATGTATGCCCGTGCTGAGCGGAGTTCTTCCACCAGCTTTTTTGGTGTTGACAGAACACGTCAGCCTTCCCCTTTCCCTCCATTTAGCACCAAGGACAGAGGCACGCGACGCACCGAGACATTGTCCTCCCCTACGCTCCCACCAGCCCGATATTTTTCTTCCACATCCTCCTGATGGTAATGATGATGATGCGAGTACGACGACGAAGCAGTGGCGGTCCTGGTCGGTGAAGGAGGGATGTTGCGCAACCTCGATGGTGGTCGACCGTTCGCTTCGTGCTCGGGTGATAAGGGGGGTTGGTTGAGAGAGACGATGGTTTCGAACTCTGTGAGGACCTGTGTAAGGTGTCAGTGGGTTGAGAAGAGGAGGGAAGGAATGGCACCCGCACCTCATCGGCGATGCGGGTGATCGAGTCGCGCGAGTCGTGTTCGGACTGTGGTGGGGAGGGAGACTTGGTGGAGTGGGGTTGGGATGGTGGACGGAGGTGAGCACGGGGTTTGGGGGAGATGGAGCGGGGTGTTGGTGGCAGGCGTGTGCCACTCTGCTGTTGTTTACACCAGGTCGCTCAGTCTGGGTCCCCCGCTGTCGCAACACGAATAAACGAAAGCAGCTCACCTCAGCAGCAGCAGCACTCTTGTTTCCCTCCCAGAACATGTCGCCCTCGCCCTCCTCCTGAACGAGGAGCATGGACCTGCTCCTGCTCCTGCTCGCCTTGCCCTTGCCCTCTCGCGACGCATTCGCGTTCCCGCTCCTCAACGAGAAGCTCCTCGCGGCCCTCAGCGACGGACTGGGCGTTGACCCCTCCCTCTCCTCCGCTCCTGCTACCAACTCAGCGGTCCTCGAGTCCGCTTCTAGAGGCGCGGGTCGACGCGTCGTCGAGTTGTTGTTTGTGTTGGTGTTGCGCGCCGCGAGAGGGGTGCGAGATGCCTCCGGTCCTCCACTCGCATCGTCGTCCTCCAAGAATGCGAGCAGTTTATCGAGAGAAGGTAGCTCGAGGTTCAGCGCTGTCGTCGTCGTCGTGGTTGATGGCGAGAGCGCGGGCGAGGATGTGATGGGAGGAGGAGCGTGCCGCGAGCCCGACGGCGGCGGCGAGTGGTAGTGCGCGTTGGAGAAGGATGAGAATGTCGGCGAGTGGTCACGGTGCGAGTCGGTCAGGTCGCTGTCGCTGAAACCGGACATGATCACCATCGCCGTCGCTCGTCGTCGTCGTCGGCCAGGCGACGAGCGGCCAGGCGACGAGCTTCGAAACGGAGCCAAAGTCGCGTCTGGGATTCCGAGTGGCGTCCGTCCAAGTTTACTACGTGGCCCCCCCTTGCTTGCCCACCTGCTCTCGCTACTATCTCTTCTACTTGGCTCAAAACTATTTACACTACTTTTGAACACTATGTAAACAAAAAAGGACAAAAACGCCACGACACGAGGGGCTGACCGCTGCCTGGCCGCGCAGTAGGCCGTCGAAGCTCACTGCTTCGGGAGCGCGCCGGCCCTCAGTTCCTTCGCTTCCTCCCTCCCGCGCCCTCGCCCGTCTGTATCTGTACTTTTGTTGTGCGATCCTTGGTCGAAGGGCAACAAAATGATGGACTTTTCGTCGCTTCTGTTACCGGCCTTCGTCGGGAGCAACACCTTGCGGTCGCTCGTCGCCTTTGCGACGCTTCAGTCTGGCATCCGCGTCTCGAGCGGCGTCGTCACGCTCCAGTCCGTCCATTCTCTTCTCTCTCTATAGCTACCAAGCATCTCACCTGTCAATACTTCCAGATCTGAGCTCGTGAAACTCGTGATCGCGCTCTACGCCTGGCGACGGACGAGCGCAGGAGGCTTCGACCGGACCGCGCTCGCAAACTGGCGCCAGAGCGTGGTCACCTACGCCGGGTACTCGGTCCCCGCCGCGCTCTACCTCGTCAACAACCTCCTCTACTTTGCCGCCCTTCGTATCGCACCACCCGCGCTCGTGCACACCATCATGACGGCCAAGGTGCGTTTCCGCGATGCCACGCTCTCACCCTGGTTCGCGGTTGGGAAACTTTGTTGGCGCCCTCGGGAAGGACTCCGACGCTGACCTCTGTCCGCTCTTCCCCACCGGAATCTCCCTCCTTCTCCTCCTTACCTCCTCTCTACCATCACCACCACTAGGTCCCCTTGACGGCAGTGTTCCACCACCTGCTTATCGCGCACCAACAAAACCGCGACGCGTGGGTCTCCCTCGCCGCCATGTCCCTCGGCCTGGTCGGCTACGCAATCCCCCACGACATCATCCACGACATGTGGTACTCCAACATGCACGAGGCCGTCGTCGACGCCGCGGCGAAACCTCAGAACGCGGGCGTGATCGCCGGGGTCGTCATCTCGCTCGTGATTGCTATCCTCTCGGCTGGAGCTGGGATCTACACCGAGGTGCTGTTGAAGGGCAAAGTCGACTTTTGGGTCGCTCAGGTACGTCGCTTTTCCTTGCATTCTTTGGCGGCGCCGTACTCCCGCGCCTGCGCGCACGGAGAACTAATGCACCATACACCTTCCATCGCCCCCCCTCCCCCATCAGATCTGGCTCTACGCCTACGGTTCCCTCTTCTCCGCCCTCTCCCTCCTCTTCTACAACCCTCAAAAACCGCCCTCGGAGCACCCCCCATCCCCCCTCGTGGCGTTCACAGCACTCTCCATCCTCGTCCTCACGACCTCCCTGAACGGCATGATCATCAGCATGATCCTCCGCAAGAAGGACAACCTCGTCAAACTCGTCGGCACCTCGGCTTGTATCGCAACGATCCTCGTCGCCCAAGCGTTGATCTGGGAATCCCTGAGGGAGAGCTCGTTCTCCGTCCAGGCCGTCATTTGCGTCGGGATCGTCACGATCTCGAGTTGGACGTACAACTACTACAAGGGGATCAAGCCTAAAGATAGTGGTGCCGCTGGCGGCGCTGCAATGGCTATGACGGGGAGCGAGGCGGAACAAGCGCAGAGTCTGTTGGGAGACGGTGGCGAAGGAGAGGAGGAGCAAGAGAGGAGGAGGAGTAGTACGAGTCAGCTCGAGAAGATTGCGGAGGAGAAGAGGAAGTGGTTCGAACCGGATCAGTATAAAGTCGCGGGAGCGGGCGTCGTCGTCGTGTTGTTGGCTTGGTTGACGCAGCTTAGATCATGAGGGGATAGGGGGAAGGACGTCGGCTGGTTGTGCATTTCGTGCAACGATTTCTCTTTTTCATAGACTGTCTCCTCCTTTGTTGTGATTCGTATTTTTGTTGAGAGGTTGTAGATGAAGAGCCGTCGTGAGCTCAGCAAGCTCAGCCCTCAACCTGACCCACTCGACAAGCCTGACCAGACGTTCTCGCTCAGATCGGCAAACCCAAACCACGGCCTTTTCAACCTCAACAACAATTACCAAAAGCACGATGTAAACTGGGTTATTCGTCCATTACCGCACAACAGATCAAATTATATAAAGCAGAGTGTCCTCCTTCCATTCTACCCCCTAGCCAACGACAGCCATCAACGCATCCCGATAATGCCCCGACGTCTCCTTCATGACCCTATTCTGCAAACTATTCTTGTACTTGGCCTGGTACGCCTGCTTGATCATGTCGAAGCGCTGGTAGTCCCATTTCGCTCGGACGAGTCTGGTGACGAGAGAGGGAGACGGCGAGGGTTAGTGGGAGGTTTTTGAGGAGGAGGGAAAGGGTGATGTTGGGAGAAGGGGCTTACCGGATAGTCAGGAGAGTCTCTTTAGTGCCCATGCCTTCCATCGTTTTGTGGAGTTGCTTCGCGTCTCGCCCTGTATGAACGGAAGAAGAGAGAGCAGGAAGCCACGTCAGCGAGACGAAAGCTCAGCCAAACCGGGAAGGAGCGCGGGCTCACAACAACCAGTGATATCTTTCTTCCCACCTTCGAGCGCAAAGAGGAAAGCTTTCTGGAGGTGACCCGAGACTGAGAGCTTGACGTGCCTCGTGAGAGGGGCGCGTCGCTGGAGGAGGTAGACTTGCTGCAGGCGGTTGAGGTGCGTCGGGGACCGCGCGAAGAAGATCG
The DNA here is from genome assembly GCA_024364755.1 of Pseudohyphozyma bogoriensis. NCBI lineage: Eukaryota > Fungi > Basidiomycota > Microbotryomycetes > Chrysozymaceae > Pseudohyphozyma > Pseudohyphozyma bogoriensis. The sequence continues at coordinate 337,059 of JALBUQ010000005.1, forward strand.
AGGCCCTGCATATCAAGATTTGTTAGGTCTAAACTTGAAGCGACGTGGGAAAAAAAACGCTAACTCACAAGTAGACCGAATCGGTGTCTCCTCCCGACGGCTTGAGCATCTTCATCAAGTCGGCCATATCCTTCTGCACCATCTGCTCATTCACGTTCCCTCCGAACCCAGTCCCACCCGGTCCGGTAAACACATCTCCCATCCCCTTCCCGACGTTCGGTTGGTCCCTCCACTCGCCCATCAACGCGATCTGGAACGCGGCCTTCGTCTTGAGCGAGAGTTCGGAGAGGATCATCTTGTCAAAGTTCTTGGTTGGGTGGTGCGCGTTGTAGTATGCTCGGAAGAGCTCGAGCGAGGAGGGAGGACGACCGATCACGAGTTCGGTGAGGAGCGCTTCGTTCGTCCCTAGCCCGACGATGGCTTTGTCGAGAGCAAAGACGTCGCCGCCGAGAGGACCTGCAGATCCAGCCCCGACGAATCAGTACGGCTCCCCCAAGCAGCCTGGAGAAAAAGAAAACTCTCGCACCTCTGACCAACTGACTCAACACCAACCCAAAGTTGCCACTCGTCTCCTTGGCCACCAATTTCGCCAGATCGGTGCCATGCCTCCCCCTGTACGCATAATCGAGCGGCGGGATCCTCAAGCTCGTCAGCGTGACCAACACGCCCGTCAAGGCCCGCTCGTTCGTTCCGAAGCCTTTCGTCGCGGCTCTGATCGCGTCAATGTCCCTGCTCATCGAACCTTGGTCGTAGTTGTCCACCACGACGCCTTCCTTGACGCGCTCGTGAGGCGGAAGGAGGGGGTTGTCGGACGGGTGGACCCCACCGCCGAGGTACGTTCGTGGGATGACTGGCGGTCCTTGTAAAGGTGTCGGCTGGTTGTAGAACGGTGCTGGGGTGTTGTTGGCTGGCACGGGCGGCTGGACCCATCCTCCGCCTCCGGTTCCTCCTGGCGCGGGAGGCGGAGGCGTCGGGTGGTACCCCTGCTGTTGGGCTGGCGGTGGTGCGCCGTAGGGAGGTTGTTGAGGAGTGTTGAAGTTCTGTGTTGGGGGAGTAGGGTACGAGGCCTGGTTGACGGGTGGCGGCCCCCATTGTTGTGGTGGGTTTGCGGGGTACCCGCCGTTCGGTTGGTGGGGCGGAGCGTACGGCTGGTTGTCTGCCGTCGTGATCGTGTTAGTTGTTGTTCCAATTTATGTGGTAGTAGGAATCTCATACAGTTCTGAGGAGGTGGACCGCCGTACTGAGGTTGCGGTTGATCTGCCGCGACAAGCAAAGGGTCAATGACGTTCACGGCGAGCGAAGGTGAACGAGCTCACAAGGCTGAAAGTTCTGCTGAGGTGGTGGCTGGTTCTGGGGTGGGTAGTATCCCGACATGATTGGTGGAAGAAGTGGTGGGAAGGAGATCAAAACGGGCGAGAGGACGGCGACGGGGCGGAGCGAAGCTCCAAAGCCGGCCGGGCGCGGCACTGTACGCAGGACCCCTCACCGCCTCTGGGGAAATGTCTCAGTCTTCTCAGTCGGACCCGCTAACCACGTCAGCTCTTGGTTGGTAGTCGAGAGTGCTAAACACACTTCCCGGTCCAAAAAACGATCGTGTCGACCAGGAATCTGTACAATGAGGGCCTGAGACGTAACGGCAGGCGTGTCCGCAAATGCGACGCGCGAAAATACTTTTAGAACGGCGGAGACACAAACAAGGCCTCCTTATCAAGCGAGTCGTTTTCATCGTATACTTTGTCGCCAGAACACGATTGCAAAGCCATCCAGAACAAAAGCCGCGGAGATGAGTGTAGGCGCCAGAGTCGCGAGCAGAAGGACGACCATGCAGAGCTCTCGCTCCAACCCCTCCGCTCAGCCGTGTCCAACGACCTCGACAAACTCGGACGCAGGGCCACCAATTGATCACTACTTCAAACTCTAACACGACTGCTCCGCCTCCCCTTCGGCGCTTTCACCGCTCTCTCGTCCCCCCCTTTTCCCGAAAACCTTCCAGTCGGGAGCATCGGGAGCGCAGGATGATCACCTTCACCTCCAACGCATGTGGACCAGGCAAGGACGTGATGATCTACATGGGAAAAGACAAGTACGAGAGTGCGTACCCCTTTCCTCCTCTCTTGCGAGTTCTGGGCGAGGGAAGGAAGGAGCTGGAACTGACGGTCGGAAGGTGCGGAGCAGATGAGGAACTCATTCGGTGAGCAGCAAGCACTTTTTTTGAATGGGAGGAGATGGTGTGAGCTGAGATGGATGGTGGGACAGGTACGCGTTGCCAGAGAAGGACATCTGGCTGCACGTCGACAAGCTGTCGTCTGCTCATGTCTGTCAGTCCCTTCCTTTCAGTCCCAACCCCCCCGCAAGCCGAATCTGAGCGCTAGGATATATACAGATCTGAGGATGCCAGAATGGATGACGATCGATACGATCCCTCCCGCGCTCTTGTGAGCTTCGTTTTTACGCGAGGACGCTGGACAGTGGCGCGTTTGTTTACCTTTTGGGGGTGGTGTGCGGGCAGGGCGGACGCGGCTCAGCTCGTGAAGGCCAACAGTATTGTCGGGAACAAGACTGATAACATCACTGGTGGGTTGAGGTGTCATCTTTCTTTGTTCGAAGAGGGAGCTGATCAATTTTATCGGCAGTCATCTACACCCCTTCGTCCGTACCGCCTTCCTTCCTCCCGCACTCTACGCGCTGACAATGCGAAAAACAGATCAAACTTGCTCAAGCGTGGTGACATGGATACTGGATCTGGTATGGTCTCCACCCAATCCCATGTCTGAAACTGCGAGTGATAACCTTTGGTGTTCGTCCCTCAGTGACGTTCCACAACGACAAGAAAGTCAAACGGACGTACGTGGCCGAACGACTGAACCCGATCGTGAACCGACTCAACAAGACGAAGAAGGTGAGGTTGGAAAGCTTGAGTTTACTTTTTCAGAGTGGATGGAGAGGCTGACGTGCTACCCGTGATAAGACTGTCGAGGTGGACCACGAAGCGGAGCTGGTCGCGCGGCAGAAGGAGGAAGGGAGAATACGACGCATGGCCGCGACTGAGAGGGTCAGTCCTCCTCTTCCTCCTGGACACTCTTCATAAATTTAATCGCTGAGTTGTTGCGTGACGAGCAGAAAAACTCGGACCTCGAGCTGGCACGGCAACGGAAAGCGGAGGTCGAGGCTCGGTCGTACAAGGACCTTCACGGGGCAGAGGAGGACGAGGACGAGGCGTGGGAGCGGAGGCAGAAGGAAGGGGATTTCGACCCAGAAGAGGATTTCATGTAGGAGTCTCGTGGGTTCGGGGCAACGCGCACGAATCTTGCCAGTCGTGTGTTCGTCAGTGGGGCGGTGAAGCGTCAGAGTGGCGTAGCGTGAAGGGGTTCGGTGTACTGCTTTGTTCGGTTCCTTTGATGGAGGTCGAGGTTCAGAAAGCAGAGTCTGCGAAAGTAGACGTAAGTAGAAAGTAGAAAGTGACGTCTGACAGCTTATCGGACGCCCGACGAGCGACGAGAATTAGGCAAAGAAAAAGGCGTCAACCCTCCTCCCCTACGAGGCCTCGCCCCACGCCTTGTGTTCCCTGACCCGCACCCGAGTTCCCTCCCTTCGCCTCCTCCCACGCCCTCCCGTCCCGCCCTCCTCACAAACTTATCTCAATATTTATCGAGACATGATCCCGATCCTGCCCAACGAGCTACACCAACTCATCCTCTCGCTCGCGACGCCTCCGTCGCGGTACTCGACGGGCCCCACCCCGTCGCGCGAGTCGGTCCTCTCGCGCTTCAGTCTCGTGAGCAAAGGCTACACCTACCTCGCGCAATCCGAGCTCTTCCGACACATCCACGTCGACAAGCCTGCCAAAGCGAGGCTCCTGCTCCGCACGCTGAGCGACTGTCCTGGCTTGGCGGGCAAAGTCAGGAGCCTGAGAGTCGGCGTGCTCGAGAGCGCCCAAGGCGGGAACCCGGACGCGGAGAGCTTCGAGTTGGACGGCCTGTTGGACGTGTGCGACGGGTTGGACGAGCTGAGGATCGCGAATGTGACAAAGATCCGTCTCGAGACGCTCGCTCGTGCTCAAGGTGAGCTCTGGTGGTGCTTCGTCCCTGGCCTGGCCTAGGGCCTTTTCCGTCATAGCGGCAATCAGCTGACACGCACCTTCCCCGGGCGCCGCTTCTTATCTCTCTCTCCAGCGCTCAAACGTCTCTTCATCTGGAGCTCGACCATCACTTCCTCTGCTGCCTCCTCCACCGACAGCACCACCCACCCTCCCGTCCCGCTCCGCCTCCCGCAACTCCAGTCGCTCTACAGTACGGACCTGACGTTTATCGGCGAAGCGACGTACGACGCCTTCCTCGACTGGCCGCACTTCCCCTCCCTCACCGCCCTCGGCGAAGCGTTCAACGTCATCCAGATCGACGACTTCCAAGTCTGGCCCTCGACCCGGTCCCTCGATTCCCGCATCACGTCGTACAGCTTCGCCACGCTCCTCCATGAGAGTCTTGCCGGGTGCGAGGCGTTGAGGTTGTTGGACTGTTGGGTGCACGAGTTGAGTCGCAAGTTGGACGACTTGCCGAGGAACTTGGCGATCCTCAGGTTGAACATCCCGAGTCACAGGACGGCCGACGCGCAGGCGCTGGAGATGGGCACGTTCACGAACGAGCTGGAGAGGTGCGGTTCCATTGTACTCTTCCTTTTTCCTAGAGTGCCACGAAACTGATTCGACAACGACATTGTCACAGGTACCTCGCGCTCGAACCTCGCAAACTGCGCGAGATTTGCGTCCCGATCGAGCACCACTCTCAGTACCGCGTCGTCGTCGACCGCCTCCAAGCCATCTGCAAGAAGAAGGGCGTCGTCGTCACGCTCGAGGACCGCGGCGAGGAAGGCGAGGAATGTTTCTTCGATGAAGGGTATTGGAGGTTGGTCTTGTCTGACTTCGACTCGAAGGGGTTTGTCGAAGGCGTGCTGACAGGTCCACGGATACGCAGGCGAGTCGACGAGGTCGAGTCGACCATCGCGGAGGAGAGGAGGAAAGGCCTTTGCTAGAAGTCTTTAGAGGAGGAGGAGGACGTTTCTTGGGCTCCTTAGAAACTGTGTTTACTTCATGAGATCTCACCCCACACCCGTCAATGTTGTTTCTTTCCCCCCTCTCGCATTGTAGCGTTCCCATTCATCCCATTGTTGTCCAGGGGACGTTGAGTTGTAGTACTATTGGTTTTACTGAATCAAGAGAAACTTTTCCCTTATCCTACCTCGTTTTTCCTTTCATTTAGCGATAGAGGGTCAGTCGGCCTAGGCAGGATATTACGATGCACACGTGGGTGGGCTCTCTCCTGAGTCGCGGCGGAGAGCCATGAAGATGGCGGCTATATTTACATCCCGAGAGTCTATATTACAAGCAGGGAGTAATCACTCTTCCTCTGAGGTAGCTGCGCCGTTCGTGGTCGCTCCGTTGGTTTGAGGTGCGGACGAGGACGTCGTCGAAGAGGGGAACGAGATGATGGACTGGAGGTGAGCCATCGCGGCCTGGAGTCGTGAGCGTCGTAACAAGGTGTGACAAGAAGAAAAAAATTAGGGAGGGAATTGAGGGGGGATTCACATAACAGCGGGAAGGACGAGGGTTGTGTCAATACGGCTTCCTCCTCGTGTCATTCACGAAATCGCTACGAACCCGTCCCGCGCTGGTCATCATGCTCGCTTCCTCCTCCTCCGTCATCTGCTCGATCTCACTCCCATCCGCAAAGTCCGCTGCGGTGACCATTGAGGAAGGGTCGAGGCCGCCGAAGAGACCCGAGGAAGCGCTGGAAGGTGGGGGGTGTAGAGCGGCGCAGGTCGAGAGGGTTTCAAAGATCTTGTCCACTGAGAGCAGAGGCGGAAGGTTAGTGAGGAGGGGTTTGAGGATAGGAAGAGAGGGAGAAGGGACGAACGAGTACTAGGGTCCGAAGGGATGATGATGACCTCTCGCGACGTATCCTCGTAGTCGTCCTCCGCGCCTTCGGCAGCCTCATCACTCTCGTCGACCTGGCAGTAGATGCAAGGTCCTCCGCCTCCGTTGTCTGCCGATCCTGATCGGAGTGGAGCGCGGGAGATGGCGTGCAACGTGATGTGTGGGTACGGGATCGAGACGCCTCGAGACGAGTCGGAGGCGAGGAACGAGACGGCTCTGCGAGAGGACGCAACGCGTTAGGCCACGCTTTGTCACTTGTTGTTACAGAGAGTAGAGGTAAAACTGACCCTTCGGTGATCCACAGCGTGCCCTTGCCTCCCTCGAAGCCCTGGAACGCAGGCTCGACCGTGACGGTGACTTGCTCCTCGCGATGGCGGAGCAACGGCGCGATCCCTTCGAACGTCGCCGGCGTCGACGTCGACAATGCTGCCAGCTCCTCTGCTGTGAGTGCTGGTGGTGCGGAGGTGAGGAGGGTGATCGGCATGCTGGTGTTCCGATGGTGGAGGAAGGGAGCGAGCGACGAGCCAGAAAAACACAAGTCCCAAAAGGCTGCCCGGCCTGCCCGCCCCGACGACTTGGCGGGCCAGAGCCCTCGCCGGGCGTTGCCCTTCCCTCAATCCTCACCCTTTTCCATCAAAAGTTGCATCAATAATGGGAGGAGGACACGGCGACTACCGTACGCCTTCTGCTTCCTCCGGCTGCTGTCCTTGTCGAGCCATGCTGACCCGTTGTGCGCGCGCCTCCACAGACTCTGTCAAGGTCCGGCACTGCACTGCATCCCTTCCTTCCGCTCGATACTAACACGAATTCTACCCTACGCACTAGTTTGACCCAGCAGTCGAGCGATGGAACTTTGCCGTACGTCCTCCTTCTTCCATCCAATCCTCTCTCGCAGAGATCCCACCCCCCTTCGCGCCCCCTCTTTCCCCCGCTGACCTCTCTTGATATGATGATGTAGCGGGAGAACGTATGGACCAAATTCAGGTTCACGAACCGTACCGCCCGCCTCGCTCTCTTCTGGGGCGCGATCGTCCCCTTTGGCGTCTTCACCGTCTGCCAGCAGCAGGACGTGAGCCATCCCCCCTCCCTCCCTCTCCTCTCCTCACCCTCGCTGCTCATGAAGCGAAGCTGACGATTGTTTGGTGGGGCAACGAAATACAGCTCAAGTGGGATATCCAGGGCGTGAAGAGGGGGGAGCCTTTGACCCGATGGGCGCCGCTCAAGCCGGCAGCAGTGTCGACAGAGGAGGATGACGAGTGAGACCTCGACGGATGGGACTTGTAGTAGAAGGAGGAACGGGGTTTGTGTGTTACCGGGAAGTGGAACGGCTCTTTTCTCTCTCTCTCTCGTTTGCTAGTGCTGGGTGGAGGGGTCTTGGGAGAGCGGGCTGGGGGGATAGCTGATGCCGAACGATGGACTCGCTGCTCTGGACGGGATGGAGGGATAGGGGGGAAACAGAAACATTGGGGTGAACAGAACAAGCAAAATGGACGACTACAACTTTCCAACTACGACCACGACTCGAGGCTAGATCCTCTTGACCTCCTCCTCGACCTTGGAGTTGACGCTTTCCGGCCTAGGACCCCACCTCTCCTCCCACCTCCTCTCCCACCTCCTCCTCCTCTGATCATGTCGACTCTCGTTACTAGGCGGCACAATCCCAGCCGCTTGGGACTGCTGCAAGGCGCTTCGAAGCGCTTCCGTGTCCTCACGCACGTCGAGGATCTTGTGCTTCAGCCTGTGTCCGCCAACCCACCTCCATCAGCTCGGGTTCTCGGAACGGAGAAAGGAAGAGGAAGAAAGGGACTAACGACTCATACCCCCAAATCCCAGCTCCAGCGAGAAGAAGGAACGGCATCACCCTAGGTCCCCTCCTCATCCCACGCATCCCGCGATAGAACTCTCTCGGGCTATAGAATTGCTGAGCGCCGCCGTAATAAGGACCATGAGGAGGTGGAGGAGCGTGGTGGAAAGCCTGGGAAGCGGCGTGGGTGAAGGGTTGGGCGGCGGAGGCGACGCCCGGCGCGGCGGTGCTGTTTGGGAGGCGGTTAGTTTACGTGGTTTTGGAGGGAGCGGAGGGGGGAAGGGAACGTACCCTGCGGTGTGGGCGGCGGTCGAGGCGGCGGAGTTGGCGGCTGAGGAGGCGATGTTGGAGCCTTGAGGAGCCCAGTTGATCGGGTTGGCGTAGAACCACGCTTTGGAGTAGTAGTAAGGGTGCATCGTGAGAGGCGGTGTTTGGGTAGGGTGGGATGATCGGTTGGGATTGAAAGGTTTAAAGCAGTGTGAAGTGGATGTAGAAAGGAAGAGAAACGAAAGCAAGCAACTCGACTGCTTTTTATACGGTTCCGCAATGCCCGAACAGCAGCGCGAAGCCCATCAAGCCGTGAGCGCACGCGTCCGTCGGCGCCGGGAGTGGTGCGGCGAACGGCAGGCGCGCAGGGCAGTGAAGCCCCGAACAACACACACGACTCGTCTCGGCAGCTGGCCCTGCGCCGAATTCGTCACTGCTTCGGCCCGAGAGATGATGTGGATTCGTCTAGAAACAACGGATGGAGTCGGAAAGGGCGAGGGTGCGGTTGAATGTACGTCTGGTGGCTCGGCAAGGGGTGACACGTGGCCAACCTCGGCATCGCTCGTAGAGCGCTTGCAGTTCACCAAGTCTCACATTCTATTCAACCTGGTTTCGTTCATGAAAAGATGACCATACATTCTTGTTTGCCAAGGAACCTCCGGGCCTTTTCTAGTATATTCCTTCGCAGCGTTGTTCTTCCCTGTTCTCATTCCGACGCCCTAATGATAATTTACATCTCAAGTCTCTCAATAAATCTTGACGCCTTGTCTAGCACTCTATGCCCCTTTTAAGCCCCCTCCGACTTGATCGACGCCTTGCTATCCGCCGCCGACGAAGCAGCCTCCTGGTCTCTCACGACGAGATCCTCGGCCTCCTGCTTCTTCTGGCGCTTCGCCATGAACATGACGAAGAGGGTGTAGAACACGAGGAGCGTGTTGAGTCCAATCACCCAGCTGAACCCCTTGCGAGCTGCTGGGAAAGCGGTCGTCTTCCACACGAAGTTCGGCGCGACAGCTTGGACCTGGTGTGTGGAAGCTAGCGTTAGCCGCGTGTGTGGTGATGGGTAGAGTGGAGGAAGGTGAACTGACGACGTAAGCGAGGTCGTTGCCCATTGCGATCGTGATTGCTCGCAACTCGTTGTCATGACGAGTGAGCTCAGCCATCCAAGCGAAAATCAGCGGTCCGGAGCCAGACTTGATCGTGAGGGAAGAACCACGTCAGCACGTTGCGCCCGAAGTCCAAAAGCACGAAAAAGACGCTCACGCCCGCCTGAGAGAGCCAGTACAAAGCAAAGTGTGCCGTATCGTGACCGTAGACAGGGAGGTTGACGAGTCCAGCGGCGATGGCGAGCGAGAACACGGCGCCGCCGATGATGAATGGCCAGCGGCGGGCTTTGGCGGGTCCATCGGAAAGCCAGGCGAAGATGAGACTGCAGACGGCGAAGATAGCGTTGGTCGGGAGGGGGAGGAGCTGGATCTGTTGAGATAAGAGGAGGCGGGTTAGTGAGGAAGTGGGAGGTGTGGAGGCGGTGCGGTGCGCACCTGGGACACCGAGTAGCTCTTGCCGGGGACGGGCGCAGGTGTCTTGTTGAACGATTTCAACCAGTAAGACATCGGATTTTGCACGAATGCATTGTTCCAGATAACGTAGAGAATGGCTGGATCGAGAGAACGTCGTCAGGAAGGACGTTCAGCGTCTGGGATTGAGGACGCTTGACACGCACGCAAGACGTAGATGTGCCAGCCAGAGAACAGCCTCTTGACCTTGGCCTACAAGGTAGAAAGTGTGAGTCTAGGAGCTCGAAAAGTCCCCTCACTCGAGCTTGACTTGCCTTGGTCCAAGGCGCGGCCTCGTGGCGCTTGAACGACTTCATACGGGCACGACTAAGCTCGATCTCCGAAGCGCTCAACCAGAATGTAGGCTTTGCGGCCCAGGGAAGGTTGGGAAGGAAGACAAAGCCGGCGGCAGCGATGGGAAGGGTGATGATCGCGTCGACGATGAACAACTAGAAAGGAGGCGATAAGGTAAGTCAGCGCCGCAACGTTGATCAAAGGGAAAAGGAACACATACCCAGCGCCATCCGGCGAGACCATGAACACCATTGAGGTTACTGTAAGCCGCGGTCTGAAGAAATCCTGAGAACTGCGCAGAAGAAGGAAACAGTAGTCAGCAGGCTGAAGCACGTGGCCCGTGAGAGTAGTAGCTTTCGTCCGCCCGAAAAGGGTGCACTCCTTCCAGAGTTTCAGAGACAATAACGCACCATTTGACCCAAGTTGCCAGCAGTCCAGAAGATCGAAGTGCGCCTAAAGCAAGAACCATATCAGCTCCTGCCCTCCAACCCAGCGTTGCTCAATGACCTTTCGCGAACTCACTTGGACAGCTCACGGTCACTGTAGAAGCATCCGAGAATGTACACCATGCCGGGGTAGAAGCCGGATTCGAAGAGTCCAACGAAGAACCGAGCGACGTAGAGGTGCTTGTAGTTCTTCACTCCGTCTGGGTCGCCGTGAGTGTCAGCGGAGGTCTACATGGGAAAGCTGCAACGGGGACGTACAACTTCCGAGGGTGGCCAGTCCCCATCCGAACTCGAGCTAAGGATAGCAGACTGTAAGCTCGGAACCAACCTGGGGCACTGACGCAAGGTAGAGCTTACGGCGGGGATGACCCAGCGCGGGCTGACTCGAGTGAGGAGAAGATTCTGAAGGGGGAATGCATGGTCAGGTTCTGTGGACCACATGGCTCTCGCGGCCCCCGCTCTTCCGTCGGCGGCAAGCGATGCTCTTCAGCGCTGTAGAGACACTCACGCTCGGGATCTGACCGACGACCTGTCGTGAGAAGAAAGGCTCATTCAGAAAAAGATGACAGGATCAGGTAAAATTCACCGTACGTATCCAACAGTCCAGATAGAAGTCGCCTGTAGCCGTGAATTCGGAGAGGTCAGCTTCGGCGCCCATGGAGTGACGTGGCAGTAGACGTACCGTCACAAGCTGGTTCGAGGTCATTTGGAGCTCCTCTTCCATACCAGCGACTGCATGAATCCAATGAATGTCAGCAAACACTTTCTTCGTCTCTCGCCACCCAAAGGAGGACGCAAAGGAAGCGGCTTACAGAACGCCGAAGTAACGTTCTGCTGGTCCAAATTTTTGATGAAATAGCCCAGGGAGGCGAACGTCAAGAGGATCGCATCGAGCTTCAAGAGGTACCGCCTCTCTTCCCTCGAGAGATCGCTAGTGTCCCAGAGGTAGCCGAGCCACGACTGCTTCTGCTGGCTCTGGTCGACGACGCTAACCTGGACGTCCGTAGGTCCGTCGACAGAGCCCTTGACGTGGCCATCGACGACCTTCTCGCTCGTGACTGGTTTTTCGGCGGTGCTGAAGAGCCCCATTGTCGGAAGTATGAGGGGAAGTGAAGCGAGCGGAGGGGTGGGATGAAGGGACAAGAGGACGGAAACCACGCGAGAGAGAGCGGAGGAACACAAGCTTTAAACCGAGGGGAGACAGAGGTTTACACCATACACACGAGTTTATTCGCCATCTTCCCACCGTCGTGGGTCTGGGCGTTAACACCGATCTCAGGGCTTGGCTCTCCCGCGCGCGCAAGTGGACTCATGGGAGCGCAGGAAGGTGTGCTCTGGTGTGTGGTGGTGTCATTCGCGACGGGGTTGACGCAGGCGTCGCTTTTTCGATCAGTCTGGTGACAGTGAGGGCAACCATCTTGCCAAGCAGTACTGTAATAGGATAACAGTGATAGGCAGAGCTCGTAACCACACGCGAATTAGGACCAACTTGGGACTGATTCTGGAGGCGCTCCCTTCGAGCAGCTGTGTCGGCCAGTCCAGTTGTCCGCTTTGAGTTACCTGTTCCATCAAATAGACTTGAGAGCCCAGGTACCAGCGGCCAAGGGCGGGCGAGTAACAAGTGCCTGGGCAATGCCCGCACCAAAGGGACGAAGGTGCCATCTCGCGTGCTCGTGGCGAGCGAACACGCACGCTCCGTCCTCGCTTCCGTCCAGACTCCGCGTTCCTTCCTCAACAAGTACCTACTACTGTACTGTACAGCACAGTGTCATTTGTTGGTTTTATTACGAATGAAGAGTTGGTTTGTGGGAGGCGTGGCGTGCTGTCTCGTACCGCTTGACGGTCCCAGCGTCCCAGCGGCTCGCACTGGCGGTCTTGACAAAGCGCTCGCTGCTTCAACCCGAACCGTCATAAGATGATGAGGGTAATGATGATAAGATGACAGCTTGTGGGGGGTATCTAAAACAAAATGCAATGACTACAAAGGCTACGTGTCGTGTCGTGTCGTTAATTAACCATAAAGCACAAAACCCACCCCATCCTCCCTCCTACTTCCTCCCCTCCCTCGCCGCATGCAACCTCGCCATACACCTCCTCACGCCATCCAAATCCCCCAACAGCGACACATGCCCATGCACGCTCTCCTCGACGCCGACCAACCCGTTCTGCCACCGTCCAGGAAGACTCTTCGCCGATTCGTACAGCACGATCCCATCGCCAGGACCGAAGAGGAGGTGGTCGTAGTTCTCGTCCTTGATCGAGTCGTAGGAGGTCGTCATCACGCCCCTTACGGTTGGAGTGCGTTGGGACGTGAGGATACACATTGGCGGGTAGAGGTGCTGTTTCGAAGGGTCGTAGCCGTCGAGGATCTCTTGGTGGAACTGAGGAGGAGCGGGGGGTTAGCTACCAAGTATGATAGATAGTGAAAGTCAATAAAAAAACTCACCTTTTCGACCCTGTTGAGCGTCTTTTTAAGGTAAGCCCCAATGACCTTATCCGACGACGCCGGCACCGGCTCCCTCTCGTCCTTCGACGTCGCCTCGCCCTCCTGCACCACCTCCTCCACCTCACTCGCGATCGCCGATCCATCCACCCCAACTCCCTCATTAGCAAGGTTCGGCTCCAACCCACCCCCACCGGCCGCTTTCTGCGCTTCGAGTCGGTTCTCGCGACGCTGACGCTCCTTCTCCTTGCTGTCGGGGTCGAACAGGTGTCCGGTGACAGGCGAGAGGTTGTGGTCCGACCAGGTTTGGGGGTCGAAGAAGTCGATGGGGAGTTCTGTGCCGTCGGGGGTTTCGAAGCATTTGCCGGTGGAAGGGAGGAAGTAGAACGTTGATCGCATGGCTGATTGGGAACAGGACACGTGTTAGTACAATGGGGTAGCGAAGGGGTAAGAAGGAAGGACGTACAGAAAACGACGGAGGGACTGCAGACGTCCTTGTTGAACAAGACGCCGTCACCTTTCTTGAGGGGTCCCAAGGCGTTGACGCAGCCGTGGAAGGGCGTGCCGGCGAAGAGGATCGCCTTGAAGATTGTCGGGTCTCGTGCTTGGGAGAGAGCGTGGAGTGTGACGAGACCTCCCATCTGAAGCAGTGTCAGAGTCAGTAGATTTTCACAGCTCCGCCAAAGTCGATGGACGTACCGAATGAGCAATGACGGTCGTTCCCTCGCCCTCGCCGTTCGGACCTTCGCCCCTCATCGCCGACGCCTTTTTCAGCCCCTCGAGCTTCTCCACCAACTCTTGCGACGACAGCTCCAACCTCCTCCTCCAGTCGTATCCGTAATTCGTGAACCTATTTCTCGAGAAGAGAAGACGCGTGTCAGCTTGCTAATTCCGTCGCGACGCGCGTCGAGAGGTGTGGGTAAGTGACGTGCCACTTACCGGACGGTGTGCACTCCGTTCTGGTCAACAGGAGAGAGATGTTGGTGGTACTTGAGCTTGTCCTTCAACTTCTTGCCCAAGTCGATGACTCCACCGACGGACGTGAGCATCTTGCTCGGCACGACCGTGTCGCGCGACCTCAGCTCGTCCTGCAGTCCGCAGAAACATAAATCAGTTCCCCCGCGTACCCTTCCTGGCGTATAATCTCTCGAGAAAAAAAAAGGGGGGGCGACACTCACCTCGTCATCAAGTCCAATCGCAAGGTCTGGTCTCCTGATCCCAAACCCGACCTTCAACGGGATCCACACCCTGTTGCCCGTCTTCGCGTCGTGCAAGATCGAGCCCCGGTACCCTCCCGTGAGCAACACGTCGCCGACAATCTTCTTGATCGGGTCTCCTTGCACCTCCTTCTCCAAGACGTGTCGAGGCTGCGTCTGCGTCGTCGAATCCTCGTCCGAGTCCGACTCGTACCCCGTGCCGGAGACGCAGAAGAAGGAGGGCGTCGGGAGCGAGAGGTTGAGGTTGAACGAGGGGAGTGTGGGAGTGAGTGATGGCAGGGTCGGCAGCGTATCCATCAATGCATGCAAAGCAGTGTTCTGCACAAGTCACACGAATCTCGTCAGCAAACCAGCGCCCCCTTTGCACTCGGAGACCGAGGGTCCCTCGGCGTTGCGCCACTGCTGCCCGCAAATAGAGAGAAGGAAGGAAAAAAGCTCACCTCGCGATGAGAGGTATGAGCGATAGAGCCAGGAGGAAGTGGAGGTTCCGGCTTGAAGAAGCTGGGCATCGTCGGGCTCGACAGGCCGAGCGACGCGAACGACGGGCGACGGTGCTCAGAGAGGCGTCGCTTCGCCTTCATGAGGAGCGATGGCGAGGCGGGGTCGACGCCGAAGAAGGACGAGCGGCGAGAGGACGCGAGCGAGGGTGGCTCAGAGGCTGGGAGCGTCTGCGTCGCCATGGTCGTGTCGTGTGTCGCGTCGGTGGGCGGAGGCGCACGCGGAGGTCCTCGAGAGGAGGCGGCGACGGTGTGGTCTGAGGAGGTCTCGCCGGCGGGGCAGGGCGAGGACGGTGGCAGACGTGAGATGATGGAAGGAATGGAAAGAAGAGAAAGAGAAGTGTCGGAAGTCGTGCGATTTATATAGAGAAAGCGGAGGGGATCTCGGAGCAAAGGTAGGCTCGGCCAAACAGGAATGAGAGCCCTACGGACGCGCGCGACGTCGGACCCGAGACCCTGGCGGCGCAGCGTCATGAGATACACCGCCCCGTCGCTCCTCGCGCGCATCTCGGAGTTTGCACCTATTTCCGGAACCTCACGCTCCTCAATTCCAAGCCCCAACTCTCGGAAGCGCGCGTCGCGGGTTCAAAGGAAAGACTTGAATATCTCTAATTGTCGCTTAAAAGTCGAACATTTTTATAACTGGACGAAACACCCGCTCTAAAAATCCTTCGACAGTGGGCTTGCGCTTAAATGCCTGCCCGTCGCAGTGCGAGCACAATCTCACACCGATCCCATCAGACTGACTCGGTACATTCTCCGGGAGTCCGAAAGTGCCTTCCAAGACATATGGTCTGATTCACAGAATGTTCTTGCTCGCAGAGTGGCCATCTGAAAGTGACAGTTCCGAGAAGCGACTCCTACTCTGCCAAGCGTCCCTCCGGTTCTGCTTTCTTCCTTGCAGCGGCCTCGGCCTTCCGTCTCCGATGTCGCTTCCTGAAAAACTCTCGCACGGGGCCAAACAGGAACTTGGAAAATGGCGCTGTCCCGAGCATGACGTTCTGAACTGGTTTGCGCCAGACGGGTCAGCTTTGCAACGTGGCCAGAGGCTGGAAAGGGAGGAAGGCCTTACTGGTTGCGTAGGTCCATTGGTAGCCTTTGAGAGCGTTAGGTTTAAGAGAACGAGCTGTCAGTCATGGCAAGGCATCCGACAGAGAAGGCGAGCCGCACCATTGACGAGAAAGCTGCCCGCCGCTTTGAACAGGATCGTCCACGCGAGCACGAACTGCAGGGGACTCAAGGCTCAGCTTTTTTTCGCCTCCAAATATTCAAAAGTAGAGTAGCTTTGACTCACCCACATGACATAAAGCGAGATCGCCACGACCCCCGAATCACCCTCTCCGCCTTCGGCGTCGTCGCAGCCTTCCTCCCCGCTCCTTCTCCCGCGAAAACAACCTTATGCTTCCCAGACTTCTTCGTGAAGTTCTGTGGAGGCGCTAGGATCCCCTGCTTCGCCATCGTTTTCCCGTCTTTCATTCGCTCGCGGATGGTGCCCATCGTGCCGAGGCGGGAGAACCGGGGGTCTTTGGGCTCGACGTGGAGCAGTCGCGCGAGCCTTGTTTTGGTGGAAGTCGTCAGTGCCATGGGCTGGAGGGGAGTTGAGGAAGTGTTGGGCTCACAACTCTGCAGCGCTCATCTTCCAGAACACGGGCCACATCATCAGCGTGACGAAGACGAAGCCGAGGGAGAGGAAGACGAGCGACGTGGCCATCAGGAGTGGGCCGGTCTCGTCGTCGACCCACGATTGACCTTGGAGGGCTGCAAGGTTAGACCTGGAGATCTTGGTGAGCGTGGGTGAAACGGACGGACAGTTGGCTTGCCAGAAATGCGAGTTGGCGGCGGGCGTCCAGACGAATATCCCGTAAGCGAGAGTCCACCAAAGGACGTGCACTACATAACTTCTGTACATTCAGCCGTGCTTCACCGCACTTGAATCACAAGTAGACACCCACCGGCATACCACCCAAACGTAAAGCTCGCCACGTGTCTCTGATGGAACTGTCGAAGTCGAATCATCACGTTCGCGGTCTTGCCCGGCCTCAACGGATGCGGCTCGTGGTACCGAGAGTCGGCGTAGTATTTCTCCATCTCGAGGTCGCTGCCAAAGCCCTGTGCTTGGAAGAGCTCTTGTTCAGCAAACGCGTCGGACCCCGGACGGAGGAAGGTGGGTCGGGGCTTACGTGGATATGCCAGACGGGGGAGAGCACGGAGCAGGCCATCACGGAGATCGTGGCTCCTGCTCTGATGAATGTATATCTATAGAGGAAGCTTCATTGAGGAGAGCGCGTGGAAGCAGGGAGCAGCAGGGAATCAACTCACTCGACGTGCCATTTCTGGATCCCGTGGATCGTGCCGTCCATGCCGAGCCACTCCCGTACGAGGGCTGGGAAGATCCACACTTGAGAACAGAGAGTAAGAGACTCGTCAAACTGCTCCCGAATAAAGTCGGGACTCACGATCCGTCGAAAGCAGCTGGGCGAACTGCCAGACCGTTGCCGTCTCCGGCTGGTACATGATGATAAGATTGACGAACAGCGTGCCTATCGCTGGTTGTTCTGAGGCGTCAGCCATTCCCTACTTGCCATTGACAGCTGATTCATCCAGATCCTCTTACTTGTTCCCATGATCTGTGATCCGAGAAACACTTCAGCACAGCCATCCCATTCTCTGGACTCGCCGCAGGTCGTGTGACCTGGCCCACAACCGCAACGCGAACTCACCGTCCCTATGCCAGAAATCGCCGGGGTCGGACATAGCCCACAGCTGATTTGTCGAATCACAAGTTTGATGAGGAAGGTATCCCCCAAAAGCGGAGCAGTGGAAATGGACCTACCAGACCGTCGCGTTGCCTATCGTCCAGGCCGCACCGCACCACTCCGCCTTGTGCGTCGTCAGCTTCAGCTTTCGGCCTCCCTCGCCGCTCCTCATAGTACAAAGCTCACCGTCGTCGTATCCGGACACCTACTCGCAAAGATCTCAGCCGTCATGGTCAAAGAGAAGAAAGAGGGGCACAAGGTCGGGACGGAAAGAGAATTGGCTGGCCGACGGCGGGAAAAAAAGGAGCGCGGGCGGTGCCGCTATTTTTGAAGTACGCGGAACGCGAGCGGGGGGTGATGGGCTGATGGAAGAGAGAAGCGTTGGTTTCCGATGCTTGCCGATCACTGCAAGCCACGGATGCGGTCGCAGCTGCATCCGTGATAGGAGAGCGGTGACTGTGCCCGCGCGGTTGCTGCTCTTGAAGGGAAGCGACGGTTGAGGTGCTCCAGCGAGACGGGGCAAGACCGTCACCGGAGCTGCCGGAGTTGTAGGAGTCACCAGTACGAGGCTAAAGCCTCGAATCTAAGAGAGCTGTTGCCGACTGTAAAGAGACTCACACCGCCACGTGTGGCCCGCGCAAAAGACGAAGTTTCGATGCCCGCCTATAGATTCCACTTCTCCTCCTTCAATCATACAAGTCCTCATCCTTCCCTTTCCTCTTCTCTCCAGCGACCACCTCGAACTCGTAAGTCCTCATCGCATTCTTCTTCCCCTTCCTAGCCTCGACCACCACCTCGCCCTCCTCCTCCTCCTCCTCTGCACCATCAGCCCCCTCCGAGCCCTTAGCTCTTGCCGCAGCCCTCTCCTTGTTCGTCAACAGCAAAGCCTGGTTTGCTTTACCGACTCCACCGCCCGAAGTGCCTTTCGCGCCGACCGAAGTCCGGACGTGCTCGTAGCCTGGGTATGACGAGAGCGTAAACTCGAGCGAGCGTCGAACGACGAACGTTGGCTGGCAGATGTGGTGTTTCGAATTAGCATCTTCTTGTCTGGAGGAAAAGGCACGGAATGTCATGCGTCAAAGAGGATTCATAAGAACGCACCTGCGGCACCTTAGGCAACGGCTTCGGCAAAATACTCGGCGCCAACATCGGCCCTCTCGTCGCCAAACTGCTCGCACTCCAGAGCGAGTACGGCGCATGCGTCCTCAACGTCAACAACACCGTTCCCGCTGGCTTCTCACCTCCCCTGCCCACGCTTCCAGGCTTCAACTCAAACGCGAGGTCCTCGTCCGCGTCTTCTGGGTCCGACCCGAGCTCCTCCTCCTCCTCCGAATCGGAGGCGGTGGTGGCCTTCTTGGTGCGCTTCTTGCGTGGGAGCTTGATGGAGGGGTTGGAAGGGGCGGTGCGTTTGCCGATGGAGGGAGCGAGGGAGGGGCCGATGCGGAGGAGAGGAGCGACGGAGCGGAGGAAGTTGAGGATGAGGATCTGGTTTGCTCGCTGTTGCAGTTAGAAATCAAGGTCAGTGAGGGAGTATAAACGGGAACAATGGAATAAAGGGAGCCTACGATGTTACGGTTCTGGTCGGCGATCGACTGGCCCACGTGTGGGAAGTTGAAGCCAACTTTGTCCCATCCGCCACGGTCACTGCCACCAATCTGGCCCTGTGCAGTCAAAAAAAATGGAAGAGTGATGAATCGTATAGAGTGTTGACAGGGCGAAAGGAATCGATGGCGATTGTAGACGGCAGTCGAGGGGAAGGGGGTAGCAAGGAAGGACGCCACTGTCAGCCCCCATATCGTACAGCAGCGGACCAAACTCATGCCTCAAGCATCTTTGAAGATAGACGTACCTTAAGCACTCCACCCCATCCACCGTCCCTCTTTGCCTCTTTCTTCGGTGCGCCCTCCTTGATCTCTTTGTAGCTCTCCAACTTTGTCGCATCGACACCAAACAACACCCTTCCGCCGGCCTCCTTGATGGCACTGACGTGCTCGTCGAGGTCGGGGTACTTGGATGAAGCGGCTTCGAATGAGTCGTAGGAGGTGGCGAGAAGGAGAGACGGAGTGACGCTCGATGTGAGGAGGAGAGAGTGCGCGAAAGAGAAGTTGCCTGATGATTGGGGAGAGGTGTCGCGAAGAATGGCAGGATGGTTTTTGAGATAGTAGACGGGCACAATGATAACTCATTAGCTTCAGCTTACAAAGGAAATAAAAGGGAGCACGGCGCACCTTCGCCAACGAGCAACACCGTCTCGCCCTTGCCGTACGGCACCTCGCCCTTACCCACACTCTTGCCCATCTCCTCTCTCTTTCTCCTTACACTCTCAGGCATCTCCCTCTTCTTCTTCCCCTGCTGCCCAGCTCCCTCCTCCTCCTCCTCCTCCTTCTCACGCTCCGCCTCCGCCTCCTCCAGCATCTTGGCGTCAATCACGACGAGCTCTTTCTCCGTGTTCTTCGTCACTGGTGCGGTCGCAGCCTCAGACTTTTGCTTCTGCTTCTTGGGCTTGATGCCGCCGGACGCGGCGATCGCTTTGAGTTCTTTGGCGCGTTCCATGCGGCGCTCCTCAGCTTGCCGGGCGACGTTGCGGGCGTGCGAGGCGAGCTGGTCCTTGACGAGGGCTACGTAGCAAGATTCGAGGGAGAAGTAGAATGTGGAAGTAAGTACGAGAGAGGTATTGTGCGAACGTCGAAGGGAGCGGGACTAACCAGCAGCCAACCGTCCCTTTTGCTTCGGTGCGCCGCCGCGCTTGTTCTTCTTGCCAGATCCCATCGTGTAGCGGCTTGCAGTAGTTGTAGCTAGATTGGAGTGTAAGGAAAAGTTTGAGGTGTCGGAGCGAGTTTCGACAGCAAGCCCGAGTGCGGAGGACGGCAAACCAGCGCCGCTGAGATTTTTACGAGTGAAGGGAGCGCTGCTCAGAGTGGCGCGATGATGGACCACGTGTCTCTTGCCATCGCTACATAATTGTATCAGTCCAAAGTAGATACTTGGAACAATCCCTCGAGCCGCTCAGTGCCGAAGCTTCGTAACTCTCACCACCGTGTCAGCCACGTGTTCTGTCAGGTTGCGGCGCCGAAAGAGGTCAGGCCGGGTAATTCTGCGCAGCCCTTCTAATGTTGCATGATTGACACTTCTGAACGTCCTCAAATAGCCTGAGAAGACCGAAGCCTTGTCGCATGACCTGCCAGCCTCGAAAAACAGTGGGCGGAAGGCGAACGCGTCCCGCCGCCCAGCTTGGCAAAACGAGGAGAAATCAGTAGACAGCTTCCGACTGGCAGAATTCGAAAAGCATCGCACGTATTTGCAGCAGGAAAACAAAACATGATCTACTCGAGATCGGAGAGAGTCCGCGGAAGGAGCACGGCGGGAGGCGAACTTGAGCCGCGCCAGCACGGGTCGCGCTTTCGCCACTGCCTCCGCGTCCGGTATCCCCTGATATAACTTACACGAATCAGTCAGTACAACTCTCTACATTCACGATAGTCGTGCGCTGACGAGTGTGTGCACCTGCAGTGGCATTCTCCATCGAGTGCGTCTCGCTTCCCAACGCGCCGGCGTCTTCGTGTAGCCATCGCTAACCCGGTCGCGCGCCCTCGAACGCCAGTCGAAGAAAAGTCGGCGAGATCTCGTTCTTCCTGATATCGAACGTGCTTCTCTACTATGGTGCCAAAGCCATCATCACGGCGATGGACCCCCAGACGTCAAAGCGCAAGGAAGCCAAGGCGAAGAGCAAGCAGGCGTTGACCAAGCTCGGACTCGACCTCAGCAAGCTCGACCTGTCGGAGCACGAGGAGGTCATCGCGGCAGAAGTCGTTCACGCCGACGACATCAACGTCGTCTTCAAAGGTGCGTCCTCGTTGCCGTGCGCGCGTGCTTGTTTTGCTGCCCCGGCGAGGTGCTGACCGGCGCGCTCCGACGACGACGACGACGAGTAGACATTGGCGGCCTCGATCCCATCATCTCCCAGCTCAGAGAAGCAGTCATCTTCCCGCTGTGCTACCCTCAGCTCTTTGACTCGGCGGCGGGCTTGTTTGGAGCGCCGAAGGGAGTGCTGCTGTATGGGCCTCCGGGCTGTGGCAAGACCATGTTGGCCAAGGTGCGTTCTGGCGAACTTCAGCACCAAAGACGCAGCTGATGACATGTCTGTGGACAAAGGCGCTGGCCAAGGAGAGTGGAGCGACGTTCATCAACATGCACGTCAGCACCTTGACCGACAAGTGGTTCGGCGAGAGCAACAAGCTCGTCGCAGCGCTCTTCTCCCTCGCTAGGAAGCTTCAGCCGTCCATCATCTTCATCGACGAGATCGATAGCTTCATGCGCAACCGTAGTAGCTCGGATCACGAGGTCACGGCGATGATGTGAGTTCCTCAGCGATGCGCCAACCTTGCGCCTCCTCTCTTCAACACTAACGCTCTTGATCGTATAAAGGAAAGCGGAGTTTATGTCTATGTGGGACGGGCTTACGACTGGCAACGACACGCGAATTCTCGTTCTGGGGGCGACGAACCGACCGAACGACATTGACGCCGCCATCCTCCGTCGCATGCCCAAACGCTTCTCTATCAAACTCCCCGACGCCACGCAGCGTAAAAACATTCTTTCCTTGGTGAGCTTTGATGTACATCTGTCTCCGACGTGCGTGGCTGAGCTTTCGTGTTCTCAGATGCTTCGCGACATCAAGCTGGACCCGTCGTTCTCGATGGACACGTTGGTGCGCCGAACGGATGGGCTGTCGGGAAGCGATTTGAAGGAGTCTTGTCGGAATGCTGCTATGGTGGGTTGCTGAGCCCGCTCGCTGCAGAGGCTTTTGAACTCACACGTTGTCCCGTCCTCCAGGTGCCGGTGCGCGAGTACATGCGAAGTCACCAGGTCGACGGTCAGCTCGACCTTGAGAAGATCAAGGCTGCTGTATGTTTATCACAGGCTCTCTGTACTCACACTTGCTGACGTTCTAGTACGGAATTTAGGACTTTGTCATCCGTCCGTTGACGCTGAACGATTTCCTCCTTGGCGCGTCGGGCAATTACGTATCGACCGAGTCAGAGGCCTTGGATTGAGAAGTCAGCAAGGGGAAGATTTGATACCTTGTTAGAACTAATAGAGTCTTGTTACTTGCTTGTTATGCCAACACACTCGTCTCTGCCTATCGCTTCGTTCCGGCCGGCACGCGTGTGCACAATGTCGGCACTGGCAGTCTAGGACCTTCGCTCGTGATGCTTTTGGCCACTTCCGTTGGAGTTCCAACCAGAAATAATACTTCTGGTTTGCACAAACGATGGCACAATGTTCGAAAACGATGCTCCAGGCGGCGTGTCACGCCGGGCTTCCGCTCTTCGGCCAAGTTGAGCGACGCGCGCTCTGCCTTCTTCGCCCACAAGTCCGACGAGCTCGACCGGGCCTCGCGACGAATGTCAGACCTGAACATTCTCGTTCAGGTACTTGAATTTGCACATACAATTATCGGCTGGCACTGATGCCTTGCTCACAGCTGATTCAGTCGCTGTACTCACCGACGACTCCGCCGTCTCAACATCAAGAAATCCAGAAGCGACTTCAGGAGGTTCGTCTGCCCAACGCTTTCCTCTACTCGATGCTCATAGATGTATTGTGTGGTACAGGCTCAATCCAGCGATGCTGCATGGTCGATCGTCGGTCCTCTGCTCGAGTCGAGTGACCCCAACATCCGCTTCTTCGGCGCCTCGACGCTCGCGCTCAAGATCTCGCAATCATGGGCCGAACTCTCGCCAGAACATCACGACTCCCTCAAGTCCTCTACTCTATCCTGGCTCTCTGCTTCGGCCGCAGCTTCGTACCCTGCAGGAGCAGACCGACAACCAAAGCCCGGCGAGCGCGTCGTTCTCCGAAAGTTGGCGGCGGCGGTCACGAGTTTGAGCTTGAGGCTCGATGACAAGTGGGAGGACTGGCTGCTGGAGGTCATCATGCGGGTTGCTGCTGGAGATGGCACGCCTCAGGGAGGAAGCAGTCGTGAGGCCGTTCTCGAGGTGCTGTCGGTGGTGATTGAGCAAGTGACGCGGGCGGATCTGGTCGGGCCAAAGCGGTGAGTTACAGAGGTCCTTCACGGTAGAGAGATAAGCTGATAGGTTTGACATCAAAGTGCCGCTTACATGACGAGGCTCGCCAGCTCGCACTCCCACGTCGTCTCGACGCTCTCCTCCTCCCTCTCGTCGGCCGACTCGTACGCCGAAGTCAACTCGGCCCTCTCGTGCTTCTCCGCCTTCCTCATCGCCGGTCAGATCCCCCACGCATCTCTCAGCACTCTCTACCCTCTCCTCCTGCCGCCGCTCTCCGTCGCGGAGACCGCCGTCGAAGCGTGCGCCGCCGTGCAGGAGGTCATCGAACGGAGCTCCGGGTACAGCCCTGGTGCACCCATGACCCGGTTCGTTTCGAGACCGCTGACGGATGAGCTTATTACTGGCTGGGTTTGCTCGCCGTGGGTCAAGAGTATCATCGCCGGCGCTGTCGAGGAGCAAGAAGCGGAGGACGAGGCGCTCGCGGTGATGAAGCTCGTTTGTGCGATCGCCGAACACGCGCTCACCTACATCTTCAAACCTGGGACATCCACCCACTCGACGCATCGTTTCCTGACTCTTGAGTCGCCGGAGATCCTCGAACTCTTCCGGCTCGTCCTCGCCGTCACTTGCTTCCCGGGGTACGCGACTGAGTCGTTCAGCACCGGAGAGCTTGGGCTGGGAGTGTGGATGTCGTTGCAGGAGGAATGCTCAGATGAGGGTCTCGTGAGCGGTGATGGAGATACTAGGGAGGGTAGAGGCGGCAGGGAAGCCGAGTGGCCGGTGGTCAGGACGATCTTTGGAGCTCTTGCGGATGCGTTGAGACAACGGGCGACGTGGCCTGCCTCCGAGACTTACAAAACGCTACCAAAGGGTGGGTGGTCCCTCTGTCCGTCCATTGTTGCCCTCATGAATTTTTTGATCTCTATCAGACATCATCGACGGCATTCGTATCCATCGCGACACGATGGTCGCCGAGACCCTCCTCTACGTCTACTACATCCTTCGAGACTCGATGCTCGGTGGACTGGTGGATCTTGCGGCACAGCAAGTCTCCGTTCTCGAGTCTACCGGTAGATTCGAGGTGCGTTACTTCACCTCCCATCAAACACTTGGCGCGATCCTAACCTTTCGCCCATCAGGATCTGGAGGCAACGCTGTTCTGCTTGTTCGCCATCCAAGAAGGGACGATGAGCGACGAAGCCACCCACCTACCTCGACTCTTCTCTCCTGCCATCCTCGGGCGTCTCCCTACTACCGGCTACCCCCTCCTCCGAGCCACGACACTCCGCCTTGTCGGCGCTTATTCCTCGTGGTTCACCACGCAGCCTGATGCTTGCATCTCGGCCGTGTCGTTCATTGTGCCCGCTTTGGAGCAACCTAGTCTCTCGTCGGCAGCGGCCAGGGCGTTGAGATTGCTTTGCGACGATAATCGGAAGACTTTGGTTCCGCACGTTGGGAGCTTCGTTGCTGTTCTAGGTGGGCTTGAGGGGAAGATTGAGGTAAGTCCCTTTTGAACATTTTGACCTTAAGCAGAGGAGCTGATGGACGTTCATTCAGGATTCGGAGCTGGTCAAGGTGTTGGAGTCGGTGTCGAGTGTTATCCAGGCTCTTCCGGAAGACCAGATTGTCGAACCCCTCCTCGTAAGTGATGCTCGATCGGACAACATCTTTCAGTGGTAACTCTTGCTTGCACAGACTCTCGCGAACCCCATCGTCGCCAAACTCCAGTCCTCCGTCGACAACTTCGCCCAACTTCCCACAGAAGCTCGCGAGCTCTGCCTCCAGCAGCTGAGCTACCTCGTCGCCTGCGCCAAGGGCCTCGCAGATCCCGAAGGCGACCTCGTGGACCTCGACGCGAGCTTTGATGACTCGCAAGTCCAGCGCGAGACGTCGTCGCGACTGTTACGGGACAGTCGTGTCGCGGCGATGCGGGAACGACTGGCAGCTGCGTTTGAGGGAACGGCGAAGCTGTGGGCTTCAGACTTGGAGGTTGGACAGGTCAGCTGGGCTTTGTCATGTCGCTCAGTTAGGCTCAATGCTGACACTTACTGCAGGCGTTGGCCGACTTCGTCAAGCACACCAGCTCAGACTCGATACCCTCGCCTCTGACTCTCGACCCGCTATCCCTCCTCTCGCTCGCTACGTCGGTCTTCCAGGCTTCCCTTTCGCCAGTATGGATTGCGATCGCCACCTCCCTCCTCGCTCGACTCGCTCGAGACCAGAACGATTCGCAGCTCAGCGACGAGCAACTCGCTGCGGTGGGCAGACCTGTCGAGTCGGCTCTCAGTATTGTTTTGAGCACGTATTCTACACTATCGTGTAAGAGTCTTGGATTTTTGCTACTGGTTTGTATTCTGACGACGTTTTCTATTTACAGCCATGGACGATAATCCTGACGTGGTGCAGGCTTTTCTGACCTTTTGCATTGCTGTACGACGAATCGAATCAGATTCATTCAAAAAAATAACACTAACGGTTCTTCTTTCAGGTCATCCGCTACTTCCCTCGCGTACTCGCAAGTCTGCCGGCCCATTTGGACGCCGTCATCACTTTCGGCGAACGTGGCCTCGGGATGCAGGAGCGATTCTCTCTCAAGGCAACGATCGACCTTCTTGTGAGTCAAAAACGGTTTTGGCATTTATGAACAACTCTGAATGACTTTCACTCCAGGTCGCCAGCGTGCAGCAAAGCCGAATGGAATCGTCCTCCGCATCCATCTTCCGCCAAACCGTCCTTACCCACTGCCGCCCTCTCCTCCACTCTCTCCTACAATCCATCGGAGGAGCCGTCCCTCGATCTCATCTCCAAGCGCTCAGCGAGCTGCTGCACGCCTGTATTCTGCGTATGCCGGATGAGACGAGAGTCGCGATGCGGGAGCTTCTCGCTGCTCCAGGGTGGCCGACGGACAAGGCGTCGGACGACGCGAAGTCCAAGTTTGAGAAAGCGGTATTAGGGTGAGCTTCTTTCTTCGATCTAGTTCTTGCTCAGGGCTGATGTTTTGGAGACAGAGCACGGAACGGTCGACTTGTCCGTACGGCCGTCAGCGATTTTGCGTTGTGCTGCAGAGGGTTGGATGGGAGCAGCTACGGCGCTGCATCGCTGGCAGTGTTTGACTAGATTCGATCAACAGCTCCGAATGAGAAGTTACAACTCCTCGCCCAAACCGTTTTGAGAGAGGCAACAACGTGTCCATGTCAATCTTACAGCGAGCGAAATTGTCGTACACAGCCGTCATGCATCCATCACTTACAGCCTCCACAAGCTCCCATGAGCCGGAAGAAGCTTTTAAAGCACTGCTCTGCCGACTTGGACACGCGTTCGAGCCACCCACCGAACCCGTCCTTCCACTCCGCCTTGCGCCTCTCCTCCGCCTCCCTTCTCTCCTCCCTTTCCTCCCACGTCTCGATATAAATCTCACGACTCTTCTTCCCCTGACAAGCGACACTCAGCACGTCGCCCTCCCACTTGACCAAACTGGTGCTGCTCGACTGGAGCTGTCGGCTATCACCGATCGAGGGCTCCTCTGGCATCCAGTCTCCAATGAAATAGCGCCCGTGAGTCGGACTTTGTTGGTTCACGGAGAAAGTCGCCACTCTTGAGGTGAGGGCTGGGGAGAACTCGACGGAGCCGTGCTCGGTGCCGCCTTTGACGAGACCTCGGAAGTCGGAGGGCAGGCTGACGTGGATGCGCGTCGAGGAGGAGATGGTGAGGTCCAGTAACGTGTCGGGGGCTCGGGAGCTCTGTTGAAGGTCGGATTAGCATTTGTATTCTGTAGACGCCAGCAATCAAGTGCTGTAAATCAACCGGGACTCACGATTGCGAGCTTGACGCCCCTCGTTCCCTTGCCGCAATTCTCAACGCCGATGACCGCCCTACCCCCACCCTTGACACTTAACTGCACATCGATCTCTCCCTCTCTGGTGGCTAAGAAAGCGGCGAACTTCTTCGCCCTGCTCCCTTCGAACCCTGGGAGACGTTTCATCAAGGCCTCACCGAGTCCCGCAAGCGTCTCTGCGAGCGCGGCGAGCGGGTTGTCCCCGTCTTCGGCGGAAGGGGAGAGTCCCATGGCAGGGACGTTGCGAGAAGTGTCGAGCGCGTATGAGCCAGTAATTCCGCCTTTTTTACGGACCACGCTGAACTGGTTGCTCCCGAGTCCGTGGCCGAGGTCCAGGCGCGGGAGAGGTGTGGTTGTCGCAGGCTGGCTCGTGACGGTCGTATCGGAGGAAACGGTGGAAGAAGTGACCGAGGTGAACTCGACTTCTGAGAATGTGTCCGAACCGTAGGCTGGTGGGCCCTGGTAGGTGTCGGTTGTTAGCACCTTCCTGCAACGCTCACTGCCTGGGCATCTCGACTCACTTGAGGCTCGTCCAGCGGCAAAGGGGCGTAGTCGGCTTTGGACATTGCGTGGAAAAGGGTTGACTGATCAAGCCTGTTTGTTAGAAGAAATTGTAAGTTGGGAAGAAGTGCAGTAGACGAGGAGAATCCAGCGCAACGGGCCGGCCTCGAGCTTCGAGGCGGAACTGACTCGCGGGGCGGTGCCACCGACAAGTTGCGAGATGACTCCTGCGTAGCGCATGAACCGTAGCACTCTTAGCAGAGACCCTTCTTCAAGCCACGCTTGGAGTATTCAGAACTCGTGAAAGGACCCAGGAACGACAGACACGTGGACCTCGCCAGCTGAGCCACGGGACACCCTCTGCATTTAGTACTAGAACGGACGACATCGAGAGCATCAAAATGGCCGCAGGCTTCATGTCTGAACCTGGAGAGGGTTTCAAGTAGCGAAACAGCATGTGTCTGCAGAAAACCATAGGGAAGATTGAAAGCGTGACGACGTCCAACCCAACCCGCTCCAAATCCGAAAGTTGGGCGAAGCTGCAGCCCTGAAAAAAGACACAGAATCCTATCGTATCTTCTGATACAAATGTAAAGAATGACCTCACAGAGCGACAGAATCCTTAACAGTCATTCCGCACTTTTGAAGACTCGCACCACCGGGATAGCAAAGATGTGAATTGACAGCAAGAATATAAAAATGTCATCTGTTGGCTTCAGGCCGAAACACCGGCGGATTGAGCTTTAGGCGCAAGAGTGAGGACGAGGGCAACAGCACTGTACGTGTGACCGACAGACGCCTTGCGAAAGAGAGAGAGAGGAAAGAATGGTGAGCTTCAAACAAGTTGACGACCAGTAGCGGAATAACTAACCTCATTCCCCATAGTAGCGAACGAGTGAACCTTGATATAAGTCTCCGGGACCTTGAGCCACACCAGATCGCGCTCGCCCACCGCTCCCGCCTTCTTCAACCTCTGGTAATCGCTATCTTCCGTGTCGTTCCACTCACCTCCAACCGGCTGGCCGGAGAAGTTGACCGAGGTCAAGAGGACCGACGTATATCCCCTTTCACTGATCCTGCGAGTGCTGAACTTGTCTCTGGGGAGGTTGCTGGCGTTGAACTCGCCATCCTCGTTTTCGGTCCCGTCGTAGCCGTCACTGTCCGAGTCGTCGCCGTCCTCCTCCTTAGTATCATCGGCCTCAACGTCACTGCACTCAAAGACGGCTCTGAACTCGACGGGGATCCCGAGTCCCTGGAAAAGGGGGTTTGACTTAGCGGGAGGACTCTTACTCTGGCCGACGTGGTCCAACTCACCTTGACGATGCCGTAGACCTCACGATCGACGCCCTTGAGGAAGCTCGGAAGCGCGTCGTAGTACCTCGTGAGCCTCTCATCTCGGTCCTCGTCAAACTCGCTCTCGAACTTTTCCTCGAGTCCCTCTCCCGTGGGATACCCATGCTGCAAGCCGATGGCGACCCTGCCTCCTTCAGGCAGGAACGACGGCGACTCGACGAGGCGCTTGAGGTGCTCGTACAGCGGGTGGTTGGCGTAGGTCGAAACCGCAGCAGACGGAATGCGAGAGGATGTGTAGATGTCGTACGAAAGCGTGAGGCGAGTGCCGGACGTGACGGGGAGGACGGCGTGGTTGCAGTCCGAGTAGAAGAAGAGCCACGACGCCTTGCCGTCCTTCGCGGCGGCGGACCAGTCAAACTTGACTTCCTGGACTTGATGAGCCGACGTCCTCGCTCTTTTCTGCTCTGTTTCTTCGTCTCCTTGTTTTGCCTGCAGAGGAGGAAAGAACGAGTTAGACCAGCAAGAGTTCCGGATGTGCGAGAGGACGGGCGAAGACTGACCGTGCTCGTCTGGCGGATCGTCGCGCAAAACGAACTCGCCTCCGTCAAAATCCGTCGGCAGGCAGACGAGGAGAGTGCCAATGTGCTCGTTGGACTTGGGAGTATCGCAGTGGGACTTGAAGAACCCTCCGACGCCGTACAAATTGAGTTTGTAGAGTTCGGCACGAAGAGGCGACGTGGTGTTGCTCTCGAGCTCGATCGTCGAGAGGATGTTGCCGAGTGAAAGGGGCTCAAAGTTGATGGCGAAGCGGTCCGTCTATAATATTGAGTCGGGGGAATAGTAAATCATGAATCAATGCGAGCTCTTGAAGCCAGCGAACCGGCTCCAAGAAGCTTACCTTGAACTCCTTCGCGATGCGGTACGAAGCATCGTACACCGTCTGATGGCCAACGCCGAACGGGCTCTCGAGTGCAGCCTGGTGCAGATTGGCCAACTCTTCCTTCGACGGCGGGAACTTGATGTACCTGTGAGCGCAAGGCGTCAGCTTCTCGCCCGCACTCTGGCTCTGGAAACTTCGCTCGACGTACTGAGGCCTCTCGCCCTGGCCGTCGCTGTTGTCGAGGTAGAACAATCGCATCGCCTCCGCCGAGATGGGCAAAACTCCTTCGCTGAACCTGAGGGTCCCGTCCTTCGAGTGCTTGAGCTCGGCGGCACACGCCTCGAGTGCGGCCAGTTCGTCTGCACGAAGCTTGCGGCGGGGAGCGGTGGACTCAACGACGGGGATCGAGGGCGGCGCCATGGTGGTGCAAGATACAAAAGTAGCGAAAAGTATGAAGAGAAGCTGAGGGGAGGAGGAAGGGAAGGAAGGAAGTCGATTCAGACCTTCCAAGTTCCAGCAAAAGTGGGGCGTCTGGCCTCCTGAGGTTCTGTCTGCAGTCGGCCGCGGAGTATGTGCAGAGTGGTGATGCATTTCTTGTTGCACGAACAATCACAATTACTTCCATCCAACTATGTACTCAATCCTGTACAACCTCGTCAACATTCTCGGGCTCGTGGAGCTCGACGACCTCGAGCGCCGTTCCAGCCTGGTTGAGTCGGATGCGAGCCACATCGCCGTCCCTAGTGAGAAGCATCATTCAGTCAGCATAAGTGAATAGCTGTCGGCGTACTTGAACTCACTTGATAGTGCCTTTGAGAATGGCCGACGCGAGCTTTTGGCGGATCTGCGGCACAAACAAAGAGCCACGTCAGCGAGGATCACCAAAAGAAAAGAGAGGCCACCCCACGCACCTGCTTGTTGACGAGCCTGTTGATCTCCCTCGCCCCCCACAGCGGGTTATACCCGTTCGCCGCGATCCAGTCCCTCGCCCCACTCTCGACCAGCAGCTCGACATGCCTTTCGGCGGTATTGAGCGCCTTCTGGACGTCGCGCAACCGGAGGTCCACGATCTCGGAGATGGCGGTCGGGGAGAGCGAGTTGAAGACGATTTGCTCGTCCAAGCGGTTGAGGAGCTCAGGAGGGTACATGGACTGCAGGCGGGCAAGAATCTCTTGCTTTGCTTGGTCGGTGACGGTGCCGTCCGGCAGGGTCGATCCGGGCTTGAGGAGGATGTCGGAGCCGATGTTGGAGGTGAGGATGAAAGTCGTGTTCTTGAAATCCACTTTACGGCCCTGAGAATCCTGGAGAGTTCCCTCGTCCAGCACTGTTTCGGACAACTCGGAGGGTCAGCCACCACTTTTCCACGCAGCGAGGATACCCGACACTCACCTTGAAGGAAAAGGTTCGGCACTTCAGGCCTCGCTGCCTTCTCGAACTCATCAAGCAAGACCACAGAATACGGTTTTCTGCGCACAGCTTCCGTCAACATCCCCGAATCCTCGTATCCGACGTAGCCTGGCGCAGCTCCGATGAGCCGCGAGACTTGGTGCTTCTCCGAGTACTCGCTGTCAAGAGATAGAACACCTTGAGCACTGAGTCTCAAGCTAGTGATCAAACAGACTTCCTGAACTCACCTCATGTTAACCTGGATCAGGTTCTTCTCCGTCCCCGTCAGCTCTTCCGCCAGCGCTTTCGCCAGCTCCGTCTTTCCAACTCCGCTAGCACCAAGGAACAAGAAGCTCGCAATCGGCCTATTGGGAGACTGAAGGCCTGCCCTCGAAAGCCTGATACTCTCTGCAACGGAAGAGAGCGCGGGCTCTTGGCCGACGACGCGGTCGCGGAGGAAGTCTTCCAGGTGGAGGAGGCGGGCACGGTCGCCTCGGAGGAGGGTGGAGACGGGGATGCCGGTGGACTGGCGAGTGAGAGAGACTTGAGTTGGAGAAAACTGAAATGTGAAAGGAAGGAAGCAAAAAGCACACCTTTGAGACCACGCGAGCAATGTCATCCGACGTGACACGTTGGCTCTGGTCGCCGGTCTTCTCGTCCTCTTTCGAGTCCTCCGGGAATCGCTTGACGAGGTCAGGGATGACCGAGTACCTCAGCTCAGAGGCGCGCTGGAAGTTGCCGACCCTGGGAGAAATGTCCAAACAAGCCACGTCAGCACGCGCTCCGTCCCACTTGGGACGCTGAACTCCATCCACCCACTCTCGGTGTTCAGGGGAAAAAAAAAAATGAAACTCACCTCTGCATCTCCTCCAATTCCCACCTAGCCTTCTCCAACTCCTCCCTCCCTTTCTTAACCTCCTCAGTCTTCCTCCTCTCCTCCCTCCACGCTTCATCCAGCTTCCCCCTCTCCTCTTCCAACGCCCTAATCTCCTCTTCGAGCACCCCTCTCCTCTCACTACTAATCGCATCCTTATCCCCACCCAAACTCGTCAACTCAATCTGCTTCGTCGTGAGTTCCCTCTCGACGCGCTCGAGTTCGTCGGGCTTGGATTCGCGCGCGAGACGGAGAGAGGACGAAGCTTCGTCGAGGAGGTCGATGGCTTTGTCTGGGAGATGGCGTTCGGGGATGTATCGATTCGAGTAAGTGGCGGCCGTGACGAGAGCGCTGTCGGAGATGTTGACGCCGTGGTGTACCTGGTTGATTGGTTCGCCGTCCATCAGCACCAAATTGCACATCACACGAAAAGATACGCACCTCATACTTCCTCTTCAGCCCTCTGAGAATCGTGATCGTCTGCTCTACTGACGGCTCCTCGACCAACACGGGTTGAAACCTTCGTGTGAGCGCAGCGTCCTTCTCGATCGTCCGCCTGAATTCTTCTAAGGTCGTGGCTCCGGCCAGCTGCAATCCACGGGCCAAAGCCGGCTTGAGCATGTTGCCTGCGTCAAGTGAGCCTTCCGCTTTCCCAAGGGAAAGGATCTGGTGGATCTCGTCTGCGAGGAGAGAGGGTCAGCATGGAGAGTGGAGCAGGAAAGTTGGGGGTACGAACCAATGAAAACGATGACCTCTCCCTGGGTCTCCTCAATATCCTTAATCAAGTTCCTCATCTTCTCCTCGAAGGACCCTCGCACTGCCGAGCCAGCGACGATGGAAGACAAGTCGATCGACACCACTGTTTTCGAAGCGTGTCAGCACTGATGGAGGAAGACGGAGGGAGAAAAGAACATACATCGACGGCCTTTGAGCGACTCTGGGACTTCACCGTTGATGATTCGCTGTGCTAAACCTTCGAGGATCGCGGTCTTGCCCACACCCGCTTTTCCGACGAGAAGGGGGTTGTTCTTCGTTCTGCCGAGGGACCACGTCAGCGTCAGCTCTCCCCTTCTTCTTTCCGTTTCCAGCGAAAACCTGACTTACCTCCTACTCAAGATCTGGATGGTCCTTTTAATCTCCTCTTCCCTCCCAATCACCGGATCCAACGCACCCTCCTGCGCCAACTTTGTCAAATCGACGCCGCACTCTTCCAATGCCTTGCCCGGTTCCCTCTGCTGCTGCCCGCCGAAGATGTTGCCTATCGGGAACCCTCCGCCGCCTCCTGGTCCTCCAGGTCCTCGTGGTGGCTGGTTGGGAGCGCGAGAGGGAGGCGAGGTGGAGATGCTTCGGAGCGGGACGGTGGCGAAGGAGGTGGTCGTGGATGTATGCGATGGGAGAACGACAAGAGGGAGGGGACGGTGGCGGGAGTGGAGGGGGATGCGAGAGACGCGAGACAGTGCTCGGTTTGACAGCATCTTTGTGCGTAGTCGTGCGAGTTTTGCTGGAGAAGGACGGACGAAGTCAGCTCGGCGATGGGTGAAGGTGGGGGATGCACAAGTACGTACAGAAGTAGCTGGAGAGTATAGATTGACTTGCGTGCAGAGCAGAGCAGAAAGTTGAAAGTTATATCAAGAAAAGAGACATCCAGCCAGCCAGACACGACGAGATGCACGAGCGCGAGACGAGCCGAAGATGAACGTCGGAGGCGAAGTTGCTCGAATCCTCCGGCGCGTTCGACGGCCTCGCGCTCTCTCGCTCCCGCCACGTCAGCTCAACATCACATCTTGGTGCAGTTTGTACCATTCAGAGACAGGTCGGGATGACCTCGTCTGTCCGCCACCTGTCGCCGGCAGCCTCGCGCGCTCACCTCCCCGTCGCGAGCACCAGCACGAGCGCCAGCACCGACCCCGCGCCGACGCTGCTCCTCCCGCGACACTCGGCCTCCTCCAACTCGAACTACCCGTGGCTACAGGGGTACACCAAGAGTGGGAGCAGTACTCTTGAGGGCGGATATCAGGTCTTTGTCGTCGAGCAGAGGTGCGCTCACCCTCCCTCCCGTTGTTGTGGGCCAGTGCGGGAGGGGTTGCTGATCTGGCGCGAATGGTGTTGGATCACAGAGTGACGGATAGGGATGCATACCCTTGTATAGTAGTGTTCACTGGAGAAAAGAGCGATACCGTGCGTCCCTTTCTCTGCCTCGTCCCCACGCCGCCCAGCGCTCATCAACACGCGGTCGCGAACAGATCCCCGTGGACCACTTTGTCTACACCGGACCGCCAGAATCACAGAAGGCGACATTTGATGCATCAAGGAAGCTCCTCAAAGCAACCGGAGCGCGCTTGACTGGGGTTCGTGTCGCTCTCCCTTGACCATCAAGCCGCCACTCTGACCCGTTGCCTCGCTTCCTACGAGCAGACCTCCTCCGAGAACCACTTTGTTCCCCTCACTTCACTTCCATCACTACCCACAACTCTCACGTTGATCCAAATTCCGCCGGGCGACGACTATGGCTCGATCCGTCGCCTCCTCTACCTCAACATCAACCTCCGCCGGTCCGTCTTCTTGCTCGCTCGCGTGACTTCCTTCAGTTTAATCACATGCTGATCTTCCATACATTTGCCACCCCTGCTTAGCCTTGGATTTGGCGGCCGAGCCTCTCTCCGACTGATCCCAGCTCCAGCAGCACAACAGCTCCACTTCCGACAATGCTACCGCTTGCCCATCCCCACGCCATCCTCACACCACCACGAAGCGAGCGGCGCGGATTTCGACACCCTCGTGCTCGACTTCATCAAGCTCGTGCAGCATGCGTTGGCGTTGTTTGGGCTGGGAGTTGTGGAGGTGCAGACGCCGACGGGGGTGAGCGCGACCGGCGAGTGGAATGGGATGCAGGGCGAGTCGGAGTATCGCTTGAAAGAAGGAGACGGGCTCCGTAAGCTCGTCATCGATTTTTAAATAGTTCAGACAACTCATAATGGCTCTATATCTTAGTATGCGACACGACCCTCACAGCCCTCACTCTCTTCCGTGTCGACATCGCCGAACCCCTCCTCCACCTGCCCTCCGACCACACCGTCCTCTCCCCATCCCTCCTCTCCTCCCTCCTCTCCCTCGTCATCTCCTCCCGAGGCAAGCTTCTAGCCCTAGGCGGCTCCTCTGTCCCCAAAGACCCCTTCACCCGTCGTTCAAAGTTCCTTGCGGCCCTACACGTGTTCCAAGTCGCGCATCGGATCCCGCCGAGCCCTTACCTTTGTATTCCGCTACTCGTAACGCTGAGGACTCTCCATGCGAGGATTAGGCCGAGTATAGGTAAGAGGCTCGACGACTCGCTCAACCTCCCTATCAACCTCCCGAGACGGACGCACAAGAAACGAGGAGAGGACATCGAAACGTCATCGCTGGAAACCCTCGTCGAGGCGTTCGAGAGTGGGATCGGAGGGCCAACGGTGGCAAACGTGTGGGGTGTGGTGTTGAGACGGAAGCTGAGGGATCGGATAAGGGACGATAGTGAGACGAGTGGGGAGGAGGAGGTGGGTACTAGTGGAGGAGAAGGAGAGGATGGAGGAGTGGTGGGCCAGCTGGAAGGGGGAGTGAGAGGCGTGATTCGGGGGGTTAGGGAGAGGGCGGGGAGAGCAGGGAGGATGGTGGGGGTTCTGGATGGTGATGGGGAGAGGAAGGAGAAAAGGGAGAAGGAGAGGCTGGGGCCCAGTGTGGTCATTTCGTGCGTTATTTTTCTCACTTGAGGATGCAGGAGTTGGGTAAAGGCTGACGGGTTGATGATTATGCAGAGAGCCTTCGTCGTCGTCTGGGAAGCAGAGCCATCGAGCGAGCTTTGATACTGCCGCAGAATGTGCGTTCCATCACATCCATCGCCCTTTCTTTCTCTCTAATCACATTTCTCCTCCGAGCAGCAATTGGCCGCTCGACCGCCTCCTTCGCCCATCGCCTCTCCCTCGCCCTCTCTTCCGACCGAGAAAACCCACACCCCCGACTCCCTCCCTCAACCCTCTCTTCGACCCTCTCCTCGCCCATTATCGGCAACGGAAACTCCATCGGCCTCGGTCCACCACCACCTTCCAGGCGAACCTCGACGCGAAGGGTCGCGAGTGAGGCGGTGTCAGCGTCAACGAATACGTCGCCGGACCTGGGGTCGGGAAGTTGGGAGGTCGACGATAGCGCTATCCCGGTTGTTGAGAGGAGGGTGCATACGCAGACGTTGAGAGGGAGGAGGAGGCATTCGTTTGATGTTGTGGGCGACGCACCGGAACCTTGGCAGAATCTTTCGAGGTTGGTTTCTTTTTCCGTGGCTGTGGTTGAACAGGAAGGGAAGGGGAGTGCTGATGTGAATCCGGATGGTTGCAGGAAGAGGTTGGAGATGGATGTGAATTTGAGAATGACCGCGTGGTTGCTCAAAGGGAAAGAGAAGAAGCTGGAGGAAATGGCTGAAGCCTTGAAGGTCCGTCCTTAACGATCACTCCGACTACGTGTTGGCTCGAAGCTAACCCTGGCGTCCTTCCAGGTCGTCCACGCGTCCTACACCTCCGCCGTCCAATCCCTCGAGACCCCTCTTGCCGAGAAACAAGCATCATTCGACAAGCTCGCACTCACGGCCGGCCTCCTCGCCGCCAAAGTCGAAGCCTATCAATCCAGCACCTCCCCAATCGCCCAACTCAAAACCGGTTACTCCCGTCTCGACTACGCCCAAAACGTGTTGGAGGACAAGATGACGGATCTGACGGAGTTTCAAAGCTCGTTGGTGCAGAAAGTCGGTCCAAGGGGGACGCTGGATCTGGGGATCGGGAGGTTGGAGCATGAGAGGAGCGGGATGAGGAGCGCGCTCAGGAGTTTGAAGATGTGGAGTGATTGTGAGTGCTTTCTTTGTTTTGAGGTTTTGGAAGGTCTAGTGAGGGGCGCTGATGCGGTAGTTGTCACAGGGCTTGGGTTCCTCGGGAGGAGGATCAAGTGGCACATGTTTTTCCGGTGGAATCAGTCGGAAGGAGAGGAGGTCGAGCGGTTCAAAGCTGAATGATGAAAACACAGGCTCAGTTGGACATATACCGGTTTTCGGATTGTCTTGGTCTCACGATCATCCTCGCATCTCTCAATCTCGCATGATGGGGTTCGCCGGCGCCGGGTGACCTGCCACGTGGAAATCGTCCCGCTCACGGTCGTCGTAGTTCAAACATATAAAACCAGCTTTCGGCACACTCGCAAGGTTATCACCCTGCCGGTGCGAGGGTGTCGAGGCCTGGAGGGCGCTCTCGAAACCCTACTCTTCAGGAAATGTCTGACAGCCGAGTGCAATTCGTCTTCGCGCGAGCGAGCGTACAACAGGTTTCAAATCTCCAACGTATAGTCGCTACAAACAAGATCGCAAACAGTACTACAAAATCTTATAGCTACAGTCGCCTTGCGGACTCAGGTCGACGCAAGCAATGCTTCCCACTCCCCGTCGCCTCGCCTTTCGAATCCTCCCAACACATCTCCAACCCCGCAAACTGCGCTCTCAACTCCCACCCCTTCTTCCCAATGACGCTCGCAACATTCTCGACCGTGATGACCCTGGCGGTGGAGTAGAACGGTCTGACGACGGCGTGCAAGAACTCCTTGTACGACTTTTGGAGCGAGAGGTCGATGTACAGCGTTTCGAGGACCTGGTCCGTCTGCTTGATGTTGTCGAGGTGTTCGTGCGCGTGTTGGATGTAGAGCGGCTCGAGGACGTCGATCTCGAGCTTCTTTGATCCGCCGCCGGTGGAGCGGAGATCGTGCGATCCGCCGTGGGCCCAGCGTGCGACTGGGAACATGCGCCAGATGTAGCGGTCGAGGATGATGGAGGTGCGGTTGTGGTGTTGAGGAGTGACGATGTGGCCTTCGAGAGGGGGGACGAAGGAGCGGTGGGTGTCTTGGGAGACTTGGAGGAGGAGGCCCATGATGTAGGAGAGCTCAGAGGCGGTGCCGTTCAGAGATGGGGAGGTGACTGAAAGAGATCGGAGGGGTCAGCAACAGACCTCTCAATCAAGCTTTGAAAGCCAACTCACTCATCATGGGGAGCTTAGGGACGGGGCTCTCCTTCGACCTGGCGGGGTAGGTGACAGCGCTCTGGTGGTACCCGAGCGCGCCCGCGATGTAGTTGGTCTCGATCTGCAAACGCCAGACTCGTCAGCTTTCCATCCCCTACACAGCATTAACTTCAAAAAGTTTACCTCATCCTCACACGCCGAGCACTGGAAGAACGCCGCCCTGCCATCCCTCGTCCTCGAGAACGCATGCCCATCCAACATCGCACTAGTCGCTCTAAACCGACTCTTACTCAAAACCTTCACGTCCATTCCCCCAGCCCATGGGCTCACAAACTCGGCCTGTCCGTACCCCGTCTCGTGCGTGCTCTCATCAAAGACGTTCGCGTCGCCCATCGTGCTGTTCTTTTGCTTCGGCGGCGCGGTGTTGATTTGAGGGTGAGAGCCAGTCGGGTCAAGGAGGAGGTTGACGTTTGACCAGAAGCGGGACTCGGCGTCGTCTTCGCCGCCTTGGGAGAGCTCGAGGAGGCGTCGCCAGAGAGTGATGACGCTCGCGGTCGGGTTGAGGAATAGGAAGCCCTGAGTCACACGGGTTTCAGCTGATGTTTTGTTGATATTCCACAAGGAAAACTTACAGCCTTGGTGTTGTGAGTGGTCCAGGAGTTGGGGATCTGGAGATCAAAGTCGTCCAAGGCGCCCATGAATGGGACGGGATCACTGCACAGAGAGCCACAAAATCAGCATCGCCACCGACATCTGCGCTCGTCGAAACCATGCGTACTCTCTGAAGTAAACATCACTGAAAAATATGAAAAGTCAGTAATTGCTCCGATCAAGACCAAACGAGATAGAAAGCTGCCTCACCCATCAATCACAAACACCCTCCTTCCACTCGCCATGACATCGAGCGCGGCCATGAGTTTCACCGACTCTCTCGCCCTCTCCAACTTCTTCCCGCCCAACCTCGCCGCCACCTGGTACCCACCAAAGCAATACGCCTCTTTATCGTCCCTGCAAAACGCCATGCACCCCTCATCCAGACACAGCGTCACCAACTTCCTCCTCGCGTCCTTCTCCTCGATATCCTCCACCTTCTTGCCCTCTGATACCCTGATCGCTCGATCACCAAGATACGTGATACTCTTCCTGTCGAGCGAGTCGACGAAACCCCGGAGGTGTGGAGTCGAGAGGCGGACAGAGGCATTGGTGGCTGGACTGATCCAGAGGTGCGAAGGAATCCGGGCGGCAGGGATAGCAAAGTGGGATCCTAGTCGAGTAGCGATGTAGTCGGCGAAGGTGATGCTGTCGCCAGGAGCTGGAGTACGGGGGTGCGAAGACGTCGGGTACGGCACAGTCTCGAGGTTAAGGACTCCATTGGCGATCGAGTTCGGAAGGACGCGCTGCAGCCACGGCGTAAGGGCCGAAAAGTCGTCCTGATACGAGTCGTCGAAAGCGTCGGACGTAGCGAGGAAGAGGTACCGCCCCATCGTGACGCTCACGAACGCGAGGACGAGGATGAGCGTCCAGCGCATGGTGAGCGCCCACACCCGCTTCTTCTCCTGCTGGATCTGTCGCTTGTACAACAGCGAGCCTCGTCGCTCCCCGTAGCCGGACTGTCTTCGCCCAGTTTTTTCCTCCATGAAGGACGTGAGACTGCCGACGCGCTCCATCATGACGGACGGCGAGCCGGGGATCGCCACTCCGAGCCCAGGCATCGACATGATGAAACTCGCGATGCTGCTCCTCTGCCTCACGTGTCCTCTGTGCGAGTCGTTCTCCGTCGCAGAGGAGTAGCCTCTCCCTTGGCCGGAGTTTGACCGCTGCATGAGGTTCGCCGAGGGGTCGAACAGGTGCGCGAGGTGGGGGCTGCCCATGCGCGGGTCGACGGAGGAACTGACGGCGCTGTCGGGGATGTCGATGGGTATCGGGG
The DNA here is from genome assembly GCA_024364755.1 of Pseudohyphozyma bogoriensis. Classification (NCBI taxonomy): domain Eukaryota; kingdom Fungi; phylum Basidiomycota; class Microbotryomycetes; family Chrysozymaceae; genus Pseudohyphozyma; species Pseudohyphozyma bogoriensis. Next base: position 377,013 of record JALBUQ010000005.1, read on the forward strand.
TCGGGTACATGTGGTCAGGAGGGAGGGAGTAGGATTCCATGCCGTCGTCGGACGAGTCGCGGTCGCGGTCATCGCTTGGCGAGCTGTGGTTCGATCCAAACTCTGGGCGGCGTGGTGTCGGTGGGAGGACGGTGGACGTGACTGATTGAGGGTGGTACGAGAAGTGAATAGTGAAAGTCAGCTTCCAGCACCCTCTTTTCCACCACGTCCTACATCAGACTGCAGACTTACTCAAAGGCGAGTTGGGGTCAGAAGTTGACGTCGCAACAAAGAGCGGGACCCAGGTCCTCCTCGCAGAGCCGTGAGGTCGCGACATGGTGATTCACTGAGCAGTGGAGGAGCAGAGGAGAGGGAGTAGATGGAGGGAGAAAAAGTCGGCGAGCTCCGATGCGAGCAGTCGCGGGGTGCTGCAGGCAGGCCAAAGGTCGAGGGTCAGCCTGGCCCATGCATGGCTCCAAGAATCACGCGGCGACTGACCTGGGTTTCCCCTTGCAGGCAAGGTGCTCCTCCCAAGTGCCCTGGTGGCCCTACAACAGATTCGTGCAAGAAGAAGCGAGCGAGCGACAACAGAGGTCGGACGGGGTGAGGTACAGTGCTCGGAACAAGGAGCAAACGGGGTGGGAGGAGAGCAGAAGAGCACAGAGCAGGAACTCGAGCATACAGACAACAGTCCCAGAGCAGAGTAATGCCTGGTCTCGCGTGCGGCCGGACCCATCCCGACTAGGCAGGTCCGCTCGACGCGTGCGGCGACAGGAAGCTTGCGACGGCGATGCCTGGAAAAGGAAGGAGGCTGGCAAGAGCCTCGGACTTTTGACCACCCTTCGCCGCCGCAATAGAAACTTGCTAGAGCGACTATAGAGATTCGAATATTCCATTGCCTACCAGCCCTCCTTCCACAATTCTTTACGAACAACCCGCTCCCGGCGGTTGCGACGAGTGCTCCAACCTGGCGACTCGAAAGACCAGAAGCGCCGCCGTGCCCTCCGAGACCCATTCCTTGGTCAAAACCCTCTGCACCATTCAATATATATATCTCGAAAGTGTTCACTACCTGACCGAAGTAAATTCGAGCTACAAAATAAGCCAAGGCGCGCTACACCCGAGTGCAGAAGCAGAAGCACGAGCGGCCGAGGTGGCGGGTCCCAGCTCCAGGCAAACTCGGAGCTTGGATTGTGCAACCCCTTCCTTCCGCCTGCCTCTAGCGAACAGACACAGAAAACGCTCTCAGAAAGAGCAGCCAGAGGTCCGCTGTCTCAGAACACCGTCGGGAATATCTCCGGCGCAAAGCCTGAACTAGAGAATGTCCGCACGACGCCGGAGTCGTGGCGAGGCTGGTGTGGTGAGGAGCTCGCAGGACGATCGGTGGTGCTACAAAAAGACGGGAGCGGGTTTGAGAAGTAGAAGAATGCGCGAGCTGAGAGCAAAGAGCACGGATTCGGGCAGCGACTGGACGCGTCAGGTGAGATCGAAACTGGGACACGTGGTCGCCGGCGGGCTTGGGACGTCCGCTTCCCGCTTCTTGGCCTCCGCCTCGGGTGATAGAGTCTCAGAGTTCAGCAATCTCTATTTTCAAAGGTACGCCGCTGTCCCGGAAGTAGGAAAGGGGGGCAGGAAACTCCTCCAGTGGGAAGAACACGTGGCGCCTGACCCCTCTCTCCCTCCGTTAGACTCGCGCCAAAGCCAGCGTGGCTCGAAGAGAGTCTTCGGACCGCGGGAGAAAGCGTGTTTGTCCGCTCCGTTCCAGCTCGCATCCTTCGACACACGCCGGACCCGACCTTCTCTTCCAGGGCGGGACAACAAAAGGAGCGAGGATCTGCAGGCGTGCCTTTAGCCACGCCGCCTGTTTTTTGTGGGCATCTTCCTTCCATTCAGCTCTCACACCTTCTAAACTGTATCCCGCTCATAATCGTTTTGGAAAAGAGAGAGGACAATGGTGTTTGTCGGTCTGAGCGAAGGGTGCCTTTTCGTCGCGATTTCAAGGCGCGCAAGAACGTGACGAAGTGATGCGGGTCTTAGGAAGATGAGGCAGCATCGACCAATTTGTCCCCGACGTGTTTGCAGGGTGACGATGGTGCGAATGACGATGATTGGCAGAGGCTGATGAAGGCGGTAGTGGAGGGCGAGCGGAATTCGGTGTGTTTTAAGGCGCCGAAGACGTACATCAAAGTCAATGCGTTTGTTGGGACGAAAAACCGATGTTGAGATGCTTGGTTGCTTCTGGAATGCCCTGCTGGAGGAATGGATGGAGCTGACCATTGCTTGTTATTCCCCGCCGCTAGGCTTACGTGGGTCTCACGTATTGTACCGTGGCCCTCATCCTATCACTAGCTCCCAAGACCCCAGCTCTTGAACCTTCTTCTTGGAACAAAATTTCACTCATTCTACGAGTGCCAATTCAACCCTGTTTCTTTCTTCTGAGATCGAAGCGGAGCATGCCTGACGTCGCGCAGACGAGTTTTGTCGGCAAGCTTGCTATGCACCATGATTGGAGACTTTTCTGCGTCACACATTCACTTGTCCTTTGGCGGGATCAAATTGAGTTTTAAAAACTACAGAGAAGCATTGTGCACCTCTGGCTAAAGACGTGTGTACTGTACTGGAGGAGACCACGCAGCGGAGCGCGGCGCAAGGGAAAGCCACAACAAGTTGCACCATCGCTCCTCCATCGTACACGCCCACTCAAAGCGCATACAGCATACACTCGAGAAAAGGCTCAAGCTCGTTTAGAAATGCTTCTCGTTGCTCGACAGACAGTCACAGTGGCCGTAAAGGGACATGCCACGTATGCCCCTTCCATCCCTCGCTCATCCCACTCATACCAGCGAAACCCCGCGCGATCCCCTGTTCCCACGATGCAGCAGCTCGGTAGATCATCGGCAGTCAAATGACAGCAAAGCTGCCACTCGACCGATGGCGATCCGAGGGTCATCAATTTTCTCGGAGCTCGCGAGCTCGGAGGAGGTTGCCTCGGAGATGAAGGGGTGAGCCAGGGCGGTCGAGATGAAGGGAGGAAGGAGGGAATCTCATCGATGTAAAAAGCGACCGTTGGGTCGCACGACTGGTGACATCTTCCCGCTCGTACACTACCGCCTAGTTCAGTTACGTGGTCTCGCATTTCCAATGCCACTCCCTCCCTCGCTGCCTTTCGTCGATGTAACTCCACCTGGATGTCCTTGCACGACTTCGTTTCTCTCAGAGTACGAACCCACGAAGAGAATGGGGAAAAAGGGTGAGAAACGGTCCAAAGCGTCATGATGCCCACCCACACCCTTCCCGCACGCGCCGGGGCGCCAAAGTGCGTGCGTGCGTGCCACACTCGTGCGTGCGCCCCTGCTCCCGCGCCCGGCGCCGGCCGGCTCTGCGCGTGCCTTTTAAAATGAAAAGGTTTGGGCAGGATGACACGCTTGGGTACGATCCTTACGCAGGAGGCGGGAGGAATCAGACAGCTTGAAGTGGGTTCGTGCGAGGTTTGTTTACGTTTGAACGAGAAAAACGTGACTTTGATGGAAGGGTTTGGGTTGGTTTGTTGTTTATTGCGTGGCATGGAAGGTTTTTTTTTTGTGGAGGTTCGCTCTCTCTTCTCGCCTTTTCTTTTTAGGTTCGTGGACGAGCTTGGCTTGTGGCCTGGAAGGAGGGTGGTGTGGTAAGCTTTCATTCGCGGATGTTTGTTGTTTGGTCGCGACGCAAGCCTGGCCCGATCAGCGCGAGAGATAGACGTGTTTGCGTAAAGCTTTGAATTGCGATGTTTGGGTTTTCTCAGTCAACGGAAAGAGTGAAGAGATGGGAAAAAACAGCAAACAAAAGTGCAGACATTCCAGGGGAGGAAGAGGGAGGAAGGGGCGAGGCAGGGGAGTAAGGTAGGGTGTCGTGGCGTGCGAAAGCGCGGGGTGCTGATGAACAAACACACGTGAATTGTCTGCAAGTTGAGGGTTCAAACAAGAGAGAAAAATGGATGAGAGGGTTCAAGTGTACAACTTTTTGATGGATATCAGACGATCCCTAGCAGAGGTGTCTGAGCTCCTTCCGCAAACGGCAATGTTTTTCTTTTGAAGAGGGAGGTGTGCGCGGCCATCTTACCAGCGTCAGATGCTGATCAGCGGGTGAAGTACACAAAGGAGAACGGGTGCAAAAATAATGATGCAAGAAATGATGAGAGAAATTTCTGGGGTGGATGAGCGGAGTGCGGAGGAGAGCAGGCCGATCGGAGGGAGGGAGTGCGCTCTGCTTGGGCCTCGTCTTTTGAGGTGAGCCTCGACAGGAGCGCTCCTCCTCCCTCCTCCTCCTCCCCGTCCCCATCCTCGCACGCCGCCGGCTGCTGCCAGAGCACCGCACGAGCAGCAGCAGCACACCCACTGCCACCGCCCACGCTCCGCCCCTTTGTCGCCAGCGCCGTCGCCGTCCAGCTCCCCCTTGTTCGCCGCCCGCGCCACTTCGTCTTTCAACGGTCCCCATCCCGCGCCGCGCCGCCCGTCGCCGTTCGAGCGCTCCTCCCACGACCCGAGCAGCGAGGACGAGCACGCACGACGACGACGACCAGCAGCAGCGATGACCTCGATCTACTCGGCCGCGAGCTCGCCGTCGCTCCCTTCACGCGCGCCCTCGCGCAACGGCCAGGCGTCCGCCTACGCCAGCAGCAGCACCAGCTCCCGCCCGATGCTCGACCGCATGCCGTCGACCATCAGCGACATGCCCGTCGCGACCAACTCGGCCCTCAACAAGGTTGGCAGCGCCTCGTCGAGCCTGTACCAGAACTGCCGCTCCGTGCTCGCCCAGCTGTACCGCGTCCCAGGCTTCGCCGAGCGCTTCATCGACGACGCCGCCCCAGGTGACGGGCCCGACGCCGTCGCGAGCGTGTCGAGCGACCCCGTATCGAGGAGCTTGCACGCCTTGCGCCTCGGCTCGTCTCTCTGCTACCTCTTCAACGCGCTCGACCTCGCCCACAAGCTCGACGTCAGCCCCGCCGCCACCAGGGCCAACCTCAAGGCGTGCCAGCGCGGGACTGCCCACTTCATCATGGCCTGCAAGCAGGACCTCGGCTGGCTCGACCAGGACTTGTTTGCCATCCACGAGCTCTACGGCCAGGACACGAACGGCGTCGTCAAGGTCCGTCATTTTCCCAAACCTCCTTTCGCTCCGCCAACGACCCTCGTTTGTGAGCGCGCGCGCGCGTGCACAACTCGGGGGGGCCGCTGTGTTTTTTTGGGCAGAAAAGTCGTGCTGATCTCGCGCGGTCATCTTCTCTTCGTGGCACCCTTTATCATGTTAAGGTCATCAACACCGTCACGAAACTACTGTCACTGCTCGAGCAGCAAGGCCTCCTCGACCCCGTTACGGAGGCGCCGGCAGACGTCGCGGGTCCGTCGAACCCGAGCGATGAGAGGGGAATGGTCGTCAAGGAGATCCTCGACAGTGAGAGGAAATATGTTCAGGATCTTGAGGTTCTTCAGGTGAGCTATCCGTCTCTTCTTCCCTGCCATCTCGCATCTCGATGGAACGGCGATGGACCGACCGCGGAGAGCGAATCGAGGGCCTGTTCGTTCAACGAGGCGCAACGACGCTAACGGAGGGTCGTGCGCCCATTCCTCCTCTTGCTCGCCGAATCACACACGATTGCAGGACTATCAACGCCAAGTTGCCAGCAACGACATCATCACCCAGGACCAGATCCACAACCTCTTCCTCAACCTCAACTCTCTCGCCGATTTCCAGCGGCGGTTCCTCATCGGAGTCGAAGCCAATGCCAGTCTTACACCCGAGCAGCAGCATTTCGGTCATCTCTTCCTTACGATGGTGCGTTTCTTTGCCTTCGCTTTCACCTGCAAGTGGTGAAGGTTTAGGAGGAAGACCTGGAGCACGCGGTGGAAAGAGGAGCTGGGAGAGCTGACGGAATGTTGCCTCGCGGCGTGTCTTCGAATAGGAGGACAACTTTTCAGTCTACGAACCGTATTGCGCCAATTTGACTGCTGCTCAAGAGCTAGCAATCAACGAAAACGCTTCTCTCACCGTACGTCGTGACCCTCCGACACTGACAGTGGCGCATGGAAGGAGACTGACCTCTGGCTCGTGCACCTTTCATCCGCAATCTTTACCCCTATTCCGCCATCCTCTCGCTCCTGTCTCATCAATCGGCAAATCACCCACCTCAGAAACTCGCACATGTCCTTGACCCCGTCTCAGAACTCTCGCCGCTCCTCATCAAGCCCGTCCAGCGGATATGCAAATACCCCCTGTTGCTTGGCGTACGTCCCCATCTCCGCTCCGGGAGTTTCACTATCGTTTGTCGGAGTACCACGGAGCTGACCCATCGATCACTCCCCTCTTTTCCTTATCGGCTTGTGCAGACCCTCCTCAAAAACACCCCAGAAAGCTCGCCCGCCTACCCAGAACTCGCCGCGGGACTCGCGTCGATCGAGAGGGTGACCGCACGAGTGAACGAGACGACGAGGCGAGAAGACAACCGATTGGCCGTGATCGACCTTCAGCGCAGGGTGGAGGACTGGAAGGGCCACGACATCACCTCGTTCGGCGAGCTGTTGTTGAAGGAGACGTTCTTCGTCATCAAAAGCGATTCGGAGAGGGAGTACAGCGTGTACCTCTTTGAGCGCATCATCCTGTGCTGCAAGGAGAGTGGGGCGAGTGGGAAGAAGAGCAGCAAGAGCAACTCGATTCTGAAGAGGCCGGCGAGTCGGAGGATTGCGAACCTGCAGCTGAAGGGGAGGATCTTTGTCAACAACGTGACGGCGGCGAACAACGTCAGTAGGAACGGTAAGTCTTGCTCTTTTCGCGTTCTTGTTTGAAGAGAGTGAGGGGACTGGAGGGCATGAGCTGACGTGGTGTGTTTTGATTTGGGGGAACGCGCAGGTCAATGTCTGTTGGAGGTCAGGTGGCGTGGTGACGTTGCGGAGGAGGCGTTCACGATCAAGTGTCGAACGGAAGAGCTCTTGAAGCAGTGGCAGCGCACGATCCAGCGGGCCGTCGACGAGAACCCTTCAAGACGGCGAGCGAACCACCTCTCCGGCTCGGCACGTCGCTCCGACAGAGGCTTCAACAGCCCTCTCAGCCAATTTCCCGGCACGCCCATGTCCGAAGCCGGCCCTTCCAGCGCCTCCATACACCCCCACCACTCGCACTACTCTCATCCCTCCGAAAGCGGGTCCACCGCTTACGCTCATTCCTCCAACACCGCCCAACCTCCTTACCCACCGCAACACAACGGCTTCGACGACGAAGGAGACGAGCCTTACGATCCTTCGGAGTCGGGGAGGTCGACCCCGTCGCAGAGGAGGGGAATGGGGAGGGATTCGAATGGGCAGTCGATCCAGGGGAGACCGAGAGCGAACACTCAGGGCGAGGATTCGAGCTCGGCGATCAACCAGTGGAGGAGTCAGACGCCGAACGACGGCTACCACGCCCTTCCGAGTATCCCGAGGACCACGTCGCACGTCTCGAACGGATCCGAGTCGCAGTCGTTGAGGAGCTCGGCGAGCAGTCGTCAGCTCAGGACGAAGCAGAGTACCGAGTGGGGCAACACGGGCAGTCCAGGACCGTCACCGGCGATGGGATACTCGAAGCTCCCCATGACGCCCGCCGACGAGGACGCGACGCCTCGACAGGGTGTCCTCCGCCAGACTTCGCACGCGTCGGTCCCGACGCACCCGCAGCCTCCACCGATGAGGAATCGCTCCGCCAGCAGTCCGAATATCTACCAGGTCTCGCCGACGCTGGAGCAGGGAGGAAACGCCGAGTGGGGCAACGCGTACGCTGGACAGCAGCAGCAGCGGAACGGCAACGGTTACGCTGGAGGTTACGGCCAACACGTGCCCAAGGTCCCGTCGCTCAGCATGTCGCACAAGGGCGGAGGAACCAACTCGGCCGGCACCCTCGCCTCTGCGTCGTCTGCGTCGACCAACAAGAAGCGCTTCAGCTCGTCGAGCAACGGCACCGATCGATCCTCGGGCACGTCGAGCCAGTCGGCCGGACAGGGCCAGATCTCCCCCGCGTCGACGCAACCCCCTTCCGCCGGCCTCCCTCCTCTTCCCGCCAACGCGAGGGGCTATGCTTCTCCGATACCCGGCTCTCCAGGAGGTGCTTCGGCCGTGCGAGTCAAGGTCACGTACGGCGACGACACGTTCGTCGTCGTCGTCCTCTCGTCGGTCTCGTACCCCGAGCTCGTCGACAAGGTGCTCAAGAAGATCCGACTGTGCGGGGTTCGCTCGATGGACGCGACGTCGTTGAGGTTGAGGTATCAGGATGAGGATGGCGATAGGATTCTCATTACGAGTGAGGAGGACGTCATGATGGCGTTCGAGGCGGTTAGGGCAATGAGCTCCGGACCGAACCAGACGCTCGTCCTTTTCGCTACTGTCGACTCCTAGATCCTCCTCCTTTCTCGGCCTTCGCCTCCGTCCAACCATCGCCTTACTCCCCGCCCCTCGCCTCTGCTTCTCAGCTCCCGCGCCGCGCCGCCCTCCACGAGCCATCTCTATTAACGACCAGCTACCAACCCCTCCTCTTTGCATTCATACCCATCAATGACCCTCAGGACCCCCCTTCCCAGAATATCTCTCTCCCTCTTGCTTTTTCTCGATTATGGACGGCATACACTCCCCCGGTCTTCCTTCGATTCCTTCCACCATTTCCTCTTCATGTAACCACGGCCTTCCGATACACTTGTACACCCTTCTTCATCATTTTTTGTGACACCCACCTTTGCAGGCTTTTTTCGTTCCTCCTTTCATTTTATTTCTTTCGGTGCTGTAACATTGTTTTGGGGTTTGAAAGATCTTTGAACAGCGCTCGCTAGGCCGCGTTGAGCAGACTTGGGGTGGGAGAGTTCGCTACTCTGACGCTCATTTTCAATGGAGATTGGACTCCAAACCACTAACATTACAACACAGCTCCCTCTACACAAAAATGAGCGACGAAGAAGAAGGCAAAGGCCGATCCACGAGACTACGTGGCGGCCGGGCTTGAGGCCCACTCTCTGTTGCCATCTGAACCACTGTCAGCGGGCACACCTCACTCGGAACGAGCCTCCTGCCCACCAGTGATCCTCCGAAGGGGCTTTGGGAGACCACCGTCAGTGGCTCCCGTTCGCCCTCCCGGAGCATGCATCCCGGAGTCTTCAGCAGCGGTGGGCTCGAACGTGATCCAATCGAAGAAGCTCGCTGCAATGACCAGACGCTTATGATAAGGCTGAAGCCGGCGAGAGACTTCCTCAACGACGAGCTGCAGGATGACCTGCTTGCTCCTCATCGCGAAACTCTCCCACGTGTCTTCAACCCCATCGCGCAGGCCAAAGAAGTCGAGCACCGCCAAAAGGAACCCGAAAGCGCCGTCCGCTACTTCGTCCATCACGCATGCTTTGATCACCGGGACTGACCAGTCCCAGATGCCTTCAGCGAGCGCGACGTGATCCCTCTCCTTGGGAGAGCTCCACTCGCTCGCGGCTTTCAACGAAGCCCGCACTTTCTCCTTCAAAGACATGGCGCGGACTTCGGCCACTCTCCCTCCGACGACTCGAGCCGTACGTTGCCCGACCTGGCTCTCCTTGACGAAGTGAAAGGCCGAGACTAGGCCTCGACCTGCCGCTCTGAACAAGGGAACCAAGTCAGGCTCGCGACGCCTGCTGTAAGTCGTCGGGGTACTCGTGCCAGCCGAGGGCATCTCGGGGTCAGCGGTGGGGGTAGGGGGAGGAGAGAAGGGAAAGGAAGGTGCGAACGCTGCGGTCTCATCGAGTCCTGCTCCGCCGTCCTTGGGGACACTAGAGGGAAGCAGGCGCACGAAGAGCCCAAGAGCGACGACCAGGGGGAAGAGAGTCTTGGATAGCATTGGCGTACTCACGGGTTCAGTCAAGCTGAATGGGGAATAAGCAAGGAAGGCAGGGGGATTGCGTCTTTTATACCCTGAGAAAGAGGAGAAAGTAGCACCGACTGCGGAGACACGTGTGCTCCGAAAGCCACTGCGCATGATAGTTCTCCTGGAGTCAGGTTCCTTCGGATCAAGTCTTTGTAAAATTTTGGCTCTTTTGGTATTGATGGTAGATAGCTACCAGGAACACGGGTGAATGCAACAGCAGATGGCCGTTCCGCACGAACTCGTCCCATCGGGAATACTCTCCTCCCCGTCCGTCCCTTCACCGGAGGATTAGTTCACGAAAGCTCTAGGAATTTTCGCAACTGAGAGAGTAGCACCCACTTCTTGTGTCAGTGAACGACTGACTCGACGTCTCCGCGATGTCAGCTTCGTTCTGAGAGCCTGTGAGAGGGTAAGGGCAGCACGACAATACCCGTTCTTTCAAGCATGAGAAGCCTAAGGTTGCGTATAATAAAACTTTCAGGAGAGCATTTAACAATGTTTTGTTGTTGACCAGGTGAAGAAAGAACAAGGCAGCAAACGCCCCTTTGAGCGGTGAACAACATCCTCCACAGCCTCTATTTCCAGTTTCGCACGTTACTCTAGAAGCAAGACCCTATGTCCCGTCTTTCCACTCTTGATGACCACCAATCCGCCTTCCAGCACATCCTCGTCCTTCAGCACCCACTGATGACTCTTCGGGGGCAGCTTCGACCCATTGACGTGGATCCCGCCAGACTCAATCGCTCGACGGGCTTGTGCTGCTCGGGAAAGGAGAAGCAACAGTCATCAGTCTACGTTCACCGTTTGGTGAAAAGGCGAAAGAATAGCAAACTTACTTTTGGAGCCGAACACCCCACTCGCAAGCAACAACTTCTCCAGCGACGCGCCCACCACGTCACCCTTACTCAACCTCGTCAGCACGCTCGGGACCTCTCCGTTCGCATCGAGCGCTGTAACGATAGATGGGAGGTCGAGGGAGGGAAGCGGTTTGTCGGAGTAGCAGATGGAGGTGTAGGCGAGGGCTTGGTCGAGACCCGCACCTGTTGAGAGAAGTGGGGGAGGGAAGTGGTCAGCGAGGCCCATAAAAGACGCGAAGTCTGGCGAAAAGAGAGAGAAACGAACGGCCGTGAACAAGTTCCGTCACTTCGGCGGCGAGGATCTTCTGTGCTACGCGGAGGGAGGGGTCGACCTGGTTCGCGGGTTCGAGGAGGAGGGCGCCACGTCAGCGAACGATCGATAGAGTGCTAAAAGAGATGGGGTGACAAACCTTGTGGTCATGCATAATGCCTTCCAGCTCCACTACCCTAATGAAAGTGAAGAGTTTGAGGTACTTGAGGACGTCGTCGTCGGACGTTTTGATGAAGAACTATTGTGCCCACATATGGACCACGTCAGCTCCCTCTTCCCGCACGAAAGGCACTACGAGTACCCACCTGATACAGCTCAAACGGACTCGTCAGCCCCGCATCCAGCCACACCGCGTTCCCCGCACTCTTCCCAAACTTCTCTCCACTACTAGTAGTCAACAGCGGGATCGTCACGCCGTACGCTCCCTCCTCCCCCTCCTTCTCTTCCCTCTCCTTGAGGTTCGCCCGACGGACCATCTCGATCCCACTTTGGATGTTTCCCATTTGGTCGGAGCCGCCCAGCTGGATCGTGCAAGAGTGGGTGCGGTGGAGGGTGAGGAAGTCGTACGCTTGGAGGAGTTGGTAGGAGAACTCGGTGAAGGAGAGGCCGGAGGAGGAGTCGAGTCGGGATTTGACGCTGTGTGGGAAGATGAATGGTTGGTGGTGGTGAAAGGAGGTAAGAGATTAGCGATGAGAAAGGTGGACGGAAAGAGCTGGAAGGGACGCACGAATCGCGACTCAGCATGGTACTCATCCTCGCGCCCTTCCCCGCCTCCCTCAAGAATTCCAACAACCCCAAGCCACCCAACCAATCCAAGTTATTTACGACCATAACACTCCCTCCTCTTCCTTCCGCTCCCTCACTGGCCCCGGTCAAGCGACTCCTGTTCCTCTCCTCCGCGAACGCGACGCCGCGCTCGAAGAACGTTGTGACTTGTTTCGTGATGCCTTCGACGTTGTGTTGGAGGACTTCAGGCGAGAGAGCGTTACGCTCAGTTGATCTGCCAGAGGGGTCGCCGATGGAGCCGGTTGCGCCTCCGACCTGGTGGTTTCGAGCCCGAGAGATGAGCGACGTGTGAAGGTAGAAAGGTAACAAGATGGAATATAAACAAACCAAAGCAACGGCGTCGTGGCCTTCTAATCTGAAATGAAGGAGTGCAATCAATGCGAGGAGGTTGCCGAGATGGAGGGAAGCGGCGGAGGGGTCGACTCCGAGATAGATGGATGTCGGCGTCTCGACGTGCTTTCTGATGCTCCGCCTGTAGGGCCACCAGTACCAATTCAGCTATGCAGTACAATAGACACAGCACAAGAAGGACGCACGAAGTGAGGTCCTGGAGGAGGCCGCGCTCGTCGAGGGTTTGGATGACATTTTGAGTGCGCGCCGACGACGACAAAAGCCGGCGAGAATGGAGGAGCGATGGCGATGGCGTGGCACAAGTCCATGAGCGGTGGAGCAACAGCTCTCGAGGAAGCAGCCGGAGTGTCATTTCTAGCGATAGTTGTGGGCAGGAACCAAGGGCAGTCCGGCGCGAGACTTGGGATTTTGTTGACAAGTTTGAGCGCGCCGAACGCTTCGCCTCCTGCCTTGTTTCGCTCATTTCTCGACATACTTTCTGCGTCGGTACATAGAGAGAAATGGCAGCAGAATCTGGTGACCTTCTCTGTCTGATCGTACGTTCCCTCCCTTCGTCCATTGCCTCTGCCCAACGCTCACCCCACACCTTGACCATCAGCTGGACCTCAACCCGCTCGCGTGGTCGCTCTCGGGCTCGCCGACCGACACAGGCGACTTCCTCACCCTCGAGTCGGCGCTGGACCAGATCCTCATCTTTGCCAACGCGCACCTCTCGCTCCGGCATGAGAACCACATCGCCGTTTGGGGAGCTGGGTACTCGTCTAGGTGCGTTCGGCTCCCTGCGTCTCGGTAGTGGTAAACGCAGCTAACGATTGCCGGATATGTAGTCGACTTTTGTACTCGTCACAACTCTCGGCCGCACAATCGACAGCCACGACGTCGACTTCGCGCGACAGCAACACCTACCAGCAGTTCAGCCTCGCAGACGACCGCGTCGCCCAGGGCGTCAAGGAGCTCATCAGTGAATTGCCGAACGAAGGGTCTACTTCGGACTGTACGTCGAGCTGGTGCCGGGGTATGCGCGAGGAAGGAGTAGAGGTGCTGACGCTGACTTGCGCTCTGCTCATGACGCTTCGCTTCGCCCGAATCAGCCAAAGCTGGTCTCGTCGCAGCTTTGGCAATGGCATTATGCCGTACGTCCGACACTACTTTCCTGTATTGTTTAACGTCCAAGATCTGAGAAGCCTCCGTTTCACAGACATCAACCGCCTGTCCTCCTCCACCGACTCGCTCTCGTCCACCCTCGCCAAACCAAAACCTCGCATCGCAATCCTCAGCGTCACCTCCGACACCTCAACACAATACGTACCCATCATGAACTGCATTTTCTCCGCTCAGAAAGTCGTGCGTACCCTCTTCCCTTTCGCGCTCTGTCAGAAGAAGAGAGAAAGGGCGCTGACGTGGTGTCCTTATCTTGTGGCTTGTACGGCATACAGGGCATCCCAATCGACGTGTGCAAGATTTACGGGCCGGATGCGGTGTTCCTGCAGCAAGCTTGTCATCTGACGAGCGGGTCGTATTACAAAATCGAGCGACGGGCCGGCCTGCTCCAGTACCTCATCGTTCGTCTATTTTCTCTTTCCTCGGCTACAAAGGCTGGCTTCTACAGATCCGATGATATTTAACAACTTTTTTCAACGTACAGATGGCTTTCCTTCCTGGTCCGTCAGCGCGGAAGAATCTGATCCAACCGAGTCAGGACCATGTCGACCTACGTGCAGCGTGTTTCTGCCATCGCAAGATCATCGACATTGGCTACGTGTGCTCGGTTTGTTTGAGCAGTAAGTTTCTACCTAATGGCGGGGCATAATGAGTCTGGTGCTGATTGTTCTGATGGTTTACGTAAACAGTCTTCTGCTCGCCTTTACCAGTCTGCTCAACATGTCGGTACGTCCTTCCTCCCCTCCCCTCCCTCCTCTCTTCTCACTAAGGCTCCCCACAATCCAGAACCAAATTCCCTATGTCAACACTCAAACGCCTCGGATTCGGTGCTCGCCCTCCACCCGCTAATGGCGGCACGCCGGCAGGCAAGGCGATGGCGAAGAAGAGGAAGGTCGTGGGTGGGACGCCTGGGGGTACGCCGGTGCCGGGGACGCCAGGGACGCCTGGGGTGGGGACGCCGACGAGGGGTGGTACGCCGGCTGGGGTTGGGGGGACGCCGGGTTTGTAGAGATGGGTGTGAAGGGGGAATTGGAAGACTGTTGTTTTTGTTGTAACATCTTAAGAGCTGACGTTAAGCTCAGTATGCTCCATTTCTTTGGGCTCGAGCACTAAGAAGACAACTTCTCCAAACCCCTCATGGAACAAAGCCTCTACCTGTCAAGGGCGACGTTCTCTTCAACCCCGCTCAAACGTGCGCATCTGCCAGAACTGGCATCGCACCAGAAATCACAAAGCTCAATAGGAAGGGAGGTTGAAGTCTGAGTAGACAGGAGGGTGTAAACTGAATGGAAAATCATACAGTCTTTCCAGTATTGCAAGGGTGACGACGAGGGTTGCGAAAGTTGAACAGAAACTACGTAAATGATGAAGAGAAGAGAGGTATGGATGAAAAGAGTCGTGAGGGGTAACTAAAAGTCGTAACGGTTATCGTAAAGTAAAAGTGGGGAAAGTGTGACACAGGAAACATGATGATGGTAAAGTACTTGTACATCGTCGCTTGAAACCTAACCCAGACGAGCCTAACTCTGGTACGCGTCCGGAATCGGCGGGAGGGCAGGAGCCCCCGACGATCTCACGCCTCCTCGACCTCTATGTCCTCGAGGTGCTCCGTTTGCGGCTGGCGTGCGGCGCTGGAGACTTCCAGAGTTGCGACTGGGAGGAGGTGCCGAGGCCATCGACAGGACGTTAATCTGTTGTCGGATGAAGTCGCCTTGGCCGGGGCTGGAGAGTGGCCAACAAGTCAGCCACCGATATGCGAGAAACGTAAAAAACAAGAGTAACGCACTGCATCCTCAACAGCCTCAGGATAATCTCCACGTTCGAGCCCTCTGACTGAGCCTTCTCGACTTTACGAGCCTTAATCGTGCCGATGTTGCGCTGGTTGTAGACGGATTTTGAACGTGCGAGGACAGATCCTGATGACCTCGCGCTGAGTTGGCGTTGCACTTGGAAGTTGCTTGGGATCAGATGGGACCACGTGGTCGCGAAGGCCGAAACACCTACTCGCACGGACGGCCTCCTCGCAAAGAAGATCCGGAGCCCAGTCGTAGTACATTCGGGCCATTCCGAGCTCTGTGAGCTCAAAGTGTCAACAGGGGCCGCGGAGGGGAGAGAAGCAGCTTAGCTCACCCTGATACTTTTGGTTCTTTAAAGTGCTGAGCGGCAGACCCTCGCCTCGCTGGTAGAAGAAGTCGACGAGGAACTTGAAAAATGAAGACATCAGAACACGCTCCCCTCGACCATCCAAAGCCACACTCACCTGCAGCCACTTGAACACAACATCGAGCTCCTTTTCGGCAAGAGGGCGCATCTCCGTAGGCTGATCGCTCAGCGGCGGAACGATGAGACTCTCGATCGTGGTGAGAATGTCCTTCCACAGGCGCGAGCTGACGAGCTCCCACGCTGAAAGAAGAAATCAGCACTTGGTCATGAGGGAGGTGCTTTGAGAAACAACAACGAACCCTCGGTGCTCAACGTGGTAGCCAAGACCCTGAACGTGTCGTTAAAGTAGTCGAACAACGGACCAATCGCATCCTCAATCTCCGCATCCGTCAGCGGGACCCTCACTTTCCTCTTCTCCCCCACCTTCTGCGCCTCGACACGGTTGCGATAATCGTGCACATCCGGAATGAGCTCGCGATCCTGATTGACCGTCAGGGCTTCGCGGACGAGGGCGTTGATCTTGCCGGTCGCTTTGGTGAGGTCGCCGCGGACTCGATCGAGGTCGATATCAAAGTTGTAGGACTTCTTGACGAGGCCTTTGAGCGTGTGCTGAGAGATGTAGTTGCGGACGAAGGGCGACATCTGAGAGCAGCCACGTATCAGCAGCTGTTCGAAGTGAAGGAAGCATGAGAGTGAGGCTCACCTTGTCGACAATACTCCTCGCCATATCGTTCTCAGCACGCTTGAGCGACCTAAACGCCCTTCCAAAAAAGAACTGAATGTCGTCCTTCTCGCCCTCCATACTGATCCTCAACAGCAACCGACTCTCCAACTTCCTCTCGCTCGTATCCTCCAACTGCAACCACACATCCCTCGTGAGAAAGTCGTTGAACTCGGCGGGGTTGAGATGAATGTAAGCCCTCCCGACGATATCGTGGTCCTCGACGAGATTCCTGTTGTAGACCGTCGCACGAAGCCAGAGGTCGCCTTTGACCGAGACGTCGAAGGTCTCGTCCCAGCGAGGGTCGTTCGTTTCGTAGAGCGTGCGAGTCTTCGCAACACGGTGGCCGACATGGTCGCTGAGGATGCAGAACGGATCGAGCTTCTTGCGGACAGTGCCGTCGGAGCCGAAGAGGTTCTCGCTGAGAACAATCTTGACGGTAAAGAGGAAGCGTTGAGGTTGGTTGGTAGTGGCTGGGACAGGAGGAGCGTTGATCTCGAGGATCTTGGCGACGCGGTCGGCGTCGAGGGTCGTGTACATCCTATCGAGGAGCTTGCGAGCAGCTTGGATGTTGTTGAGCTTGACGAGAGTCTGTCAAATAAATTGGTTCAGCACAGAGCGACCCCTAGCAAACCTGAACAATCTCTCACCTCTGGTCGGAAGATGAACGGCTCGACCTTCTTGTCGCCCTGAACGGCAAGCTTCGCCTTGGTGAGCCACGCCGAAGGACGGTTCGCATCCGTGTCGCCGTGCTCTGCCGATCGTCGTGGGAACATTTCCTCCATGAACAGGCCTTCAAGATGATTCGAGTACTGCTCGATCGACTTTGCGATGGTCTGAGTGAAGGAAACATGTCAGACTTTCCATATCCCTAGCAAATGTCAACGTAAAGCTCACCTGAGAAAGCCCAGTGAGGTACCTGGCGTTCTCATACTCGTTTGGCCAATCGAGGGCGAGAATGAAGTCGGCAGCAGACTTGCATGAGGCGATGAGGTCGACGATCGACGTCGAGTGCATGTCCTCGCTGGCAACTTCTGGCTCGAACTGTGACCCCCAATAATAAATTTGAGCTGGAATTGTAAATGGAGTACAGAGGGGAAGTAGACCGACCTTGTCGGAAGCGATCGCCCTTCGGACCCACTCCATCGTCTTCGTATCGGTCGTGACCAACCACCTCTTGACGTAAGGCTCAAACCACCGCGAGAAATCGATCGTAAGCGGGTTTCTAGCGGCCATGGGATCTATCGTCAGTTAAGAGCTCAAGGTTGAAAGAAAAGAGAGGCCGCTCACTCCGGGCAGTAAGCCTTGTGCATCTGCTGCAGCTTGACGACTCCGCGATACAACCCGAGCAGATCCTCGTCGCCAGCAGCCCCAGGAGCTTGTGAGGCAGCAGCGAGAAGCGCATTCCTCGACGCATCGAGATGTCGTACAAACTCGGGCGCGGCGACTCCAACGAAGATGGCCGGGACGTCGATCGCTCTGCGCGTGCAGAGAGAAACCACGTCAGCCATTCCTACCGCTCAATTAGGTTCGAAAGAAAGAGAGAAAACGCACCCAACCACCGGATCAGGGAACTGCTTCTGATACGCCTTTGTCTCCCCAGTGATCCACACCAACATCGAAATGAACGGCTGCAGATCATTCTCCCTCTCCAACGAATCCACATCCGCCTGCTTCTCCTCATAGGCGAACTGCACCCACTTCCTCATCCCTACTCGCAACTCGTCCAACCTCCCTGTGACGTCCCTAGCGTCTTCTCGGAAGACTTGGTTGGCCCAGATGCGGGTGAGGGAGTCGACGACTTCGTCGAAGGGGAGGTCGAGGATGCCTTCGAAGATTTCCCAGAAGCGGGAGAGGAGAATGTCGAAGAGGGCGCGGAGGTTTTTGAAGAGGAACCGTCGCTACAGTCATCACTTTTTGTCAGCACTGCTCCGAAGCTTCGGAGGCAAGTAACGCAAGAGCACTCACATCTGCCCAAGGCCACCGATCATACTCCCACTCGGCTTCCACCCGATCCAGCCCACTCAACGCCTCTCCCACACACGCTTCCGGCACCCCCTGGTGCTTATAGTGCTGCACGATGAGCGACAAGAACGTGCTCGCCCGCACGGGCGGGATGATCCTCCACCTCGTCGCGCAATCCCTCAACAGCGCCTCGTTGACGTTCGACAAGATCGTCAAGCTGACGTACTCGTCCGGCGGGAGTTGGGACATCATATCGTAGTCGTAGTCGAGCGCGATCTCAAACAGCCGCTTGTAGTAGAATTTCGGGTCTGGCGGGACGAACGTGAACCCCTCCGAGACGTTCTCGTCCTCGCCTCCCGAGCTCCCGACGACTGATCCCTCCGGCGACGGTGAGGTCAACCCGATGACGCTGTTCCTCGCCGATCCTCCGCCGTTGCGGATTGGTGGTGTCGACTCTGGCGGTCCAGAGTTGCGCAACGAAGGGTCCTTGGACACCATCTCGAAGATCATCTCGGAGAGTTCGGCGCTCTCCTGCTTTTTCCAGGCTTGGAAGCCATCGTCCGAGTCGAAGTCTTCTCGGCGAGCTGGAAACCTCGCTCCTTGGGCGACGCGGTTGATGCAGAGCTTGAGGTCGTTGTACGCCGCCTGGCCAACGTAGTACGCTCGTCGTTAGCTCCCTACGTCCTCCCCTCTTCCTTCCAGGCAAAGTTACGAAAGAACACACCTTTTCCGTGCACGACCTCCTCATGGCAATGACGTCCCTCTGGAGCTCGCCGACCGACTTGCCAAACAGCTTGCCCACGGCCATGACCATCTCCATCTCCACGACGTTCGTTGTCAGCCCCGGGATGGGCGGTGGCATGCTGCTCTCCGGCGCTGGCCCTCTCCCACCAATCCCCCCAGCCATCGGACTCGCCGTCGAGCTCCCTCCACCCGTCCCCGACGCGTCGAGCTTGGCGCAGTGGGCGTCCAAGCGCATCAACAACTCTGTCGGCACGCCCTTGACGTCCTTGCTCCTCAGCACGTCGCGCACGAACCGCATGAAGACGCCGACCTGCTCGTCGAGGTGAGCCTTCCACTCGTCGCCCTCAAACTCCCTCTTGAGCAAGCCGCTACTCGTCGTCCCGAACGTGAGGATGAGTTCCTCCGTCTGGCGATTGACCTTGATGCGTCTTTGGAAGCTCGGTTCCGCAAACTTGGCCTGGAACGCTCGGATGGTGGAAGTGAAGAGCGGGTCGGGGGAGTAGTTGGGGTCGTTGCCGTTGATGACGCGGAGCATGCGGGCGTCGAGGACCTTGACAAAGTCCTTGGGGAACTTGGTGCTCGCGCCGTTCTTGCCGCCGCTGTCCTTGAACACCTCGTGCAACGAGAAGAGCGACTTGGTCCACCCATCCGCAGGCTTGAAGCTCGAGAGACTCCTCAGCGTCGGCGTGCCTCCGTTCGTCGACGTCGAGAGCTGGGGCGAGGACGCGGGCGCGGTCGCGCTGCTGCTGCTCGCGACGGCGGCGGTCGGCGCGGACGATTGGGAGGTGTTGGCGGCGAGGACGGCGACTCGGAGCGCATAGTGGTACACGTCCGAGTCCTCGCGAGGGACGGCTGAGGAGGCGGTCGAGCCTGAGCCTGAGCCTGCACTGGCGGCGGTGCGTTGCGAGACGGAGGGCAGGTTGAAGTTCATTCAGGAGGAGCGGGCAAGTCCCTCTCGCCGAGGTCGAGGGACTCGTCCAAGGAGATCGTGCGAGTTGTGAGGTGCTGCTCGGGTCGTGTGAAATTGAGGTATCGACAGATTGGAGGGTCGTCGGCCGTCGTCGTCGTCGTCGTCGTCGTGGAAATGCGTGAAGGGAAGGTCCGCGTCTGACGACTTCGCCGGCGTGCGCTCGCTCCTCCGTGGCCTTCGCGCACTGCCTCACCGAAAATCGTATAACACTTTTCAAAGTCACCTCTGCCATCATTTCCTTCGACAAAATTCACTGTTAGAAGTGGTGCGGGAACAAACTGCTTCTGCACTGCAGAAAGCTCGAAGCGGTACTTCGGCCACGTGTCCAGTTCGCGGCAAAACGAGACGTGACGATACCCCATGGTGAACAGATATATTAGACTCTATGAATCACCTCCAAAACAGAACACCCATCTTCTTCCAACCTCCCCTTCTAGAGTGACTTGAATCCCGTCCAGAGTGACAGCTTACTTCTCAGCGACCTCCTCGCCATCGTACGCAAACTTCTTCGAGAACGCGCCCTTCTTGTCCTCCTTCCAGATGTAGTTGACAACGTATGCGCCAGCGAAAAGGGAAGTGAAGATGAATGCGACGTTGATGCCGCCGGTCTGAACAACAGCAGGATCATTAACCGCCAAACGTCAGCGCACTCAGGTGAAAACGGGGAGAAGGAGAGCGTGACGCACAACAGTGAGCGTGGTGCCCGTCGCGTTGATGCCGTAAGCAATAGCAGCGGATCCAGATTCGGCAGAACGGAGGGTAGCAATGATGCGGGACATGCGCTTGCCGTCCGCTTGCTGAGGGAAGACGTCTGCGCGGGAGATAATCACACGTTTAGCGTGCGTGGACGGGGACGAGGAGGGCAGAAGTGTGAAACTTACAGCCCGCCATGTAGTAGTTGAATCCGTACGAGAACCATTGGGCTTTGGGAGGAACGCAGAGCAGGATGCACAGCATGCGGTTTGGTTAGTTGAGATGTGCGAACTGGAGAGAAGAGGAAACGTGGCGACTGACTGGCATAGCAGAAGATGGCCTGCGGGATCGAGCGTATCAGTGAGGTTCAATTGGATTTGCTGAGTAGGAAGAGCAGCGACTTACGGGAACCCACATCTTTGCGAAGTTCTTCGTGGTCCAGTCGTAGGTGATGTCCTCATCGCTCGTCTCCAAGAAGTGCACCTGGATCAGGAGCCAAACAATCGTAACAACAGAGACGACTGGTGTTACCAAAGTTGATGTCAGCTAGTTTTCTTCATCAACGGCCAAGACGATCGAGGGACGCACGCTGGGAGACAGCCCACACGCCGACGGTCTTTTTGCGAACAGCGATGTTCTTGCTGTCCAAAACGCGGCCAGAGGTTTGGAAAGCTTATCGTACTTTAGAGGTTAGTTTTTTTAATCACAAGTTGCAGGCTAGTGAGGCCTCACCAATGATGCAGAGCACGGGCTCAATCAACGACGCGAGTCCACGAGCGCGAACGGAGAAGTCTGGTAGGGGCAACGGTCAACACAAGCTCAGGATGGTGAATGCATAAAGAACTGCTCACGGCGGGCCAAGTAGGTGCTGACGAAGGAGGGGGCGAACAGGCACTGACTCCAGAGGATGGTGCCTATGAGAAGCCACGTCAGCGGAGTCGCTTCGGCTTTGTGGAAGGTATGATGGTTGACTCACAAGCAAGGACGCGAGGGTCGGCAAGCTCCTTGATGGTGAGCCAGATCTCAGTGAAGCTGTCGTAAGAAACGGATTAGTTCTCTCATTGTAACACCCACGGGTGAAGGAGGCCTACAAGCCCTCGTTAGGGAACTCAGGGACGGGCTTAGCATCCTTGCGCTGGACCTTCGAAGGAGGAGACAGAAGGAGCGCCACGAATGGCGCAACACACTGAAGGGATACAAAGACGAGGTACGTTCTGATGCGAGGCACGGGTCAGCATCAAGGCAGCGAGGGACGAAGGGGAAGTGCGACAGACTTGGGCGAGAGACCACCCTTCTTGTCGAGGTGGATGTTGAGGCCGAGGTTGATACCACCTCCAATGAGGTTGGCGGCGAGGTAGAGACTCTGCCAGTTAGCAAGGAGTTTGCCTGCGTTCCGTGTTTCTGGTCAGTCGGAGGGCTTCAAAGCGATTACGAAAGAACAGTCTTCGCACCTTTCCTTGCCGGCTCGGAGTAGTTCATGATCTACAGTCCACAAGTCAGACACAAAGAAGCTATGGTGAAAACGAGGCCTACGCACAACAGCACCCTCAGTAACCTGGAAAGGACACAGCGCGTCAGTTGGGAACACGTGGTGGATGGGTATGGCAAGGGAGGGCTCTCACCCAGAAGATACCCGACGTAAGACCGCAAACGATAGCGCCGACGACAAGTCCCCATTGGTTGGCGAAGGCCGAGTTGGCGTACAAAGCTGTTGATAAACAGTTATTAGCTCGATGTCAGCACCGTGCCTTCAGCGGGCTCTTTTCACGAACCAGCAGCGTCTGCGAGGAAGCAGATGTCAGCGGAGCCTCTTGTATCCTGCAAAAAAAAGATCAACATACAAGGAGCGTATCCACAAGCGCCGATAGCCAGAGCCCAAGTAGGGCCGAGCTTCGACATAACACCGGTCGCCATCAACGCCGACGGCACGATCAGGGCGTACGCGACAGCGACGGACGCGTTTCCGATCGTAACGTTGGCCAATCCTCCTGCTCCAGTCGCGGCCATGGCCGAGTAGACGCCGGGTGCGCTAAAAAATCGCAAAGAAGCGACATCAGTAAGCTGGGTGGTGTCTACGCACGAGTGGCACAGCCTTTGACGAGGGGTGAAGGAGGGCCGAGGATGCGGATGAAGAAAGGAGGAGCAGGTAGAAGAGAGCTCACAGGAAGCTCGCCATTCCAACAATGATAGACTGGCAAGTCGTGCCACGGAACCAGTGGACCTTGGCATCGAGCGACGCGTCGTTGTCGACCGCGAGGTCAACGGGGAGATCTTCGTCCTTGGGCGTGTAGGCCATTTGAGCAGATAGGGTCGGAAGGTGGGGGATGAACTGAGATAGAGGGTTCGAGAGGAGGAGAAGGGGCAAGAGAGGGGAGGGAGGGCGGATAAACAGCGTTTGGCGCTAGATTTTTCCAGGATCGAACACCGGCGGCGGAGCGGCGGAGGTCGTGCCGGCTCACACGGCAGGCACCCTCAGCGTGGCGGCGTATAACGACCCTGAACAAGCGCTTATAAGACCTGTCTTACAATTTCTCCAGTTCCAATTATAAATCGTGGCCGGGTTGATAACGCGGTGTGTTCGGCCGGGGCGTCGGAGATTGCGGCCGCCAGGCACGCCACTGCGACAGTCACGCGCTGCCCTAGCCAATTTTCAACACAACAACGGGCGAGTTGTTGTATCGTTCCGCTTTCCGCGACGGATGGCACGAAGTGCACCAACTTCTGCATACTTCGTCAGGCGGCGACGGACACGGCCGCGAGCACGAGCTCGAGCACGAGCACGGGGCGATAAACCGGCTGCGACAGAACAAGCAGTCTCAGAAACACAGCATAATAAGTGATTGAAAACATGCATGCCTTTTGAACGCCTCAGAGTTCTCTTGTGCGCGAACGTAGCTTGCTGGTCCTCAGTCTGAGGAGTTGACCACACACGTGCATCTCAGCGCTCAATGAGCGCTCGGAACGACGGGAGGCAGCCTACATGAATGTCTGATCTCAAGCGGCGGAAGCGTGACATATACCTGAGATGTCTACGGCCTTGAAAACGCCTTATCAGTAGAGCAGAGCGAGGCGTGGTCGATATCTGCGCTCCCAGCTTCAAGGACTGACGTGGCCGAGAGCCGGCATCGGGTCCAGAGACCTCACTCAGCAGAGGCTTAATGAGTGCGGCCCAATCGGCGAACCAGACTCTCAATAAGTCTGAACGATTTAAAAAACTGCTCAGCCTTCGGCGCGCTGCAAACAACTTGACGGAAGAACAGCCTCGCGCTCACTCCTTTACGCACCAAACTGCCGACTCATCTGAGCCTCGGTGATCAGCTCATCTCCCTGTTTGCAGATGTCCTCATTCCCAGTCTATCAATTCAGTGATTCCTGTGCATTTTTTATGCTGGGCGTCGGCACGTCGCGCGACGACACTGCTGAGAGCGCGACGCTATCCGCCGCCGACGTCTCCGGCCCAAGTCGACTCCGCCGGTCGCCCGCTCCTCCCTCGAAACCCGCAGCCTGCCCACACTCCTTCCACCTTTCTTCACAAGTCTCCTCAAAGGATCATGGCCACACAGCTCACGTCAGAGACGAAAGCAGCGTTGACGGCCTTGCTGGCGGAGTACGCGCCGGCGCCGTCAGCCACCACCACGCCTTCCCGACCCGGCACGGTCGTCGGCATCACGAACAAGGACGGCGTCGTGTTTGTCGGCGCGGCAGGTGTGGACTCGATGGATAACAACACTCCGATGAAGGAGGATTCTGTCCGTCGCCTTCATTGCTCCTGTTGGCTCCGTCCGGCGGTAGTGCGGTGCGGTGTGGTGCTGACAAACAGCAATCGCGCTTTCGAACAGGTATTCTGGATCGCTTCGTGCACCAAGATGATCACGGGGATTGCAGCTATGCAGCTCGTAGAGCAGGGCAAGCTGAAGCTCGACGACCCGGTCGGGAAGCTGATTCCTGAGCTTGAGGATCCCGACATTCTTGTCGGAGGGAACGCGAAGGATGGGTTTCAGTACAAGAAAGCTTCGTGAGTTGACTTGAGTGAAGGTGATTTGAGAGAGGTTATTCTTGCTGACGAAAGAGAGCGCAGGACAAAGATCACGATGCGACACTTGATGACCCACACTGCTGGGTTCAGCTATTCATGGTGCGTTGAAAGGAAGGGCCTGGTGCGCAGGAAGCCCTCCGAAAGCTCAGTTGGTCTTTTCACAGGTACAACGCGTTGCTGAAGGAGTGGTGTGATGCTCAGGGCAAGAACGAGGTGCGTCAGCGCCTCCCAAAACTCAGTACGCTCGCGGCGCTGACGAGAGGGAGTACCGATAGTTCTGCGGCGAGAAGCTTGTTTGGCCACTATCCCACGAACCCGGAACACAGTATGACTACGGAATCAGTGAGCCACTTGTATTGTCTGAACACCCAACCATTACTGATCCCCATCTCTTCCATTCAGACATGGACTGGGCCGGCCACGTAATCGACAAAATCACAGGCGTCTCTCTCGGAGACTACTGCCAGAGTACTCCCTCCTATCTCCTCTACTTCACTTCTACAGCTACTGATCCGCGCCACTTCTCCACACAGAGAACATCTTCGACCCGCTCGGGCTCAAGGACATTACGTTCGACCTCGCCTCGCAGCCGGATCTGAACAAGAGGCTCGTCAAGATGCACGGGGGAGATTTGGCGAGCACGAAGTACTGGGAGAGTGAGCACCTCGAGTTGTGAGTTTTCGCTTGTCTTTGAGGTCTTTGGCGGCTTTGTTCAGAGGGAGGCTGATCATCGGTCGTTGGTGTGGCCAGCTCGAGGAACAACCAGGCGCATTCTGGTGGTGCTGGAGTTTGTGAGTAGTGCTGATTCTTGGAGGCAGACGGAGCTCAGGTGCTGAAGTTATGACCACCTTGTAGTCTCAACAGCGTCGGACTACCTCCAAATCATCGCCGCACTGCTCAACAACGGAGTGGGACCTAACGGCACGAGGATCCTCAAGTCGGAGACTGTCGAGTCGATGTAAGCTTTGAGTCTAGGGCACAAGTCAAGGTGACCAGGTTGAGCTGAGATTTGCCTTCAGGTTTGAGGATCAGCTTGAGCACCTTCGACCGCAGAAAGTGATGGAGGCGACGTTCCCCAGTACCGATACCAGCCTTGCTGGTGATACATTGACGCTCGGGTATGTTATCGTCTTCTTGCTTGAAAGCTTGGTTTCTGTTGCAAGAATTCGCAACTCAACTCCCTGCACCACTCACAGCACCGCCGAAGATCCGAAAGGTTGGGGTCTCTCCTTTATGCTTGATCTCAAAGGTCAAGCCCAGTGGTGAGTGCAGACTTTGAAATCCTGCTTTATCTTCTTCGAGGTCTACACTGAGCTGCACTGAGCTTGAATCATGCTTGATAGGGGCGGCATTGCGAACCTCTTCTGGCACCTCGACCGAAAGCGGGGGATCGGAAGCATGATTCTCAACAACATCCTGCCGTACGGAGGTGCGTCCGATGATCTTGACATCTATTTCTGCCGCCGTTCTTGGCAATAGACACCCGTATCCGTACGATGCAGCAACGTGGACTGACTGCTGCTGCCTTCGAACAGATGCTGCGTTCTACAAGCTCGAGGACGACGTGCTGGACACGATCAACAAGGAGGGCGCTTTGGTCGCCTAGGTGAGTATGACGGAAGCAGTAGCAGCAGATCCGGGTAAAATGATATAGATTTGTAATTACGCGAAGAAGAAAGGGCGAGAACACCGAGAGCGAACGCGAGTCCGCGACACGTTGCCTTTGGCACTGCCCCTTTGAACCGCAGTAGCGTGAAGCAGCGAAGTCGAGCCCGAGCTTCGTGCTTGGCTCGCTTGAGTGCTCCTCTGCTCACTACCTTGCCCTCACAAGTTGCCCTATTTCTCTCTCCATTCTCGTACATTCTCGACACACCGTACGACTCGTTTGATTCGCACGACACGGTTGCTACGAACGCGCCCTCCTGCCTCGCACGAACCCCACAAACACCTCCACTTGCGCGCCGGCGCCGCCACTCATCTCCCGCCACTCGTCACCCTTTCACGCCGTCGCACGACCCGTCGATGGGCCTGTTCAGCAAGAAGAAACAGTCGTCAGGCGACTCGGCCGACGTGCCGTCCCACCAGCAGCAACACCAGCAGCACTCGCAACCCCTCGCGCCGCTCAACGTCCAGCACCTCCCGAGCGACCAGCAGCAGAACTACGCCCAGCTCCAGGACCAGGGGTGGGGCAACGAGAACGGCAGGAACGGTGGTGGGTACGATGAAGCGAGGAACGCGCCGCCCGCGGCGAACGGTGCTCCTGCTCCACCAACGCCCACGCCGCCGCCTCCTGCTGGCGGAGGTGGAGGTGGAGCGAAGAAGCTGTTTGGGTTCGGAGGGAAGAAAGAGAGCCCAGCGTCAACGACGGCGAGCACGCCGGTTGAGACGCCGGCTCAGCAAGGCCCTCAGCAGGGGAACTACGAGCAGGCGAGGGGTCAGTGGGCCGCCGCTGCTGGTCCACCGGGCGGAGGAGTGAGGGTCGGAATGGGCCCTCCGAGGGTGCAGAACATCGCGGGAGTTGTCGGTGAGCTTGAGTCGTTCATTCGGGGGTAAAGGGGAGAGCAGGTGAGCTGACGCCGCTGCTGGCGTGGGATAGGCTGGACTTGCGCCCACGACATCGACTATACGTATATCCTCGCCTTCGCCGATGTGAGTCTTGTTATGATACTACCACTATTCACTCTTAATGCTTACCCCGACCTCAACAGCACATCTCATTGTCGGTAGCCGCGTCCAAAGACGCCGCCAAGGCTCTTCGCAAGGAGCTCAAGGTACGCTCGCTTCCAGCTAGTCGCCCCAGCTACAGCTGACCCATGAAACGCGATTTAATTGCACCAGTATGGAGCCCCAGAGGCCCAAACCAAGGCTCTAAGGCTGCTTGGGATTCTGATGAGGAATACGGACTTGCGGTTCAAGCGTACGCAGGTTTCCGCCTCGGTGTACAGAGCGTTCGGCAGGTGGGGAAGATGAGCTGACAGGTGACACGGGTGACGGGAAACAGAGCAAGTCGTATCGAAGAAGTTCTTGGGAGATGTGCAGGATCTCGTCACGTCGAAGAAGACGGATGCGGCCGTCAAGGCCATGGCACTTCGAGTCCTCTCGCCGCTCGCTTATGAGTACCAGGTGCGCGTTTCCCGTGGGACTTGTGAAGTCGTGGCATGATGCTAACGCACATCCTACTCCCAGCGAGACGCCGAACTTTCCCCGCTCACTGCCCTCTGGAACAAGATCAAGCCGGTTGAAGCGCCCATCAACGGCGAACCTCTCGACCCCTCCGACGACCTGTTCACCCCGACCGGCAACCTCGTCGCCAACGGGGGTAGGAGTCGACGCCCTCGAGATTCTCAGCGAATCCCAACACACATCGAAAGCATGAACTCGTTGATGAAGGAGGCTGAGAGGGGGAGTGGGAACGCGAGGCTGTTGAGTGATGCGACGGCGTTCACCCCCGTGGAGGAGTTGGAGGGGAACGAGATTGTCGCTGTAAGCTTGCCATTTCGCGAAAGCTCTTGAGGGCGGTTTTCGGTGGTCAAGGCGGAAGCTGACATTGCAAACTGTCACGTTGCGTCCTCACAGGAGTTCTACCACGCCTGCCTGACCTCCCAGCAAATCCTCTCGTCGAACCTTGACTGGGCCTCCGTCCAAGCGTCTCAATCGCGCGCCAACATTCCTCGATCGCCTTCGCCGAACGATCCAAACCACCAGCGCCAGAGCAGCATCGAGCTCGCGAGCAATAACCCGTTCGCGCCAAGGAACCTCAGGGAGAGCACGGAGAGGGTCACGAGGGAGGAGGAGATCTTTGAGAAGATGCTGAGTGCCAACTCCGAGGTTCGTTTTTGTTATTCTCTTTCCCCATTGACGCTTCTGAGACTGACTCGGTACCAACTACCGCCACGTCACTCGTCCCTCCACTCAGATCGTCGAAGCCCTCAAGAACCACGACACGCTCCTCACCTCTCACCTCGCCTCCAAAGTCGAGCAAACTCAACTCCTCGAAGCAGAGGAACGCTCCCGCAACGACACGCGCTTCGATCGTACGACGGCTGGGGAGCCAGACGCGCGAGGCGACTACCTCATCCCTGAAGGCTGGGGCGGCGCGGGAGAGGGGACGAGTGGGAGTCGCGAGCCCAGTCCATCGAGGTTCGGTGGTGTGGAGCAGCGACAGAATGGTGGTGGGAGTGGGAAGGGGAAAGGCAAGTCGAGGGAGGAGCATGCGGACGAGGCCGCTCAAGTCGACCGGAACCCCTTCCATGCTGTGCTCTCGTTCTTGCAACCGCAACACGGCAACCCTCAACCCCAGCCTCAAGGACAAGAACAGGGAGGCTACGGCGGATACGGGTACCCAGTCCCTGAGTCCCCATCGACTTATGAGCGAGAAGAAGAGGAGTGGGACCAGTTTGGCGAGATGAGCGTCGAGTCGAGGAGACAGGCCACGGTCGATTCGCAGTGGGCGCCGATCCAGCCGAGCGAGAAGGCATTGGGCAAGTTGAGGAGAGTGAGCGTGCGAGGTGCGTCTTTCTCACTGTTTTCTCTTTCCTTTGATCTTGAGGGGAATGAATAGAGGGCTGACGCGGAGGTTTTTTTCGGGGAGCAGAAGACGCGGATGTCAA
The DNA here is from genome assembly GCA_024364755.1 of Pseudohyphozyma bogoriensis. Lineage (NCBI taxonomy): Eukaryota > Fungi > Basidiomycota > Microbotryomycetes > Chrysozymaceae > Pseudohyphozyma > Pseudohyphozyma bogoriensis. The sequence goes on from JALBUQ010000005.1 coordinate 406,199, forward strand.
CAGGCAGGAACAGCTCGAAGCGGAGCTGAAGGAGAAGTACAGGAGGCAGTACGAGGAGAATGAGGAGACTCGTCGGAGGAGCGTCGACTCTCCTCCTGGTGGTTCGGGTGGGGAGGACGTGTATGGTGGGTATGCGGCGCTGGTGGATGACGATGATGTGCAGTACGATGGAAACGGGAAGGGGAAGGGGAGGGGCCAGCATGCGTATGTTTGAAAAGGAGGAGGCCGGGGCTAAAGAGGGTTGGGTGTGGTAGTTATCATTGTCATTACTAGTGGTTTCATTCGATTCGTCTTTTCCTGCCCACCTTTTGTCAGAGTTGGTGGGCGTGAGCGACCGGAGAGGTTGGAGCGGTTGGTACGGTGCCTACGTGATCTCGCTCATGCTACCTCGCGACGATGGAACTGAGAACGGTTTTTTCACACTGTAAGAAAAAGCTAATGTTCGGCTATGGCTTTCAATGGACGTGAGCAACTCGCTGCCCCGAGTATCGAAAAGCTGAGGGACAAACAAACCCCGTGCACCGCCCGCTCGCTCTCGCCATCATCCTTCCGCATGTCCCTCTAGGGCGTGCTCAAAGATGATGCAAGTTATGCCAGCTTCGCTTTTCTTTTCAGAAAGCCTCTCCAAAGAGACCTCCAAAGCTTCAGATCAGGTCAAAAGCGAAGCCTCTCCCAAAAGACAGAGAGCGTAAACACGAGGTCCCGTGACTTTGGCCGTGTTGTTTGTCTCTCTCTCTCTCTCGCGCGCACCTTCCAAAAGGTTCAAACAGCACAAAAAAGGAGCACCCTTACACTCTCTTTCCAAAAGTTTCAACACGAAAAAAGGAAAACAAAGGGGGAGATCATCGCTAAGTACTACTAAGGTGATCGAAAGGAAAACGGGCCCTAAGTCATTTGGATAGGTGTTGGGGTGGGGGGCGAGGGTTGATCATCACACAAATCAAAAGGCGAAATCAAAAAGGGGGTATCGAAGTTTGAAGTGTCGAGAAGAGGGGGGGAGGGGAAGGACTACAAGCACGGGGTGTTTGAAAGGGATTAGAAATAGGACACGGAAAGCGGAAAGCGCGATGAGGCGGGGTGTTGAGTGTTTATTCCTTGCCGCCCTTGGCCTAGACCCGGTCGCGCGCGTCGCAAAAACAAAACAAAACAAGCAGTGGTCGAGTCAGCTTCTTGCAGATAGTAGTGCGAGAAGAAGGGAAGGGAGAAGGACAGACCTCGTACTCGGCCTTCTCGGTCTCGTATCGCTGCTTGTCGGCCC